>KE524789.1:6138-36938 GCA_000441895.2 Anopheles sinensis | reverse complement strand
GCCTTCGTCCAGGTTGTCTGGTGGATGGTTTAAAAATTTATCCAAGGAGTGAATGGGTTCATCTTAGCTGTGGCGCTGGTTTTCCAAACGGTGTTTGGTGTGGCGTTTCTGCTACGTTTTGACCTCGGCCGTGATTTCTTTTCTTTTCTCCTATAGGCTGTTTAAACACCCGAGCGATGGGTTGGGCCATGGGCATAAACCTAGCCCTTGCGCGTTCCGTTGTAAGGGCTTAACAAATTCGAACCAAAACTCAGAATTCCAGTCGCGTAGCAGCTTTCAAATCGTCGGCAATGTTCACGCTGGCAGCTGTAGTTAATGGGAAATGTCACATCCCATGGCTAGTAATTAGTGTAACGACGCACGAAAGCAGTGACGTGATACCGGGCCTTTCTCAGGTGACCAGATAGTTTCCGGTTGCCATGGCAGTTGGGTTTCACACATCCTGTGATGTTGTTTTAAAGATTCTCGTTGGATATTTTGCTCGGCACGTTTTGTGTGACCTTAATGTTCTCTTTTTTAATTGTTTAATTTGTTCAATTTCAATCAATTTTGTTCCTAAAGTGTTTAATAAGGCCTTCCCAAAGTGTTTAATAAGGCTTTCTGGAGTAGTTAATTCAAGTTTTCATCATCGAATATGAACCTTGTTCCCTACCAATCAATCAAATTTCATGAGTTGAACCATAGCTAAGTTGCCTCTTCCTCTTAAACTGAATTGATTGACAATAAGCACACTGAATCGTTTGATCGTTGATTGTATTGATTTGCGGTGCTGCTCACATAATGCACAGTGAACCAATTAAGCCAACCCATCGTCACTCAAAGTGTGAATCTAGGTTATCTCGTTCGCGAAAGGAATCGACCGGCGCCGTTGGGGATGGACGCAGTTGGAACAGAAGTCGTTGCATCTGCTGCTTGATGCGTAGTCAAAACCATAGTCAACAAACCGACCCGAGCAGGATGTAATTGAAATAAACCCATCGTCTTAAGAGATTAACGTCGTAAATAGTTGCTTGCAGAGACCTGCTTTCTGACACCCGTAGTTGTGGGTCTGTATCGCATGATTGTAGAGCCCTGCTGCATGGACAGAGACCCATACAATCGTCTACAATAACCGTATCGAATGGTTGAAGCTAAGATAGCTACTGAATAAATATTTCCTCTGAGACATGATAGTGAGAGTGCGAAACAGTACGCCGTCCGGTTCAGATCAGCGTGCAGTGTATTCAGATGCTTCCATCTTGCAACGGACTATCGCTTGCAACGGACTTCTTCGTATTAAGCTAATTTCTTTCCTGGCAGTTGAAGGCAACTGAGCTAGTATGGAAACTCGATCCGACGCCGGTGCTCATAAAATAGCGCTTCCGTTGTTCCTAGCAGTTTCCCTCCATCACGTACACGCACATCGTTTCCCAGCTGTACGAAATTATTGGAGCGTACCGACATAATTCTTGGCGCTTTATCTTACGCACTCATAAATTATGATTTATTTGAAACTGCGTATCCTTCACCTTTTGCCAGACGTTTGGAAACCGCAAACTATCGAAATATGATCACCTTACGTCTGTTGCTGGAATACTCTTCACCCTCTCAGTGCTTCCTCCAATTGTCAATCTTGGTAGGGTACTATTCTTTCATAACCAGGTTCTTACGTATTTTATAAAATTTTTGTGATGAAGCTTAAATTGAATTTATTGTGATACTCACAAACTTTAAAATCAAAGTTTCAAAATCACTTGTATCCCAGGATTGTCTTTTAAGTAATATTCTGATGTAATAACAACTCGATACCCACAGTCCCCTTCCCTTGTGGTCAGAACCACATACAATAAACACCTCCAACATGAGGAAATAGTTCTTTACTTGCCTAATCCAGCGCTAAAAACATGATTTAACCACCGCCAGAGTAAACAACGACACAAACGATGTACGGTATCCACAGTCCACCGAGTCTGCCAAGGTACTAATGGGGATAATTATCTCTAATGATCCTCAATTTAGTACTCTTTCGGTGCCAAAGCTTGGCCGTAATTACCAGCCCTCCGGTGCAAGCAGCGACCAGATAGGAAAGTGTTTAATTTCGCACTATAAAGACTCATCCAAGGGGAGTGAAGAGTGTGCTTCCCGTTCCAGGAGTCACTCTTGAGTTTCACCAAGTTTTGGATGAAATGGTATCCCATTTTCCTCAGGGGAGCTTGCGAATTGAAAAGAGTGTGTACTTCGAAACTGGCTGAAGAGGAATGTAGCGCTTTTTGCGATTAACTTTCCCTGTTAAGTCTTGTTTCTTCGCAGGAGAATTTAACCAACACCTTTCCTCATATGTTCTTGATTATCCATCATAAATCGCAACTTTTTGTTCCATCAAAAGCCTGGGTTAGTTTCGGAACAATGTATTGGCACGGTTTCTAATTAACAAGAATTTACAAGAATTAAATTTACAGCACAAATCCTCGGAACGGCTAGAAAAGGTTGATTTTATTACGAAGTTTCCATCCTCACCTGTTCGTGGCACATAGAAAGCATTTGAAGCGAGTAGCCAGTTGAAATGCAATATCATTATAATTTTAATTTAATCAAAACCCTTGCTCGTCAGAAGGACGGCAAGCAGCATTCCTACGAGGAATTAAATTTCTTTATGCCTCAAATGGTAACAAAGTTCAGACTGTCACCGGTTTGTGCGGTTTTGGGATTAAGGAAGTTTGGCTTGTCCCCGACATATTTCCCTCTACCTATGACAGTTGAAACAGAACGCAACTCGCTGTCCTGTTACTGCTCAATTACATATTCGAAATCTCGAACTCTTTCCAGAATACATGTCACAAATTAAAATTACTTTACGTGCTGTTGCTGAACGACACTGGTGGATGGAAGCAAGACAAAGTAATGCCTCGACCTTACCGTATCAACCAAAGATTTATGCGAGAATATTCATAATTCCCACCCCGCGTTCACACCCGTTACCGAAACCATAAGAGAGCATTGTGTTGAGGAATTATTTATTGGATTTTTTGCTCCTTCCGCCCGACGAAGATGATGCTGGTGATTATGACCAGGATGATTCTTCTTTACCCGAGCCTTGGTTAAAGCTATTGTTCCATAACCCAAAAACGTAAGCAATTAATCCTATACTCACGGATAGCTGGGCCGTTTGGTTTCCTGTTTTGAATTTTTGCTATGAGCAATGAAATCATGCCTCCGGATCGGTCCCGGGTGAAGTTTCAATTGAAAAACTGTTGACGAAACAATTCCGTTGCCAGATGGAGTCAAAAATGCTTCGCCTAAGCGGATGGTGTAGCAGCTACATCCGGTACAGCCCAACCCCTTAATAAGATTCCCAAAGCAAAACGTAGATTGGGAGGAGCATTTGATGAGACCATCATTTAAACTGATTAATGCGTAAACTTGTTGCCGTAAAACACATTGCCTACCAAATGAAACGATCAAAGCAGCCTTTCGAAAATTAGTGAAAAGATAGGTTTAAAATGAAAACCTTTCTTCTAGCAGGCGTGTTAGGCAGCTTAGGCAACTTGACACGAAACCGTTGATGAAACGACATGCGATAATTTTTTTACAATTGAAAACAAAAAGTGATGTAGGAAAATTAACATCCACCATGTTTTACTATTGTGTCTGAAAAATAAAGTGACTTTGCGTTTTTTTTCTTCAATGGTTCTTTTATAAGGCCATATGAAGGTCATCACTTTTGAAGTAATCCCTTTCTGATGCTATGCATCTCTTCCACCTCTTCTCCTACTCCTCGAAGCAGGTGGAAAACGCGGATTCTGGGATTTCCTTTAGTTCCGCCGTCGCTGCTGCTTCTATCTCCTCGATAGTGTCAAAACAATGTTCCCGAAGCAGCCGTTTTAGCTTGTTGAATACTCAGAAGTCGGCTGGTGCTAAATCTGGTGAATATGGCGGTTCCGGAACAATATGGGTGCCAGTTGTTGCGAAAAACTCCCTCAAAATAATGGCACCCGGAAGAGGCAGAAACACCCTACATATATTAGTAGCAGAGATTAATAATTATGAAGAAAAATTTGTCAAAGTGCCTATAATTGAGCCTAATGAGTGATCTCAAGAAGATTTTAATATTTGGTCTTCAGCATCGAGTGCGTCGTGCGGCAAAAATCAAATCAAACCCATGTGCCAGTGATGATTTTAATACTTACGATGCGGATGGTGCCCCATTCGAGGGCCGGAGTTTTGTCTCCTTGAGAAGTCTCTACTCACCGCTTGTGCTGGTGACATAAAATAAAATGTCCATTTGTGCCGCACTGTCCGGAACGTTTTGGTAGTACCCGTTCTTAATAATTAATTTATTCATACGAATGTTTCCTGCTGGTCAAGTCCGGTCCGGTTTATCCGGGCTGTCATTTCTTCTGGATTTTTTTTAAATTCCTTTCCATAAGGATGTATGCAAGTGCTCGCCAGTAGCACCGTTCAGCTATCCGTCGCATCCCGCTCAGAAATCCGGGACCAGGATGAATACACCAAGGTCCGGACCCGCTTCATCCATCGTTCCGGAAGCGGCTTTTGCCGAACCGAAAAAAACCAGGAGCTCATGGAAGAGCCGGGTTTGTGGTCTCGTCCGATCTAATTGCATACCACCGTGTGCCCGAAAGCACAAAGGCACACACACACACACACACTTCGAATCCCATAATCCTTACTATCCCTGCTCCAAGCTGCACCTTCCTGGCCGTGACGAGCCTCTGCTACTTCATTTCAATTGTAAGACCGAAGCGAATGATGTTGCTATGAATTATCGGTCTTATTCATCTCGTTGGCCCGGTAGATACTTAATGCGGCGTTCGTTAGCATGTATCCCTACCTCAGGATGGTGGAATTTTTCTTGCACCCATTGCTATTTTCGTTTCCCTTCCGCTTCACTCGTACACGGGCAGCAGTAACAGCCGACTCAATATTCAAATACTGACTCCACCGACGAATCCGAGAAATGGTTTACATTCGAAACAATTTTGAATTGGACCAGCGTACCTCACCAATAAGTACCTCAGTGAACATTTATGAGGAGACCGGGCTGGACCGGGCTTGCTCCTGAATAAAGAAAATGTTTTCCTTCCAGGGCGAGATGTTTCTCTCTAGTGCTCATTTGCATTTCAAGTGCCTTGCATTCTAGTCTATTTAATTTCAAACGTAATTGCCTTTTTGAAAGCATGCAAATAGGTAAGGCTTGAGCTCTGGCAAGTAGTAACGTGTTTCTTAATCAAGAATGCCTGACCGTACAAGCAATTTATGTATACTTTGCGACCTGTGTTATTATTGTATTTTAGAGTGTTATGCTAAATCTCATGTTTGTTATTTGAAAATTAATATTCATTTATAACGATGTATTTATTTTTTTCTGCTTTTCGATGGTAGATGCAAGCCTTTTATGTAACACACGGAAAGAAAATGATGCTGTTTTAAATCTTCATTTTATATTGTTACGGAATCTAAACGTTCATGTTGCTTCGCCACGTATTATTTGATAACAGCAAAATATTTTGTGACACAAAACCTTATATATGATGCGTCTTTTTTGTCAACCATCTACATGTTCAACCCAATCTATAAAGTTACATTGCTCGGTTGCAAGAGAAACTACTCAATGTTGAATCCTACACCTGACATACATAAAATAAAAATCACTTCATTTACCTTTTTTTCTGCTCACTGTTGGTTTTCCAATCCGTTTGCTAAATCTTTCGAATTTTGAATTTGTAACGCACTGCCAAGTGTAGCGGAAGCACGGTGGAAACGATTTTACTGACAATGCTCTTTTTTACGGTTCCCTCACATGACCCCTCGGGCTCCAATAAAGTGAACATGTTCATTTTTGTTGCTCACACACGGGTCGAGGTGATAGAGACAGAAAAAATCTAACTTCGTTGGAAAAAACTGTATGTGGATAGTAACGTTCCATAAAGTCAATTCCAGGGCGAGTGCAGCACGTTTGGCACGAGGTGTGAAACAAGTAATACGTGGTGCAAATAATCCGACAGCTGGCTTCGAGCATACACTTGCGGTTTGACGAGACGGTAAAATAGATTTTCCGGACAACCTCTATACATTCTGCTTTTTTTTTGTCCAGCCATGGGAAGCCACTGGTCGAAATGGATTGGGAATATGTGCGCTTCGATTGATGACATGCTCGAATCTCGCATTGTGATTTTCGCCCCCGGGAAACGTACAACAGCGGTAAAGGACATCATTTTTAAGCCGTGGTTTTCATAATTCTTGTTTCATTTTGCGATTCTATTCAATCAGATTTACGCTTTGTGTTTATTTTATTCACATCGTCAACTCAATTAATATTCTCTACGCACATTTATTCCAATTATTTCATCGCATTTGTAACCATCAAAGAAAGTCTTATTTATCCATAGATCCATCGGAAAAAAATACTCAAAAAAGTATCGCCCCCCACTCGAGAATTTCCATTAGCTGATGTAAGTTTATCACGTTCGAAGAAGTATGCGTCGCTGAGAAAAGCATGTTGTTGGAACAGATGAATTCACCCTTCAGATCCCCAACATCCATGTTGTACAATGCCGTCTTAGTCGTCTCTTTCATTCGAAGCATTCGATGATTGATGGTTTTCAATTTGATTCTTTTTAATGTGTAAAAACACGCGCTCGGTCCATCGTGATTGATGAACGAAGTGGCGCACGGGTGCGCAACGGTCGGGCCGACCCGCAGATACTTCGTTTGACGAGGGTTCAAAGCAAGCTTAACCTCTTAACTTCAACATCAATCGAATGCGCATTACCAGAACGGAGCGCAGTGTCTTGGGACCAAGTTAAAGGAAGTGCCGGAGAAAGTTTTGGGTTGATGAATTCCAAGTTATCGGAAGTAAGCAAGACTAATCGCCATTAAAGAAATTGTGAAGCAAGCTTTCTTCAGATGCGTCAGAGAGCAATGCAATTGTAAAATGAAAAAAAAGTTTGCATCCTTGGCACTAAAACAAGGATGCCCTTTTAAAAATGCACCCAAAATAGTATTTGATCCACCTCAATGCATTATTCAAAGCAACCTTACATTTCATACATTCAATTTCAACAACAAGACACGGACACTTGCCGCTGCCAGCCGAAAAGCGAACCTCTTGAACGCGGCTGCATAAATAACTTGGAAAATCGGCGGAGCCATTGCAGCCATATCGCTTTCAATAATTTCCGCCTGCATCCGCGGCATACCGGGGCACAATAAGCTCTAATAGGGACAGTCTCGTGCGGGCTATTTCGCCCATATTTGCATACGAATCTCACGGCGCTCATAAATCGTTCATTTCCATTTATGCAAATTTAAACGATCGAAAAATTCCATGTGCATCGTGGGTGAGAATGCCGCATCATGGCGCCCGGTCGCACGATCGCACAGTTTGGTGAGCAAACAGTTTTATGTTTAGTCTGACCGATCGATAAACATTCAATGAATACTGAAAAGCGATTCAAGAGAAGCGGTGGAATTATAAATTGGCCCGTCCGTCCTTCCGTCCGTCCGGCCGCGAGCGCATTAAGGCACCATTCCGGTGCACTTGATTGTGACTCGAACACGTGGCCTCGGCGACCCAAAGCCAAAAGATTATTAGAATCAAACCAATAATCGTGACACATCCATTGTCCTGATTTGATAAATAGCAGAAAATTGCAATCGCTGACTGGATGCTTATGTAATTCGGTTAGGGAGTAGGAAGGAGGTGGTAGTTTCGGATAACCGAGTTCTAGAGCAACTCATATAGCTCCAGCCAAAAGAAACTACCTCAGATATCTAATATAAAATTGGCACCTTTCAGTAATTTTTTAAAATTAACAGTAAATGCAATCACTTTATTTAACGATGATTTTAAAAATATATATACATAACTTATAAATGCGTTTTGCGGTGGATTATAGTCTTAAGGACATCATGGCACTCTTGATAAATTCATAAGGAATCCAGCATATTGGTTCAACCTTTTTGGAAAGTATTAATTTTGGAGCCTTAATGAATAACGGAGTGGAAATGTGCATCTTTTAAACATTCCGTAAAAGATCAAAGAATATTACATACTATTACAAATCACGCTATTGTACTTATTTCTTCGTATAACTAGGAACTTATTACTCCACTATTGGTCTACCTACACTATTGGTACTAGCACCACTATGGGGGCCCTTACACTAATTGTAATTCAATGGAATAAAAATATCTTTAAGCAGATAATATAATTCAGATCTCCTCTAGGAAAATTGTTAATTAGCGTCCAACGAAACAGAATTGCTTAACCCATGCCCATCAATCTACTTGCATATTTGTCTTGTACATACCCAAACTTATCAGGTGCCCTACTTCGCCACCAATTCAATTAATTAATCGATCAGCCACGTTTAATCTGATCGAATCTGATCTTTACCTGCATTGCATCGCAAAATGGGTGAATTTTCAATTCAGTCTATTAACTGTTGGATTGCATTTCATAATGTTATGTAAATGATGTTCTAGACGGTACTTTCAATTTACAATCAAATTTAATTATTTGCTTTCGATTGGTATGCTGCTGAATTGTGTTATCACATGATGAAATATTCAATTATGAAGCACGTAGGATGGAGGTAGTGTGGTACAATACTATTTTAATTTTATCTATTTGCTATGGAACATTAAGATCCATTTCATGTTATTGGTATTTCGTTCCTGTTTGTAAAGCCTGCTGGCACATTTTCATTCAATTTATTATAATTCGCATGTTTAAGGACTAAAACTAATTTAAATGAAAAAGTAGCGTTTTCAGTTTATTTTTAGTTCTTGGTATTTGAGCGACAATCACAGAACTTGAGTTAATCAGGGTAACGAGGATGATTTATGCTTTTTGCGTATTCTGTACATTTTCCACCGACCTTATGATTAAACCTTTACTAAAATGGAGTTCTACAATGAAGGAAAAAGAGTAAAACGTTCCCTTTTATTCCTGCTCTTTCTCCAGAACGTGCTTAGAACCTTAAATTTAGCTTCGTTTGTAAAATTACAATTTTCAATTTTACTCTTGAAAAGCCGCCTTTCATAAGATACTCTTTAAACGGGCCCAGGAAATTAAAATGTTTGATTGATGTCAATTAATTACGTCATTATGCTTGTTTAACCGTGCATAAAATCAATCGGGCATTTAACATTTAACGAAATTGTAAAGTTGTTTTGGATAGTTTTAAAGTGACTCACATTTTTTATCACTGTGAAGTTAGCTAAACTGTGAAGGTATGTATGTTGAATGAAAATGAAACATTTTAATCATATTAAATCATTCCCCAATTTGTAAAAATTTGTGGTTTGTAAAAACGAAACAATTTTCAAGAAAATCGGATCGTTTTACTCGTACATCTTAATCATTTCCCACCCACCGTGGTTCCAAATAACGACCCTGCCGGTAAGCTTCTTGTAGCAGATTAATTTAAATCCTTTATTTTCAGCAGCCGGTACACTGTCACATTTTCTAAAAACGAGGCCGGAAAAAGGGACGTGCTTTGTTCGATAAAAAAAAGAATAAAAGAAAATACAAACTGATAAGGGACAACTCTGCAAAATAATGTGAAAACGTGCTACCATCCTTGGCATATTTTTCATCCCTCCCCACCAGGACCCAATCCATCTACGGCAATGCTATTTCGGTAACGCAACGTCAATATACAAAAAGCAGCCAAGCCGTGGACCATAAACAAAGCCATAAGGCGGTTTATTTTTCTTCAATTGTCTGCGCCACAAATTCGTAGCGCCTGAAGACAACCTTTACCTTCACATTTTTCAGGTTGGCCAATAAAGTAGAACATAAAGCAAACGGCACACAGGCAAATGCGTCGCTCGAAAGCTAGGCAAAAAGGTTTTGCTTTCAACGACACTGGCTGAACACAAATCCGTGCTGGCAACAAATTTATCGACACAAATAGTAGCTTTGTCGGTGGAATTGAATTTACCATGGAGCTGCCGTAGGTTCCCACGGAGGGTGCGTACGCACGACACATGTTGATAAAGCCACCCGATTTATTTGTTTGTCAAAAGGTTTTCTACGCGCAAACAAGGAAACCTCGAGAATACAATGGTTCGAGTTAACCTCAAAATTAGGTATCAATAGACAATAAAATAAAACGATATGAAGGTCGATATGGATTATGTAACCTAATTAGGATAATTGATACATCAATGTGGTTTTAAGGTCTTTGAAACATTTTTTTCTAAATACAAAACGTACAAACTTTACCCGATTGTTACAAACAAAAACAAACACCAATTTGGATGAATAAATCGATGTGTTGCCGTGAATATGTTTGCATTCCTTGCGAGAAATCATCAAAATACAATCTTTTTGCTTCGTAAATTTTTAAACAGGCTTTTGTAATCGATATATTTAATTCTTTTTCAAAACCACTGTGGATACGTGAGAAAACCCGTAGATAAGAAACGCATCTCTCATAAAGCCTTTAATCATTTCCTCAAAACACCGAGTTACTCTGGGAAGATGTCCTAGACTAGGTCCTCTGAGAGGAGGCTGGCTTTAGTGACAACCACAATGAACCGATCCAATTGAAAGCAAGTATGAACCAGGGTTTACGTTGGGTACTCAACCTTTTATGCTTCCCTCTCAGTTTGGGATATTCCTCCCCAGCTGAACCCGAAACGTGGCCGACGGAAAGCGCCGGCGCATGCGATCGATCCCCACCATGTTTTAGCGGCTCGCCTCGCCAGAACTTGGAACCAACTTGGCACGGGCGGCCGTCGGCCATTGCCACCGAGACGCAGCCGTCAGTCTTCGGGCGTTCGTGCTTCCTGCATGAGTCTGATTCCGTGAGTGTGCCATCGTTGCCGGGGTGGCTCGCCAACATCCGTGTGGCCCAAAGAGGTAGAGAGGCGTCGCGCGAAACGCTAGCGGTGGTGAGTGGTGGATAGGTCCTGCCCGGGCGGTGGGTGGGGAGAGGAAAGATTGAAGAGCAAGGTGCATTTGGTTGTGTTTTTCGTAGGCTTGAGTAGATCTGGAGCGGTGAAAGGTGTAAGCCCTGGTTTACGGTGGTGTGCGCGCTACAAATAGCTGGAATATCAGTGCGTATGGAAACAAACCATAGCAAGTGTGTGAAAATCCCGGGAAATTCGGATCATCTTTTAATCGTCCAAGAATGGTTGCTAACAACTGCAAGTGAAAGCTCCGAAAGCCCAACGACCAGATGTAAAGTGACAGCGTGGAAAGAAGTCTGACACACCTTACCGGGTGGTAGTGTATAGTGTGGCTAAGTGTGTGTGTGTGTGTATATTACGGTTGTAACACATACCTCGAAAGGTTTTCCATGTGTTGGGGAACAACAAAACCAGTTCTAGATCAAAAAGGAAAACACGTCACTCCTTGCCCCGAAGCAACGCAAAGAGGATTCTTACGCTGGATCGATTTGTGCCCGGACATTGTCGTGCATAAACCTACACACACGCATCGAATGGGAAAGCAGTAGGAAAACGAATCAAAACACGTTCTACTATTATGATTCGAGTCACAAGAAAGCGTGGTTTGGTTGTCGAAAAAGCAGCATGCCTTCGCCTCGGCACTTTCGGTAGTGGAATTGTCGTAGTGGAAAACACTTGCGGCTGTGTGAATGAGCGAGCGAAAGCTGAAATGTGGCCCAGAATTTCTGGCACTCCAACCTCGGGAGTGACCGAGATGTGAGAGAAAATCAACGGAAAAGCGAGAACTTTCTCGTTTCAGTCGGTGCTGGACGCATCGATTCCGTTCTCCAGCGAGCGCACTTTCCCAAATTTCACATTCACTGCTCTCCGGGTTTCCCTGCTCTGGTGATGCTGATGCATCCGTCAGCGGAGCACACCCGTGGAAAAGTTTTGCCAGCTCCAGAAAATTTGATGTGACATTTCACCGATAGCCAGTTATCGTCCGCGAAGCGTAGCAAGGCATCATCCTTTTTTTCGCTTCTCCCGTTGCTACTTTTATTCGAATCCCATGATTCTAAACCGGTGCCCATCCGTGTGTGTGTTTGTGTGTGAGTGTGTTTGTATGTGCTTTTTCCAGTTCGTATGGGAGGATGTAGCTGCCTGACGTATGGGAAAGTATGCAATCGGCTGGCCGCTCGTATGGTGATGTGAAATTGAAAATGTAATGAAACGTCAACGAGCAGCTCATTACCAACTCAGAAAGGCAGAATTTAGCTTCGCTTACGTGCATCAAAACACACAATAATTTGCACAGTTCGTTCATTCCAATTGTTACCAGAGTTTACGGTTCGAGGTGTCATATTTCGTTCTCGTAGGGTTCCCCGTTGCAGCGATACGATAATCTTTACGCAAAATAACTATAAAAATAAGTGGGAAAGTAATCTGCTTACAAAATAATAACCTTGTTTCATTAGTGTCAAAGTGAAATGCGTAACCCATAATTCCCGTACTAATTACACCCTACACTTTGTTTACCATGTGTGAAACGATAAATCAACAATCTAGTGCATTAATTGAATGTTTATCATCTGGAAAAACGTCAAAATGGCAATACGGTTCTCTTGGATGAAAGTTACCATGCACATTTGTGTGAGAGTGTTTTGCAGTCAGTTAGTCTAGATTACATTCCGATTGGGAAACTCTTGCATGGTGTTGGTGTGATGAACCGTGGTTGCACTTTTGGATCGATTTATTGGTGTGTTTGCAATTTCCCTTACGACGTCATAGATTATTCCAACTCAAGCATTCTGTTGGATGTAGAGTACTTAAAGAAAAATAAGTGATGAAATGTACCAAAATGAAATTAATTTTGGGTTACGTTTCAATCATTTTCATATATGAAAAACAATCTTCCTCACATCAATATTGATTCAAAGAAAAAACCAAACAAAATGAAATATCTGTATTGAACTCAGACCATAAATTTAAAAGGTATCACTACAGAATTTGTATTGAAAAGCAGTATTAACTGAGATAGTTATCTATCTTATGCTTGGTTTGCATAAATAGTGTTTGAAGTTCTCTGTTAGTGTCTACCGAGACAGAAATATGAATGTGGAAAGTACATCGATGAAAATATGATATGAAACCAGAATAAGAGCAAAACATATGAATGGATTAATCGTTTCAAGCCGTTAAGAAGCTTACTACAATAGCTTAACTACAGGTAAATATCTAAGATAAACTTAAGTATTTACGGTTTCTTGCACTAAAATTTTAAACAAACAATTTTTACAAATACGTCTATATGCTTAAAATTACACGTATTCAAAGCTTCCAAATGTGCCATCATTATCAGCTGCTTAAATATTGTCTCTAGTTTTGCTTTTTCGAACCTTCTATGTAACATTTCCATAAACGCTCGTTACCAGCTACTCCAGCAAACACCAGCACGTTCTTCGTATGTGCTCCACACGATGTTTGCCTTAGCGATAAGCTAAAACTCCCGTGCCCCTTAGTGATGCAACTGCTTAGCTTTGGCGGTTTTATGGCGCCGTGCATTTGCTTACTCACGCGAAAATATGTGCACGACGATGGCTCGCTGGGGAAAAAGGGCATCAATATGTGCCACGCCAATGGGGAGCAAATACAGGGAGGAAACTATAGCCTTAGAGTGCAAGGGTTTTCCCGATAGATTTATTGCATGCTTTACCGTCGCGCAGCGTGCGCCGATCGCTAGGAAGCGTGTTGTTAGTGGGCGGCAAGACCACTAATGCGAAACCCAAACAACTTTGTCCCTTGTCCTCTGGCCGTGCCGGTTTGCCGGATTTTATCGCGATAGGAAACCGATAAAGCTGTTATGCTGCCACCATTTGTCCGTCGATGGAGGTGGGTGCTGAACTTCCGCATCGTGTTCAGATTTGGAGAGCGGGAAAACCAGCACCTGCTGCTAGGCTATTGAAAAAGTGGAATGAAACCACAACACGGAATTTACACAAATGGTTTGGACTTGAATAGGCGCGCGAAATTGTTGAAAAAAATTTCTGTGTCCTTTGTTAAAGCTTGCTTGAATTCAAACGCTTGTTTGTAAGTACTACGCATAATAATTTTCAAATGCCATGATTTTGAAAGGATTTATTTCCGACCGTTAAGCCTCTTACATCAAACAATATTTTTCTTGTAGAAATTTTTATTTCTTAAATTGAGTTTACTTTACCCCGGCAGTTTAAACTGGCCGTGAACCTTACGAAAAACATTATCCTTCATTCGAAGGGGGTCTGTCTAAACGAGCCAAACTCCCACAGTAATGGAACCTGCGCCTACAGCAAACTGCGTACAAAAGCATTACCATAATGTTTTATAAATATTTACCAACTTCTTGCTCTCTACCGGCAATGGCTATTCAAACGGCCCAAGGTCGCCGCGCGGACATAAATTTTCTAAACGCGCTTGACAGAGATACTGGGAGAGAGAAGGAACCATGGAACGATGAAAGTCATGTCCGACCACCAAAAACCAAAGCGTCGCATACTCCGTATCGTCGTGGGAATATTTCCCGTTAGGGAAAACGGTGACTATGTGCGGAGGTGTGTATTTGTCGTGTAACTACAGCTCGCACTTGCTGATGAAGCTTTTGCGAGTTTTAATTGATCCACCTACTTCTTGGTTTCGTAAGATTTTTTCATCTCATTACCATCTGCAGGACTAATCTGTGTGTGTTTGTGTGTGTGGTTCAGCGGCTTTCGGTGCGGAATGACCGATAGATGCTGCGTTACGAATTAATGATTCAGTACACCGCACCACTAATTATGCCGTCCACAGGGAGAAACGGTACCTGGGAAAAGGAAATTCCACCGAACCCAACCAACGAGCCCAAATCGTCAAACGCCAGGCTCAGGATTCGCAGTTATATTCGTATTTTGAGTGTTGACTAACGGCAGCACTGGGCAAACGAGCTTGGAACCATCATTTTACATCAAACACAGTCGCCCTGTGGTAGGAAAATGCCTTGCTCTGAGTAATGACCAGCAGCCGTTGGAATCGTTGTAGAATCATGTTTATTTTACGTTTGATTATATTTGAACTACGCCGTTTCGATCAAACCGATATTGAGAAGTTTCATTTCGAGATAACTTGATTACTTATGCCATGGAAAACATCATTGCAATTATGGACTTGCAATAAATAAGTGAATTCATGATTTACTGCTATCCTACTTCCTTCGGATATTTCTAACCACATTAAACGAACGATTTGACGTACATAATTCAACAAATAGCCATCATTTTAATAAGTTATTTCAACGAGAAATGGTAAGGCATTTCCGAACCAACGCATTACATTTATAATCAAACGCCCAGCATCGATAATGCCATGCTGAAAATCGAACGGTCGCAGGAAGACAGCATCGACCTTAATTGCATAGCTTTGCAGTAGGTATTGATTCACGGAAATGGTCAATGGGTCGCGAGAAACAATTACACAATTTGATTGCCCACGGCCCGTTTGTGGAACGATTGCATGTCACAGGCATTTCTGTAGACAGAAAGAATAGTTTGAGGTAAGGGAAGTTGATGGATTGAGCGTAACCATAGTCCTGAAATGCATGGAGTGAAGTAATCTTGTTGGTTGCAAACATGTTCAGTATATTTGAGCATTAATTGTATCATGTTTATCCATAAAATTACCCAGCGGAACATGTAATAAGAACAGTTGAAACAGATGAATTTGACTCAGTATTATTTCGTTTGTATTTAAAGTTCTTGTTCTAATTGTGTTATCCACGATGAAGTAAATTAGTCGATTTTTACGTATCGCTCGATCTCTAACTGATGGTAACTACTCTTCTAGAAAATGTTTCTGTCAGTAATTAAGAAATTATTTTCGCCATAAGGTGGATTAAAGGTTTTATACACACTTTAATGAAGTTTCTAGTAAAATCATTTCTTAGCTCATCTATGTCGAAGTTCCCCTTGTAGATTCAATTAAAGCAATTCAAAAGGTAACTTTCAATCTTTCATTTCCATCGCTTTCGATACAAGATAAAAAGGTCCTGCTACTACTCGGACCAAACAGTCCATAATTGGGCTCCAAGTACTCGAACCTTCGACTAATCCGCTTTTTGTTCACGGCATCGAACCTGAGCGTGATCAATCCCATATCGCGTACCGCTTTTCTCCTCTTATCTGTTGGGAGTTCGGACCGAATGTCTATAGCAGCTTACCAGCAGAACGTCCCAAAAGAGCGATGCAGTTCAGCCGGATGTTTGTGAATCCCTTCATCCGCGTGCGTTTAACACTTTGGCTGGCGGATTTTCCGAACTCGGTCGATGCTCGATGTGAATGGATGTGAATGCTACGACTGGTTCTGTTGGACCATGTTTGGTGGGTGTATGTGTGTGAATCTGCAAACGCCCACTAATGGATCTAGCCATTCGAATGTAGAACGTAAGGACTCCTGGGATCAAGAGGTTTCCAATTTCAGCTTTTTTCCCCATTAACCTTATCGATTCCCCGACGCACCTTTGGTAGAGCACATGGTTTGCTGAAGTTGAACAATTAAGGCAACAGGAGGAACGATGTGAATCTCCGCCCTTACAGGCGGTTTAATCATGACAATACAATCAACTGCGTAGCAAACTCTTTTGATCCTGGTTAATTGATGTTTCTCAACTAATTTTCATCGTGCAGATGAAAAGTTTTCGTCTGTTGCTGGTATGCGTAACAGCATATTTATTTTTATAATACTTTCTGCAACTGTTTAATGGACATTTTCACTTCAAATCGCTACCATCATATCCGTGGGCTCCTAGACAGCTAGAAATTGACACTTGATTTATTCAACAAACACGGTTTAATCCTCACTCACAATCATACCATTACACATCCGAGACCCGACCTAGCACGAACGAATATCGGGCTCTTGCTTCCGTGCGGATTCCGACGTATATAGCCTTTTGAAGCGTTCCTCGGTTCGTGGGATTCCGAATGAGGTTAAAAGGATAAATGAAATATGAAGAGATCGTCAGAAAACCGTGGTTAAGTAGCTTTTCACCTGACTGGAACAGTTGTGGCCGAGAGGTGCCCGTAACAGGAAAAGTTAATTCCATTACTTCCGGGAAGCTGCCTCCACCAAGTGCTCATTATACTTCATTTGATACGGTGACGAATCATCACCCGCCAGTTTGATTACGGATGCGAATGAATGGGACGATAGGATTGGAATAACCACCAGAACGGTGTGGTACACTCAAGTCACGCTCTGGCTGCGATATGAGACGTATCCTAATTGTAACGTTCTCTTGGTGGCGTCCTCGAGTGTCCTCATTACGTAAGCAGACCATATCCCTTTCCCAGCGTTTGTGGAAGGATGGATCCATCAAAGTTGAAATGAGCTGTCAGTGTAGGCTTGTTAACAGGCTGACAGGGATAAGATGGTAAAATAATGGCGGAGTGTATTTTTATTTAATTAGAGTGGTTTATATCGAGAATTGGTGGAAATCATGTAGCAGAACTACTTCTGAGCAGAAAAGGGAACATTAAAAGGGAGAACCATAACCTCACCGACTTCAAATGAACCATAATAGGGTATTTTAATTTGCATTTTAATAAATCTAAAATTTAATTCTCATCAGACACTTACTGATTCACGAAACTACGTTCAGAACCAATTTATGTGAGGTTTTCCTTTAACCCGAACTCCCTGTCGTTGAAAGAAACTTCATGTTTCTACTATTATTCGATTTTTGTTCAGAAAAAAAGCAATCTGTCAAATAAAAGAATTATTCTCTCCAAGTGTTGTGTGTATTCAGCAGCAAGTGCGCCAAAAGTGCTCAAGAGGAGAAAACAGTTCAACCACATTTTAAACCGGCCATAATCAGCCATTCTAACAGCAACAACACACAGCGACATAACTTGTACCTAGCACGATCCTGCCGAGGAGGGTATTTTAATAAATTTAGCTTATCTCTCTAAAGCCACTGATTTATGCGATAGAATACTGAGCATAAGGAGCGTTTCAAAAAACACCCTCCGATTGAAGCGGTTGCCTTGCTTGGAATGAGTTTTTATTTTAGGTCTTCATGGTGGCAAGCCCGTTTTGCCGATGCGGTACGATGTGAAAACATATTTATAGTAAAGAAAACAGAGCATAGTTGAGCATAACATAAAGGTCAGATGATCACAGGGACACATTATTATAGAAAAAAGGAAATTCACTTTGGAATGTACATGGTTTTCAGAAATTGCTAGCACAAAATTTACATTCAGCAACTTTCTGCCTGCCATTCCATGTCATCATTAAGAAAACGGAAAGTGTGTTCAAAATGGATCTTAAATCACACCAGTTGGCGTTGAAGAATCTAAAAACAAATTTGATGAAATTATCCACCAAATTGTTATGCTACCTTTCTACCCTGCAAAACCAGAACAGTCACTTCTGGTGGTCCTAAGAGTACAATGTTTTGGTAACTTCTTGCTTGTGTTGAAACCCCACAAGAAATTGTCCTATCACGCGTGGTTCACGTTCGTTATCAGACACACGATAAAATTAACGGTAATGCGAGCGGTATGCTTTCCAGCTGAAATGTCAACCATAAAGCTTCATTTGCCTGTTTACGATTGCGAATTAGATATGCAAAACTGAGGCGTTATGCAATGGGTAGGAAGCCGAAAAAGCTGCCTGAATGAAGCGGAAGGAAAAACGTGCCGTTCGATTAATACAGAATATGCTGTATTTTGTTGTTCGCATTAGGTTTTATGAATTGCGTCAAAATTTGTAACTAGTTCGATTTTTAAAATATTGCAAACTCCTGTTGCGCTAAAATCAACACATTTAAAATATATAATAACAAACAGGATACGGCAGGGAACAGTGTGCTCATCTCAGATAATGTCTTGCCAGTGGCCATTTCACAGAACTATCGTCCGTTTTCAAAATTCAAGTGGAATTTACATAATATGTTAAAGATACGGCCTTGTGAAAGTTGCGTGTAACTTGCATTCGACCCAATCATGTTGAAGATTGTAGAAGTATTGTGACGTACGTATAGAATTATCATAATTTTGAAGGACTCGTTACATGTAAAACGAATTGTTTGTTATGCAACACCTTACCTGACGCTTTTGTTTCGACATTAAAAGTTCTTTGCTGCCAAATCTGTTTAGCATAAGGTACGAAGAATGCAAAAAAGTGAGAATAATTACCAAATAAACACCAAAACCTCTCGTCAACAGCACGTTTATTGTTGCTAGCATCTCTTTGTTTCAACCAAAGATGCAACAAACACTAGGTAAACCTAGTGGAAAAAGTGGGACAATCAAACCCTTCTCATGAATATAGTACTTCCAGCTTTTCGTACATTGATGCTTCAAGTGTTCGCGAGACACTACAGCTTCTGCTTCAGTGGAAATCAAACGGCTTCCAAATCATAAGCATAACAATCTACAATGTTAGCAGCCGGGTGTTACATATTCGAATGTTTGTACAACTACGTCTCCCACCCATACATAAGAAACAAAAACCCATTGCCAGGTTTTTAATGAGCGTATTTGCGCAAAGAATATCACCATCGGACGGTGGTTTGGAAAACTCCACACGACAATACGAAAACTCACAATGTTTTGGGAAAGTTGCTGAAAAGGTCCAAATTTAAACAAAAACCGATGAATTTCTGTGAATACACCCAAAGCCCTCCTTTTTCCTAGTGGTCTATGCTGCCAATGGTTGGAAAAATTTATACCATACATGTATATGTAACGGCAAATACTTTAAATCCGCTTTTCGCGTAATGCCAACGGCGCGGTTTCAGCTTTCCCACCGAGTTTTCCTTGTCCCGCTCTGTTTTGTTTGTTGTTGCCATTTGTTGTCTTTCGGTCCTTGCTGTCTTACGAACCAAGCGGTGGTGGTAGTGATGGTTTGTACGATTCGAAAAGCGTCCCAGCCTAAACCTTGGACAGCAGGATTAAATGTTTTCGAAAGAGGGAAACGAGTTTTCCGGGTATACATGTTACAGCACTGCCGAGACAAGGCGATGTTACACATAAAAGCCCCCGGTCGGTGGCGGATGCGGCAATGCACACAGACTCTCACACTAACCGGGGAACAACGGATATTTTCCTGTTTGTTAAGTCCCCCGTGGTACTCGAGTACTCGCTCATCCTCGCCTGACAGTTTGGTGTCCTCTTTCATGGAACCCTTTGCTGGGGGCTCAAAAATGTGACCCAACCACTCGGGCCTTTCGGACCCTTGTCTCCACATTCAAAGCACAAAATCGCACAACTCACCCGTGACGCCAAAGGAAATGAGTTGGCACATTGTGTTACGTTGCGCTGGGCATAATCACGTGAACCCTATTATTGCCGTCATTCAATTTTCTCCTGGCTCCTTCGCTCGAGAGATCCCCCTCTCGCGACCCAACGCTAAGCACCTGCCCCTGCCGGACCCATTTCCATTTGTATCGAGAGAGGCAAACAACCAAAACAGGAAAATGGCGCGTGAGGTTTCGAATTTTATCCCATTCTTTGCGTACTGTGCCTTCTCTTACATTCTATTATTCGCATCCTGTCTGATATTCACGAATCTTTTCTCAACGAGTAATTTTATGGATAAGTACCTCATCCTTAGTGAAGTGAAAATTTTCCCCAGACAGAACAGGAGAAAACTCCCATCAACACAACCAAAAAAGTTCCCTCTTCACTTCAAATAACCCACTCCAAAACGGGCCCCCTTCAAAACCAGCCCAAAAAAGGTTTCATCTCTTCGTATTGTCGTTTATTCTTTTTCTCATCCCGTCTCAAATCTCTCCACTCGCTTCAACATCGACCATTCCGTTCGCTAACGATTTTGATGACGGTAGGCCCAAACAAAAACAATTTATCAAAACCAAAAATCTGTACGGATCACGAAATTACGATATTAATTTCGTTCGCTTTTCTACGGCCCGAGGCGGCTGTGCTAAGTTCTTTTGGTTGGCCGCACGTAAACCGCACACTCACACGCACATGAAGGGATAAAAGATGGCTTCTGTGAGGAGATCGATAGGTGATTCTCTTTCTTCTTTTTTTCCAGCTCTTTTTTATAGCTGAGAACAATTTCGGTTGTTGAAAAACGAGAAAAACCACACGCAGCCGGCAGTTTGGAGGGTTATCATCATCTTTTCTTGCGTCTTATGTGCTTTAGTTGTTGGTTCTTCTTGGGTAGATTTTGCTTGAATGTTTCTACCCTAATTAGTATCGAAAAGAAGTTTATGCCTTATTTGTGCCGTCTAGACCCTAAGCTTCAATTAAGAAATTTTGTTCGGCGTTTACCTCTTCGCTACCAGTTGCGTTTCTTGCTGTAAACTTACTAAGTAATATCTTAATTCATTTTAGTTTGCTTTGTTTTTGTACTATGTGCACAAAGCGGAAAATAAGCTTTTCGCATTACTAACTCCTCCAATCCAACGACGGTGGGTAAACGGTGCGAGCAGATTGCGGAAGAAACTGTATTCGCACTGCAACCTCTTTTCATAATTTTAGACTTGTTAGAGGGGACAAAGTTGACTATCGCAAAATGTTGTTTGCTGTCCGTTCCTTAAGTCGGTGCCTTCATTAACTATTATGTGCAGGTTGTGTTTCTTCGAAACACGGTTTCTTACCTTGAAGTCCGCATTCTTCTTCGCCATATTACCACGTCCAGGGTAAGTTCGTTACGAAGATTGTCTCATAATCATTGCCACCCGAAAACCACACCTAGCGTTCTGACAATCTTACGGGTATGATATTCGGGCATTAAAAACCGCCAGACCGGGGAGAAATAATTCCGTCCAGGGTGGTTGAGGGTAGTTGCTGAGGTGGGCCACTTCTTTGGATGCGGTTTGGATGAAACTTCGTTAGGAGCTTATTTGCAATTTAACGTTTTGCCTTACGGTACACGTCCGGTTTTAATTATTAGCCATTTCTCAGAATTCGTCCCAGATTACATAGGAGGAGTGGAATATTTAGCGGCTGGATGGACATTTTTATGCAAATGATGCCTTTATAGTTTTTTGCTTAACGCAGGCTTTCTATTTGGTTATTGACCAGATTTTCCTCAATCATTTGAGGTACGTCAGTTGCCTGAGAAGGCTTACCTGGTAGGACATATACAATCCATGGTCCCATTTCTATAACAACCTGCTTCAAGGAGCAGTTCTAGACAGTCTTCTGTTCAATATTAATTTACTCACTAATTTATTGCGCTCATCAACGGATCAAAAGACACTAGTTTCAGAAGCTTTTTCTAAAACCTTGGTCATACGTGTTTGTCTGGAACGATACGAATCACGGTACACCAAATAAGTCGGACTGAATTATCATAAACAGTCAAGGAAGGTCTAAAAACGCTGTCCAAAAAGAGTTGCACAAGCTACTTGTCTCAGTGGACCTTAGACTCGCTTTGCGTCCCTTTCAGTCTAGACAAACTGCTGCTTTTTCGTCAAGATAATATCGCATACAATTGCGTCAGGTCGAGGGTTTTCTTTTTTCTTATTCCCAAACCGGAACGCAAGCCTCCAGCTAGTGTTCAGCTATGCGTGCTCATCCATTAAACGAGGGGCCAGAGAATTGGCGGCTCAACCGAATTGACATGATATGAGGCATTGAGTAATTGGATTAACTTGTTTACGAGCGATTCTTATCGGGACGCCCGAGCAGTTGTCGTAGTTCCCAGTTGAAGAAGATACGGGGCTTCCATTTTGGCTGAGTTGTGCAGATCCTTTCGATTGATTACTCCTTACAGGAGAATACTCGACTTCGCTGGATTGTAATGTGGCTCTGGTTCAACCAATGTCAATATCAAAAAGATACGAGCTTGCAAAAATGCGACTACTGACTATGCTTCTTGGAGACTTGTTTTCTGTGAAAATGTACACGTAAAAATATCTTTTTTAATAGAAATTAGACTACATAAAACACAAACTTTGAATGCAATGAATGACTTTTTCTGCATGTTGGAAACCCGCTCCATATTGGATAAATTGTGCAAGTTTTTTGTTGTGAACCCACACCATTCTTTCGGTTATGGAAATCATTGCACGGTTAATTCACACGATTCTGCTTTTTATCATTAGTGAGAATATGCTGAATCCGTACCACGCGTTTCCTGTTATCAAAACGATGAAGTTTAGCGTAAGGTTCTTGCTTTCAACTTGTTCTTCGAAAGTTCGCCGTCGACGCAGCTTTACCCCACATCATCGCTATCGGGTTCGCTTGCAGCTAACAAAACTTTTGCAACGGGTATCTGAATTATCCCTCAACTTGTGATAGAGCAAAAGTTTTCCAAATGCTCCAAATGGTTATCCAAAGATTTTACTCATCTCAGCAATTCCGCTTCAGGGCGTCATACTACAGATGATATCAATATGGATTTGCAAGTCGCAAGATGATTATACTGTATGGAGCGGTAGCATAAGGTGTCCTAGATTTCATTACCCACAATTGCCATTTTCTTCCCGAAACCCAGCAAAAAGCAGCAAGTTTTACATTGACAAAGAACTGAACGAAAGAAACTCTTGGTGGCTGTCGTGCATACCATTTGCAGTTTTTGGCATGTGGTTATGAAAAGCTTTGCATGCCTAACGTAGAACGCTCAGCATTTTACGAATTACTTTAACTTACCGGCTGTTTGGTTGACAAATGCTTTTAATTAGTCATCTGTAAAAGTGAAAAGATATTAGAATTCAAGACTTTAAAAGAAAATAAATTTGTGGTCAGCGTTTTGTGCTGATGGAAGCAAGAACATGCTTTAAAAGCGTGGAATATGGAAGTAAGAACATGCCACGATTAAGAGTAAAAAGAACTTAAGTATTTTACCACAACTGTCAAAAAATGAAGCATGCAGCTTATTCAAATCTGGGATTTGGAGCTTTAAAGTATAGTAAGCTTTTGCAGAGAAGAGTTTTTTTCCAACTGGTTTCAAACACCGCTAAGTCTTTTTAGAATAATGAAATGCTTCAATTCCACATTTCGTTTCAAATCTCTTAGACTTTTTTAATTGATCTTGACTTTTGAAAGGTTCTTGTCAATTCTTCCAGAAAATATCGAACAATGCAGCAAGGCATTAAATCAAGAGGAAGAATTTGGTCTATAGAAACACGATTTGTTATTGCTTTTCTTTTGTGTTCAGGAAAGAGCAGATATCTTAAAACCAATATGAAAGCTGAAAAAAGTTTTTCTTTCCACAAAAATAATAAATGTATGCTGCTAGCTCTTCGGTTCTCGTAAATCTCTTAAAAATCGACAAAATATGGTAGATCGAATAAAACAACTTCCCTTCTCTTCGGTGGTCCTGCTGCTTGCGAAGAGACAGCAAAATCGATCATCGAACGAATCAGAGTATTCAACCCAAACAAAAAAAACCCTCGCCATGCTTGAGAAGGGTCCCGATGCGATTCCTCCATTTCAGGGGAGCGGGAAAATTGAACACAAAATTCATCAGTCCAGTTGGTAGCAAACGAACCGGCTCTAATGCCGCTTCGCAAGGACACTATAACTTTCGGAAGCTGCGGAAAGGTTCGCCGGTATCAGTGCTATTGGTACAGGGATGCGAAGATGAAGGGACGCCAAAAAGGCTTCGCCTTAAAATTTCACACAGCCAAAGAAAGCCCTCACTCGCATGCTTCACGGCGTTTGCTGAATGGAGGTTTTGGTGGCAACATTGGAAATCCATGGAATGTGGAATGCTTGCCGAACGATTGTGCTGAGGTCTTAGACACCCATTTTACCCATTTATTCCATCTCGAGTCAGCTCATGGCATGTAGTAATCGAGAATGGATCGAAGATGTAATTTGAGATTATCCATCGCAATACCTTCGGCTGGGACACATATCACGAAAGTGAGCAGTGGAGTAGAACGCAGCCGTATATTTTCTGATGGCAGAGAAGAGCTAAAAAATTTCATTTTATTTTCAGTATTACAATCGGAGGTGTATCTGTATGGAAAGATGATAAATTATACCACCTGTATAATTCAATCCAATACAAAGAATTTAATTGATTCTACAATATCTGCTGTTTGTAAAGGTATCTTTTTGATGTTTTACACGTCCTTATCACTTTCATATGAAGCATTGTAATAGAAACATATATTCTTACCGAATAGATTGAATTATTTCCATGTCAAAAGATGGGTGCTTTCCTTATATGTTGTAATTTACAAATTTCTCAGAGAAGGAAAACAACTTTTAAATTAGAGGTAGAAAAAATAACGGATTTGTTAAACACCACCGAGGAAAGCCTTATTCAATATGGATCTGTATTCGCTTGGTCAGATTATCTCTTCCACATACACTGGCTTGACGCAATGTGCAAATTAAAGCTTTGTACTCCACGAAACATCTAGATCCTCCAAGGGACATAATTTCTTAACTTAGCACTTTTTAAACATCTTTCATGTAGCAGGCATTTAAAATTGTGTGCGAAATTAAAATTAATTCCAAGAATTAGTAATCCTGTCGACCACCAAGATTACACCTCTTCTGGGAATGAAAACGCTCTTAGGTTCAACTTTTGTGTCTGACTCCCTTGGAAGATTTCCCAAAAACCCACTACGCATGCGATTCAATTATCTCGGTACGAGATGTACCGAGAAGGCACCAGCTTAGACATTTGTCCCTTGAAATCCTCCTCACGTTCTGCTTCGGCCCATGTGGGTTGGATCAGTTCAAATTTCACGAGTTTTGTCTTTGAAGCAAGAAGGCATGTTCCCAATGGTGCCGTAGAGGAAACATTGGTAACGAGAGTGTGTATAGAAAATGTCCTTACAAACCCTGGATAACAGGAAAATACTCATAGGTTTCAAGGGTTTATGTACCATATTGTATGAATACAGGTAAGATTTGTCTAGAAGACGGTTTAGTATTGTCATTTTCTTTTTGAATACTTTGGTTTTGCTTGGAATAATTAATGCAGGTTGCTTTTTCCATCATTCCACAAACAAATCCATCTATCATAATTCATCATTCTTCTCACAGGGCGAATTGGAATATCACTTTTACTTGGACTAGCTCACCAGCAGCTTAGCAAATATAAAATCTTAGCTTGCAACCTACCACACTTGGCACTGTTTCTTACAACAATCGTTCATCGATTGATTTGGTCACCTAACAAAAATATACCGCAGCTTTAAATCGTCTTCCCAGCGGCCATCTTCCCACGGGTTGGTGCTGGTATCGGTGCTGCCATCTAGCCACGGATGTCCGAGTTTGCCGATGCGCCATAAATAAACATAATCTCGCCCGTCTTCAGACGGGTGAATGTTTTCGCGCACTGAACCATTTTCGCGGAAACGGTGGTTCTGCCCGGGATAGCACATAATTCTGCCGGGCGCTGATGGATTATCCTGTCTCCTAGTAGCGATCCATCTTAGCGCTACGTTTCGCAGAATTTCCATCCCAACGGGATACCTTAAGATGAACGAATCATAGCCGGTTCTTGTGCAGGAAAACATTTCACAGACGTGCAACCGAAATAAGGACTTATAGACAGAAGCTTCTGCGAGCAAGTATCAAATGCAACAATGTATTCTACAGAATTTATAATAATCTCCAAAGTGAACCAAGAGAAGGAGAAAAGATACTTACATGAATTCATGAACTTTGTAGAACAGTTTCAACTGAAATAGGAGAAAAGATAGAATGTTGAAAATTATAAAAATAAATAATTTGTAAAGATCTGTTTATATACTTCATTTGTTTGAAAGACAATGTAATTTTGTATTTTATCAACCACAAAAAACCCTATTTTAATGATAGTAAACATGACACAAGAGCACAATCAACTAAATTCGAACAGATAATTTTTAATTAATCCCTAGGCAGCGTAATTGTTTGCTGGCAAAATGAATTCAATCACACAACTACACACGCTGACGACAATATTCTACCCTCCATCTCTCGCCATCATAAATGATTCATAACTGAATAACCTACAACCGAGTCGTGGAAACACAGAACGGTCACATGGAATAATGTTCCCGAAAAAAGCCACTAATTAAAAATATGTCACGCTCAACCTTAAGCTCCGGTGCAACTGATTTCAATCGATAGCGCGAACAACCATGAGGAAACAACGGTGAAGGATCAGATTTATTGTCGATTCCCACGTTTTCTGTATGTATTCCGTGCAGGTCTGGTGCGAGCATGATTACAAGAGGTGCCAAGTATGTCGATGAAAAGTGACGTGATTTACATTCAACATCGCGTTCCACTTTGCTACGGTAATTATTGAGGGTTTCAGCGTGTGAGAAAATGTTGCCTTCAAAGTGCGCTTGGTTTATTGAAACAATTTTTTGAGAAAGTAAATAACAATTAACACGATGAATTTGCTTTACTTTATACTTTATTTTTTAAATCCCGATCAAGTTATCAAACGTATGTTATTGCAATTATTACAAAACTTAACTCTCTTTGCCGCTATTGCAGGCCACTGCTTACGATTTCTCACCAGCAACACTATAACTTTTCCTCTTGCTTAATTGATCTTCTTACAGATCGTATCCTTGACCAACCTAAAGTGAGCCCGCAGTTGCTGGCACCTCGTGGAAACAAACAGCCCAATTACGAACTTCTAATGGAATGGCGCCGGCACACGGCGTGGTAAAAATATCTGCCCGGAAAAGGGAACGCCCCGTGCAAGGTGCTTATTAGTTGTCAAGCTACAACTTCAAAAACTCTTGCCCCAACCCAACCCCTGCCAGCACCAAACCTGCTGCGGATGTCGGGCTGGAACGCGTTCCGGTATGTGTTCGTTTGTGTCACCGCCAGCGATCGTTAAGTGTCAGTGTTTATGATGCTCGGGCCAGATAAATGATACACCATGGCGATGCTGGGCGCGTCCGGGGTGCGAGGCGTCCGACCAATCAGTGCATGGCACGAGCCCTCCGATGGGTGGCAGTCGGAAAATAACACCGGAGATAGTTGCGAGTGAGTTTCATGCCGAGCCGATTCCAGAGCGCTAGCAGCTCGTGTTTCGAACGACAACGACGACGAGGAGGAGGACGTGGACGATAGCGCAACGATTATTGCCTAGCGATTTGTGGCAATTTCTTTCCCGTGCTCTCGTGTGAAATCGAACCCAGGACCACAGTAATAAAAAAGTACATTTAAAGTGTGCGCCAGCCAGGAAACGTCTGTAAGATATGTCCCTTGGCACCGTTTGACATCTCCGCCCAGGCTGAATGTGTGTGTTTGTACGACAGCAATCGTTACTAACAGACTAATGAGACGAAATAATGATACTGCTGCACAAACTTGCACCAAGTGGCACCACGACTCCGACTCCGAGGCGTCGATTGCTTTCCAATAGTGCAGTCGTTGGAGCTAATGCAAGCGAACACCATCGTAAACACAATCAGTGTGAGAAATGGGACCCTTTAAGGTTCTCGCTCGTTCAACTTCACGAAGGACAGCAGAATGAGCACCGAGTGAGTGCATCACAAAATACTGCAGCCTGGAAATTGATCTGCAATTAGCTCGAGTGCAGCCGCGAGTGACTCGCCTGACGATAAGTTGGAAGTGATTAGAAAGAAGTGAAAAAGATTCAAGCAAAAACTCTGCATCCAGTGTAGTGTTGAATGAAAGTGAATCAAAGCCAAAAAAATGAAATAAAAGTGAGCTGTAAAACAACTAAATGTGCACTGGGAAAATCGTCAATGTAAGCTTGCATTTGTTCGTACAATGTAGCTCTAAATGAAACCCCTCTCTAGCAAAGATAAAATTAATCGATTTGCTCAATTTTAGCCAATGTCTGATTCGATTCTGTTTTGGTGATCCCTATAGTGGATTTAATTTCAAACAAGTTAAGTTAGGATAGAATCTTTCGGTGCTCAACAGAAGTGAAATTCTGCGAAACTAAAACGATACCTTTTACCGAAGTCTTCTCACCGATTGAATGTACATAGTATTTCTCGGTTAGTGCAAACTATTCCATTGCTATTCTCTTCGGGTTTACGATAGTGTATAAACATGTAACCGTGTGCAGCGGATCGCAAAGCGGAACTAGAGCATCGTTAGTGTAAACGACGTCATTGAAAGGAAGCGGAAAAAAACACAAACGGGCAGAAAAATGATGTTTGTGAAATTTCAGTACTTCTGCATCATATACTTTCTGCTGGTGCGCTTCCTTAACGGTGCCACGATGGATCTGTACAAAAATTCGCGCCTCGGCAATCGCATCGTGCAGACGCGGTACGGCCGGCTGCAAGGGCTGGTGCTGCCGCTAGAAGGATACAAATTTCTCAAACCCATCGAAGCGTTCCTGGGCGTTCCGTACGCCACACCGCCAACCAAAATGAACAGGTAAGTGTTTCATATATTGACTGACAATTCCGTTCGAAAAACACCAGGCGTCTCCATTACCAAGTTTTACAAACAACCAGGCGTCTCCATTTTCACATTATTCAAAATGTATCGAAATTTATGATTTTCATGGGAATGTAAACCAGTTTCACGGAAAGTAATGAACACGCATGTGTGTTTTAATGAAAAGTCTTTCGCATAAATTATTACGGGGTCAATAAAAACCATAATATTACGAAAGCATTACAAAAACATTCGGTTGACGTTTAATTTTGACTGGCGCAAATATTGAACATAGGAACAAATATTGAACAAAGGAGAAAGGTTTTTTTTCTGTCATCATCCAACAAATTTCACACTTTTCCCAACTTTTTTTTAACCTCCTGAAAAGGTGTGTTTTCATTTTGACAGCGTTTGAAAAGGGTCCTCTTACTGCAGTGGAAGAGGGGACTCTATTTGATAGAAGTTTTTGCAGCGCTAACTTGTCGTGAAACGGGTTTCGGCAGCCAATTTCACGCCTGGATTAAGGTGATGAATGACGTAATTTATCAATTAACAACATCAACCCATCACTGTATCGGCTGCCCTATGAGGTTGGACCATGGTGATGGGGATGATAAACCCAGTCGATTGGTTTTTGTGCAACTTCCTGCCGTGTTCTGCTGATCACAGAACGAATGATAAAGGGTCGACCGGTAAAGTGAATGCAAGTTGTCTTTTAATAATTACTTTCCACACTGGATTCCCTAACCATGTTTACACCGTTTAAAATCAATTCACGATGCTGAGAATTGTAAAATATGCAAACTAGCAAAAACAGTTTAATCTTACTTGAAACGCTCACATAGCAAACATTTTTTAATTGAAATTAGCACCATGATCCAATGGAAGGATACCATAATCGTTTTGTTATGGCATTTTTGTGGCAAGGCGAGAACTTATAGTTGCCATAATGAACCTTATAGGTTGACGGTCACATAATGTGGCTTCTACTAAAACCGACACTTACATCAAATTGCCCCCTATATGAAGAAAGCAGGCATGCGTAGAAGTAAAACAAGTTGTTCGTTTTATATGAGCATAACAACATAAAACAACAAAAAGATTTCTTCTCAACATACAAGCGACCATACTCTCTACTGAACCAGAACCTACGTTATTTAAATTCTTTTGCGATGAAATATTTAACGCCGGGAGAACGATCTCTCCGTTTCAACCAGGATGACGCAAAAATTATCATTGACCCAACGGTGAACCATTAAAACGACGAATAAGAGTTTTATGGAACATAAACGTGAGTCTGTTGTTGGTTCGCTTGATCAGTTGGGGAGTTATCACTTTATTTCTCTTAGATTGTTAAGTATTGTAAATACTTGACAGTGCCTTGTAAATTTTGAAACCCGGTTTTTTGTTTGTGTATCTTTTGTGGAAATGTAATGTAAATGTATAACAGTGTTGCTTATTTTTACAACTGTAAAAATCACTACCAAAGTAAAACTATTCTTTTTGTTAGGTTCTTAGGAAGAAAAAATTAAAAGAACAAATCTGTACAACACGGGGAGGGAGGCTTAGGGGTCTGCGGAAATC
>KE524787.1:295434-330693 GCA_000441895.2 Anopheles sinensis | reverse complement strand
GGAAAGTGAGTGTGAGGTAAGCACGGCACAAAATAATGTACGTAGTGAGCTGGTATTGTGAAGTGAATAAATCGTACTTTTCTCACTAAAAAGCGTGACTTTTTCACTATAGTGAGAGCGTACTTTGCTATTTTTTATATATTATAGATAGATAGATAGAGGATAGAAGATAGATTATAGAAGATCTGTTTTCTATGCCTTTTGGGTTTGTGCGTACCTACTTTAAAAATCGCTCATATTACGTGTGTTCTGGCGTTCGAGAAAGTAAAAGAATGTCGCTATCACTCCTCAATGCTCAACTTGCTGCCCGTTCAAATGTGTAGTGGCCGTTAGGAGGGATTTCGATTTTCGGATTATTTTAAAACGTCACACTCTCACAGTACATGTAGTCCAGCTGAAAGTTCTAACTCAACTGGCTCTTTAAATTTCTACAACACTTATTCATACATCCTACTGCTCTCTCATTTCCTTTCTCTCTGCCTCTGTATTTCCTTTCTCTCTGCCTCTGTATTTCCTTCCCTCTTAATCTCAAGGATGCAATAATTTTTTCGTGTGATCTTTATCTCGATGAGGATAACTTAAGGAAGATGTACAAAAAGTTTTACACTGTTGATCAGTTGGACACGATATGTAATTCGTAATGACTGCGACCTGTACCATTAAATTTTATTATTTTCAGCTGACTAAACAAAGTTTACTCGCAACTGTTACCGATACCGACTTTATTTTGAAAAAATATTTTCGTTGTCCAAGTTTCCTTCCATTTGCCTTGTTTGTTCGCTGATTGCCGCAGCGATCATTGCGATACAATAGGTTGTTTGGTACTGTTTTTCGACAGTGTACACTTTGAGTTAGTTTTCCGTTTGCGATATTTCTCGAGGATGTGAAAGTGCCAACTGTTCTCTTGGGGCAAAATGCGCCGTTTAAAAAAAAAAAAAAAAACAAATATTGATCCTTCAAGAGTGAACTGCAAGCTCCCTTCTTTTTTGCTTTATCACGAGCTTAATCTCGTCCCAGATCTTCGAAAATAGCTTCTTCAATTTGTACATAGTGCTTATTTGACGTTCGCTCTGCTTGGCCAGCATGTACGACCATGCATACAAATTTGAAGGATGGGGAGCACGAAGGCCACAAAATCTTATCAAGAAAATCCCTCAAATTCGGCCGGCACCACGCTGGAACAATATACGCCGTGTGGGCCGGGGCACCATTCTGTTGCAAGACGTACTGATCCATTCAGTAGAGGTCTGGATGTGCCACAACCATCTTTAGAACCCCAGTCTCGTGCTACGAGGCGTTGATTTCCTCGGATTTTTTCAGTAAACATCCGTGGGAGCTTTCCTCACCTGAATATGACCACCAAAACGGTACCAACGTGCCACTCTTGACCTGAGGAATGTTCATGTGGGACGTGGAGATGTTGGCCGACGTGGGTGACCACTGTCAATCATTTTGAAAATTTGCGACTGTTGTAGGACAAAAAACCCTGACCTGCGTGCCGCGAAAGCAACAGTTTGACGCTGACCAAGCTTTTCTTCGTTGTAGCCTCCGTTACCCGAGAATCTTGCGGTTCTTGGTTGAAATGTGTCCCTGGCCCTTCGTCATAATTCGGGCAGTCCTAATCGGAACATTAGGTTAGAAGCGGTCTTCCGGATTGAGCGGATCGAATTCGAAGGAATCGCTCCCTCACCACCTTGTTGGCTGCTGGCGTTCCTGCCAAGCGCGGCCAACTTTTTGCATCAATTCATTTATTAGGTTCACGGTTTACACAAGCTGATATATTTACTGAACTTTTCTACGCGATCGTGCCCATGCAAATCAGCGTCAGCTGCATCTTTGTCGGCTTGAATGCCTCGGATCTAGCACGGTCGGTGGTCGAACCTGTCTCCCGGTACACACGGACGGTGATGTTGAAGACATTCGGATTTTGATCGCCGGAATATGTCCCCTGGTAGCTAATCTCGCACAAACAAATTTACAATAACATTAGTTTAAACCGTAATGAACCAAATGAGTTGATAAAATATTGAAAACTCAATAGTTTTCCTTAGGGGATGCGTATCACCCCTATATTATTCAATAGAAGAAAACACAATGTTGACTTTTGTAAAGTTTGGTCGTAAAATATTCTTAACATGTTTTGTCATTTAAGCTTAATTTTATACATGAACTGACAGGGAATAAATAGTTGCGTATATTTGAAACAGGTGACCAGAAAATGAATAAGTGATGTAATGCATGGATGTCAGCATGGATTGGTAAGAAACTTTCTTGTTATTTGAACCTCTACAACATTAACAACATTAAACTGGTAGTTTTATTTTAAAAATATTAATTGCAACACATCTATGATCCCAAGAACATCTCCCAAAATTCTTTGTCAGTTTTTCCACAGTATAACGATGTAACTAATAAAAACAAACCGTATGGACTCAAGCGAAAGCAGTAACTTTTTGCATCAATTCATTTTTTAGTTTCAAGGTGATAGATTTACTGAACTTTTCTACACGATCGAGCCCATGCAAATCTGCGTCAGCTGAATCTTCGATGACTCGAACGCCTGCTTAAGAACGGACTCGTTCGAAAGCACACAGGAATTGTACGACTTCTCCAACGCACTCAAACGAGTGGCGTATCCATCCGCAGCGGCATTGATTTCGGTCACAAAACTCTCCGAAATGCCCCTGATCTCTGAGGCTTTTTCGTTCAACTTGGCGATAATTTTGACCGGATCGGCAATGATGTTCTCATCGCGGAACACGTCCAACAGGCTTAGATCGAACAGCTCCGACTCATCCACCTCTAGCTCCTCTTTCAGACCAGCTTCGACAGTGTTCACACAGTTTGTGTAGCCAACACCGGCCATAAACATGTTGTTTTCCATAATCGCACGAAGGTGTCCCAAACAGGGGGAGTCAGGTGACAAAACCTCGTTGTTCAGCTGGTAGGAAAAAGCGTCCTCGAGTTGTAGCGACTGCTTCAACGATGCCTCCTTGTTGTCGCTAATGGTCTGGTAGAAGGCGTTTGTCTTGGCAGCTGTATTCAATTTTACCCAGGCCACTATATTTATGATGTTTTCCTGTAGATGTTTGTACATTTTTTCGGTTTGGTTCAGTTTTTGCACGACCTCGGTCGAAGTGGTATACCCAGCTTCGGAGAGGGACGAGCAAAGACACAATACAGCTATTGCAATGACTAATTTCATCTTTGAATAATTTATCCAAAGTTAGCTTTCAAGAGACACCTTTTGTAAAGAGTTGCTTAGAAGTACTGATCCTATTGACCGAAAATCACCTTTGTTATACTTCTAATCATCCCGGACACACATCAATTATAATAAGCTTATCACTTTTGATTAACATTGGGACATTTTTACGACGACGAGTTAATCGATCACGTGTTAATCGATGTGTGTACATATTGCATGCAAATAAAACAAAAATGTTCAAATCTAATAATATTCATAACACGAACCAGGAATTGCGTTTGTATTAGGAAGACGCAGGTTACTAAAGTGCAGCTTCCTGTTTTGGATCTGTGTGTTTATGTGTTTTACTGCCCGTTCAGATTGCGACTATCTTGAGCGATTATTTTCAATATAGTCACACACTGTTCATCTATTTATTTCATCTTACAATAAAAAGTTTACGAGAAATCGTTAGGAAACTGATTTTATCTTGAAAAATGTGTTTCGGTTATCCAAGGATTCGTCCCGTATGCTGACTGCTATAGCGAGCATTGTGATGCAATCGGCTAAGCCGATATACTGAGTACACTTTGAGTCAGTTTCGTGTCCGATAGTTCTCGAGGATGTGAAACTGCCAACCGACCACGACAGGTCGGCAATTGGAAAGTGAGAAAAATGTTAAAAATGGCAAGTTCTTTTCCGCTCTTTCTGAGCTGCTGGTTGCGACGTTTTTTTGGTAATTCAGCTACAAGCTATCGGTTGCGTAGCATTCTTGCTCCCCAACTTGTTTCTTCTGTACCCCTACAATCGGACGCCAATTTTCTAACCGGTGGAACAGCTCGGCTGACCCATACCCAAGATTATGACTCTTTATAATATTCAATAGGAGAAAACACATCTTTGAATTTTGTGGGTTTTAGTTTTAGAACGTTCGTAAAAAATTTTGTGATTTAAGGAATATTTGACATTAACTGGAAAGGAATAAAAAGGTAAGGAAAGTTGAAAACAGGTTGTCAGAATTTGAATAAGCGATGTGAAAAATGATCGAATGAATAGAGCATTGTGAATGAATTTACGATTCAAATCGCGTTTTTGAAACTACTGTTATTTGAATCCCCAAGGGCCGATTTTCATCATCTTTTACTTCATGATGCAGATAAACTGGTAAATTAATTTTTTTGACATAAATTGCAAAACATCTATGATACAATTTCTTCCGAAACTGCCAAATTACTAAACCTGTTCTTACACAGTCTAAGCCCGTACATAAATATACAAGTTAATCCTGGTGGAAAATTGAGCGAACACAGTAGCTAGATTTTGCATCAGTTCATTTATTAGTTTCAATGTTTTAACAACCTGATCGATCGTTTAATCAAGCCTTTTTAAGCAATCGTTCATTTGCAAATGTGCGTCAGCTGCACCTTCGACGCCTCGATCGCCTGCTTAAGAGAGTCTTCGTTCTTAAGCACACACGACTTGTACTCATCCTCCAACGCAATCAAACGAGTGGCGTAATCATCCACAGAAACATTGACGTCAGCCATAAAATTCGCTGCAATGCTGTTGATCTCTGAGGCCTTCTCATTCAACTTGGCGATAATTTTGACCGGATCAGAAATGATGTTCTCCCCACGGAACACATCCAACAGGCTCAGATCGAAAAGCTCCGACTCATCGACCTGCAGCAGTTTGTACACTTTGTCCTGCTCCTTCTTCAGTCCAGCTTCGACGGTGTTCACACAGTTCGTGTAGCCAACACCGGTGATAAACATGTTGCTTTCCATAATCGTCCGAAGGGGTTCCAAACAGTCGGGGTTAACTGAAGAATCCTGAAATTGGGTGATAAACTCGTCCTCGTACGCAATGGACTTTTTCAGCGACGCTTCCTTGTTGTCGCTTATGGCCTGGTAGAATGCTTCCGTCTGTGAAGTTGCATTCAGCTTTGCCCCGGTGACTGCATTTACGATGTCATCCTGCAGATTCTTGTAGATTGGTTCGATTTCCTTTAGCTTTTGCACGACATCCGTTGAAGCAGTACGTCCGGCTTCGGAGAGGGACACGCCAAGGCAGACCAAAGTAATCGCAAAGATTAGTTTCATCTTTGTATATTTGATCCAAAATCAGCTATCAAGAGACACCTTTGGTTACGAGCTGCTTAGAAGAACTGCTCCAAATGACCGAAAGTTCACTGTTTTATACTCGTTCAATCACCAAAGACGGACATCAATCATAATAAGCTTATCGGTTATGATCATAATGCTGATGTTCTTGGATGTTGAATTTGATATTTTAATCTATGACAGGTAAGTGGTTTGCTGCTGTAATAGTACGCTCAGTATTGTTTTAAAGAGGATAAATGAATGAAATGAACAAAATAGACATGACGTAGAATCAAATCCGCAATATTCGAAGTCTGATAACAACGGAGTCAAAATACGAATCAGCCAGTCAACGGCCATCCGATTCTACTTTGTCTTTAGATCAACTGATTCGAATATATTTATCATCCGCACACTCAAAGCACACGTGTGAACTGGTAAACAGGTAGTTATGTCCGGTTTACTGAATGCTGCCATTGTACTATCACCGAAATATCAATCTTTTATCACGAACATTGATTTATCGATAATGTTATGGCGCTTGGTATATAAGAATCCAATGCTGTTGCGGGCAGCAATCATTACACTTTTTCGTATGTTCCAAAACAGTCCGCGTCTAAGCAGTTTTTAATTTGCGATGAAGCTTACCTCAATCGTGCTCTCCATTATCCTCGTGTACGCCATCGTTGGATTGGAAACGGTGGATTGTAACCGACGGGATGTTCTGAAGGCGTTCCTTCCATTAAAAACCACCGGAGGAAAGCAGCAGCGTAAACTGCTGTCTGGTGGTTCGGAGCTGATTGTATCGGTCCAGTCCGAACTGATCCTCGCCCAGGAGCAGTACATTCAGCAAACCATTGAAGAAGAAGCCAACATTCTTGACAGCCTCGCTGTTATATCCAATACGGCCTGCGCTAGTTACGTGCAAACGGGAACCGATGCGCTAATGACGCTCGCTGGTATTGCCTTCGGAAACTGTGTGGCCAAAATCGACGATGAAATGTTCGCCGGGTTGTTCCCCGCACAGGATAGTGCCGATCGTCAGGCTTACGCCCAGGCCAGTCTGCTCAGCAGCATCCGTGGAGTGAACATCCTTACCGATCCGGGCACTGTTCAGGCCAGAATGGAAAGCAAACTGAGTGCTCCGGTCGTTATCGAAGGTTTGGGCGCAATTGGAGATCTATCGGCCGATTTGAGAGCTGCACTGCAAGACTGCCTTTCTAACGCCCGAGCTCTCCTGAAGTCATCGCTTCAAACCGCTTCAACTCAGGTGAACGACATTTGCGCCAAGTAGACAAACAAAAATGAGAAAACAATGAAAGGACATCAATGCGAATTGAAAATGAGTGTTCAATAAAACAATCTCTAAACCCAGCATTCCGGTAGTCGATCAACTGTGTTTTCATATTTCATATTTATTTATTTTTATTTTTATTTTTTTTCAGTCCAAATGTTGCTCTGGTGGCTTTGCCTAATAACTGTTGTTCAGTGTAAAGAAGCCACCTTCGTGTAACGAATTCAAAATTGGTGTGTAACCTACGTGTAACAAAAACCCGAAACCCTGAATGAAACCTCTAAAACAATCTTTTTCTTATTTTGAATCACAAAAATTTACAGAACGATGAAAATCAATCAAGATTGTTTAGATTCATTTTAATTGCATAAATGATTCCTTACATCCAGTAAAATACATTACTCGAATACCGCAATGTAGCGACAGCTTTTTGATACGATGCGTTGATTTATTGAAGGATTGAGTTAAATTTGTTGAATACAAAATCTCTAAGCTTATTAATTCATGATTCCTATTAACTTTGATCGTAAGTGATTTACAAACAGGCATCGTAAACGTATCAAACTCATAGATTTATTATTTTCAAAACTTTTAGAGGGTACTTGAGTGTATAAAGGTTTGCATTATTTTTGTTAAAATTTCTATTCCTCAGAAACTATATATTGATTTAAAAATTACTTGTCCAGAACACCATTTCGATTTTCGAGGTCTGGCGAAACGCAAATAAAACCAAAAACAAAAAAAAAGATTCTGGAAATTTAACAACCGTTACTGTTTCATAATAATATCATTACACCTTTTACCTACTCCGGGGGATTTTAGCGACTTCGTTCAACCTATTAATGTAATCGCCAAAGGTTTTAAGAGAATGCGAACGTCGTTTAATGACTCTGTCCAAAGCTCCAGCGATTTCATTAATACGTTGACTGCCATGGCTATCATTTTTGATAGCCAGCTCTCATTAGTTCTAAAAAGTTTTTGCCCCATAATTAAAAGAAAATGTAACAAAAAAACTATAGTAATATTAAAAACTTCAGTTTTGGGCAGCTAAGTCCTTGCTCGGTCTTCGAAAACCATTGGTTTAGTAAATTTTATAACCAAATTTAATCAAAAAAGATTGTACTAAAAAGTGTGCTTAACACGTTGACTGCCGCGTCAGCCACATAGTGGCTGACGGGCATTTTAGAACAAGTCATGAAACTCACTCGTATTGCACTTTATAGAGGTAGGTTGTAATATTTGTTAAAAGTAAGCCAAAAGGAAGCTTAATCTATTTTTAAACGGTTTAAAAACCAATCTTGGCATTTGTTTTATAACCAAATTTTATGAAAAATGACTGTACTAAAAAAGTGTTCTAAAAACGCTTGGCAGTCAATGTGTTAAAAGGCTTGGCAGTGAACTTGTTAATGGGTTGTTCGGAGTCGCTAATACTTTGATCAGAGCTTTCCGATAATACTTTGATCAGAGCAAAAAGGGCTGTGTGCGTTATTGCAAAATTGTGATAGCGTTACCGATTAGACAAACGGTACAATTTTTTGTTTATGGTGGCGAATGTGGTTTAGATATACTACGTTGGATCCTGTTTGATTGTTGTTTTTTCGATATAGGTTCGAAATGTAAACATAATGAAAGATTAATCGTATTTTGTAGAATGTTCTGGAAATTTACAAAACGATCACGCTTACCTTCGTCTAAGATCCTGTTTTCGAATCAACCAGCTAATTTTTCCGGCTGTTTACTGATAGCATTTCTAGGTTACTGTTTGATTACGCCCGGCATAAGAGGGGTGGCAAACGATAAAGCTTCTTATTGACCATCGTGCAGCTCATTGACTTAGGCTGAGTGATACTTCGCGACACTTAATCTACCGTGATTATTATTGTACCGAGCGATTAGCAATGCCGTATCGGCATCCTGCTGTTGATTTATTATCCGGATCTGGTGTACCGTATAAAATCAAAGAGATATCGCTGAAATTTCAGCAAAAGTCTTCAATCTTCGTAAACGTGTGGTCCACCGGACTAGTACTCTGAAGTACCGGTCCAAAACGCACCATGAAATCCTTGCTGCTCTTAATTCCTCTGTGTTTGTGTGTTTTGGTGAATGTAGGTTGAGTTTCCATATTACGTAATTGAAAACAAAAAGTTGGCATATTGCATAATTTGGTTTTGTTCGTCTCATTCATATCTTCAGGGATTTGATGTTGGACGTCCGGTGTCGATGGAGGTCGTTCAGCGGCTGAAGGACATCGAACCAAAGCATGCGGAAATCAAGCGACGCGTCATTAACTTCGTATACTCGGCCAAGTTGAATGTCGTGGAGCGGATGGACGAATTCTACATACAGTTGTTCACCGAAAAGGAGGGATCACTCACAGGGTCCATAGTGCTTGAGGACGAAATGCTGTATCATTTGGACCATCAGGTGGAGTCGGCCGAACGGAGTTGTATCGATACGTTGCGGAATATCGTCGATAGCAATATGAACGTCGCTGGCGTCGGATATACGAACTGTATTAACAGTGTCCAGGAAGGGCTCGAACGAGAGCTGGAAAGGGTGCTAAAGCTGCTGCAGTTCGATGAGTCGAAAATTCTCTACCAACGGTTGCTGGATGTGTTCGAAGGTGAAAACATTATCTACGACCCGGAACGTATCTTGGCCAAGTTAAAGGACAAAGGGTTCGAAATAGACGCGATGGGTAGCGACTGCTTGTCGGGAGTATTCGAAATCGTTGAGAAATTTGCTGCGGCTCTTGATGACCTTCGGAATGCTTACCAAACGTGCCTAACTAAAAACGAGTCTATTCTGAAGATAGCATATGCGTCAACGATGAGTCAGCTGACGAACATTTGCCTTGGAACTATCATTAACAATTAACACCGTTCCAAAAGCATACATCGGGGACTAAGGTAATAAACACATTTTAAGTAATTTTGAAGTACCGCATTTTCGGGTGTTTAACATTACCCTGATAAAACGTAACTCCAATCTATGCAACCAAAATATTCATGTTTATAGTATTGTTTTCGAATAGAGTCGCTTTGTAGTACATAGGTTATTTAATCAAATTTAATAGACTTAAAACCATTTCTATCCATTTTACTGCTAGTTGCGCAGCACAAACTTACAATAAAGCTATTTACAGCGTATAACACCAACTTCCAAGCAATAATGGTGGACGAGAAAGGTGGTGTTATACATGTGAGAATACGGTATTTGTTATAATATGCGATTTTTATTACCATTGCACCTGACCGTTTTAATTTGCAGGTCCTGCTAGTTTATTTTTTTGTGAAGCAATAGGCATTCCATAATTGTTGGTTCTTTGCCTGGACTAATCGCATTGCGTGTTTTTGAATGGTTGGTCGAAATGCCAGGGAGCGAAAATCTTAATCACGATATAATACTGCGTTTAACACTTTGGTGCCCGGCGATTTTTTGGCAGAACGTACTGGTATCACCGCACGCGCTACGTTAATGCACACACATAGAAACGTAGAGCTGTAGAACGTCCAGGCCAGAATAGAACTGTACGTACGCTCGTGCGAATGTGTGCGTAGGCGCTTCGGTAATCGATGCGCCGTTCGTCATGACGAACATGATCGTCCTCCGTCAAGAACATTAGGGTGAGTTATGACGAACATGTTCGTCACCGGGCACCAAAGTGTTAAGATCAACACTGAGTATATTCTCAAATTTCTTCTCCTTTTATACAAGAGTGCCGTCCTGGTGTGGAGCTCTGTGTACATTACCTACGCTAGTAAGCGTCGCATAGATTATGCATTGATCTCTATGATGGTCAATGTTTCCGTGTTATCGCATTCGCTGCCTACCTCACACGCATCGCAATGTGTTGTTCATATGTCTTATCAAAGATGTACGTTTTTGGTATAGTGGGAATAAGGTACTTTTTATTTTAGTGGAGACAGTATATTTTAGTGGAGAATTCTTATAGCGAAATACGATGCATTTGTATCTATCGCAAAGCGGTAAATTGATTTGGAAACGAACAGTAACTATCTAACATTTCTTTTTCCGATATTTTGATTTTATACGGCACTGTTATTAAAAAAAAACATCGAATGCCGATCAGCGTTTGTCGCTATTTTGATTGTTCGCTAGTTTACAAGTTATTTTAGGCCCTACTTGGGTGACAGTTTGGCTATATCAATAAATTATTGATCTTGTTGTAATTTACTAATTCTACTTGAATAATTTAGGTACTGCTTTTAATACTACTGCCGTTGAATAAGTGAGTGTCAATTATTTTGTAGATAAAATCTTGTTGATAAAATTACAGAGGCTCGATCGAGTGCGGTCGATGCAGAACGATCGACCGACAGGCGTTTACTAGCAAAGGCTGCTGGAGCTTTGGTTATCAGATTATTTCTCTTGAAGGGTCCGAAGGACGATCGTAATCCCCGACAGGACGAACGATGTCTAGAACAAATAAATTGGGTAATTCGCGAACGAATAGTAGACAACAGTATCATTAAGCTAAATACAATTCCAAAAACAAATTTCCTTATTTTTTTACTACTCTCTACATAATTAAAAACAATGTATGTTTTATTAAGAACATGGCGTGAACGTTTTGAAAATTTTAAAAGTCTCTTTCGATAAAACGTGATAGAAGTGTTGAATGTTACAAATGTCTCGAAAAATATTGGCTTAGGTAGAATAAATCAATATTAACGCTATGGAAAAGCTTACTGTACGTTTTTATTTGCAACCAGTGCGATAGCTGATGTCCTTTCCAATGGGGCCAAACTTGCGTGCACTTTTCAAAATTGCACCATCAATCTTTGAACAATGGTCAGTGCTTACGACCGTTACGGAGTTCTAAGCTTGAATAGGATACGTGTGGCAGCCTTACTATTGCGTACAGCATGGTACATTCTGTCACAACGTTCGTTATCGTAAAGCAAAACTATTACTATTGTATTTAATCTTTGAATCTTTACAGCATGTAATAAAAACTACATTTACATCTTTGAAAATGTAGTAGTGTTAAGTTTAGTTTAGTAGTTTAGGAATAACATTCGATCTTTCCAATCTCAACTCTCTCCGCGAACGGTTCAGTGATTTTTTAAAGAAAAGAACACGCGCCAAACACGTAATCAAATTCCCTTTTACGTCATGATTGTTGCCTAATCTTTATTTGCTGGCTCGTATCATGCGCGCCTAAACATCTCATTCGCAGTAGATAAATTATGTGGTCATTTAGGTCCACAATTGCACTATGTATCGAGAGGTTCGCAAACGTTTCAGGTTTATAAGCCACAATCTACATGCGGCTTACGCATGTTGTATTTTTACTGTTATTTATCGATAAGGCAAGAATAACTTCTTATCAATGAATAATAAGAAGTGTCAAAAGTAAAAGTAAATTGAGCTCAAGTCGCTGTATTGTGAACCTCTTGTAGCAAAATAAATGATTATCAACAAATAATAAGAACTGCAAAAAGTAAAAGAAAAAGGTGCTCGAATGCGAAATTCCTGCAGGGGGTAATTGGGGTAATTGCTGCAATCATTAGGTGGAAAATTATGAAAGTCTGGGTTGGTCTGAGTAAATTGTGCTTTTTATCAGAAAATGGTTACAGATAACCAAAATATAATCATGCTATAACATTATCTTTTCCAGACATTTATATCTCAATGTCTAATCAACACAATGTATAATCAAAATAAATATCTCGTTGCGTAATCAACAAAAGGGGAAGTACTACTGTTAGGACTCGGCCTAACGAGTGCGATAAAAAAGCAAAGAAAAGAATTAATAGGGACGCTTACTGGAGCGAACCAAAAATTTAGTGTTTATTTGCCCTAATTTTGATCGCAATTGCCCGTTTTGATCCAACTCACTCTATTTATAAATTTCTATCCTGAGCCGATGACCGTCCTCAGGGGTCATCGAACAGCCGACCCGTCAGCTGACGAAGTTCCCTTTTCTAACGTGGATATTAGGCGATCGGGCTATCTTTTCTGAGCCGATCTGACAACTGGCGTTAGAACCGTTGCTATTTCTAACAACTACGTACCTATGTTGTTGATGTTTTACGTTATTAGCTAAAATAAAACTTTTATTTTTTCTTTCACTAGGAGATTTGTTTAGACCCTACCTAACCCTATTCTTCAAGAAAGACCGCCAAGATTTAGTTAAAAGCGCTAAACAAAATTACAAGGCTCTAAATTTCAAAACCGTATAAAATCAACTAGTTTATATATCCAGTTTTTATATATCAGCGATCTTCTCAAGTTTACCGAAATGGAACAGGATGATGTAGAAGAGCTTCTAAACCCGGTACAATTATTCAAAACTATGTTTTAATGTTAGAAAGGTCGCTATCGCAGCGATTGCATGATCTACCAAAGCGCTGGAGATAAGCACGAGCTCGGTACGGCGTTCCTTGTTATGGGTGCTATGAGGAAGCGTGTTATTGGATGGTGGCCGATCAACGACAGGATGTGCAGGATGAGGATACGTGGCCGTTTCTTCAACCAGAACATTATAAATGCGCACCGCCCGCACCTTGGGAGTAGTGATGACGACCACGACGCCTTCTATACGCAGCTGGAGAGAGAGTACGATCGCTGCCCACAACACGATGTGAGGATCGTCATCGGCGACCTTAATGCTCAGGTCGGGCGAGAGGAGGCCTATAAACCAACGATTGGAAACTTTAGTGTCCACCAGCTAACCAAAGACAACAGTCTCCGGCTCATAAACTTCGCATCCTCGAGGCTACATCCGTAGCACCTGCTTCCAGCACAAACCTCGATTCAGATACACCTGGAGATCACCGCAACAGACACATTCCCAAATACACCACGTTTTAATAGACGGAAGAAACTTCTCGGATATCATCGACGCACGGACGTACAAGGGTGCAAACGTCGACTCGGACCACTTCCTGGTTATGGTGAAGCTACGGCAGACGCTTGCGGAAGCGCTTCCGGACAACAACGCGACCGCCACAATGTCCCTTGATGACCACTGGCGTATGATGCAGCAAGTCACCAGCAGTACAGCCGAGCAGACACTAGACCACAAGCCACGCAACTATCCGAGAAGAACGCAGTGCGAAACCCGTCGGAACGTGGAACACCAAAAACGGCTGAGGACCCAGCAAACCCGGCTCTTCGAAGCGTTGCTTCGAGGAGTCGGATGAGTCAAGGTGATGGACTCTCCTGTCTATTCAACATCACTCTGGAAGGAGTCATGAGAAGAGCGGGTTTCGACATCCTTGGCACGATTTTCACCCGCTCTCTCCAATTCCTCGGCTTTGTGGACGACATCGACATCATCGGGCGGAACACCAGTACGGTGTGCGAGGCGTACACCCAACAGAAACGCGAGGCCGCGAGATCTGGAGGCGCATTGTTCAGGGGAATCTTGCCTACTATGGGCTCCACAAACTCCTTAGGTTCAGATGGCTTCTCCATCGCACGAAGCGTGCAGTATACCGCACGCTGATAAGACCGGTTGTACTCTATGGGCATGAATCTTGGACTCTGCTTACGGAGGACGCCAAGGCGCTAGCAGTCTTCGAGCGGCGCGTACTCCGGTCTATTTTTGGAGGCGAGAGTGAGCAAGGCGTGTGGCGGAGAAGGATGAACCACGAGCTAGCTGAGCTGTATGGAGAGCCGGACATCCTGACGGTGGCGAAGGCCGGCAGGATTCGTTGGTTGCGTCATGTCATGAGGATGCCAGACTCATGCCCCACCAAGAAGGTGCTAACCAGCGACCCGCCCGGCACGAGACGACGAGGAGCTCAGCGAGTTCGGTGGATGGACCAAATGGAGCAGAACCTGCGAGATATCGGATGCAACCGGGGATGGATAGCTGCAGCCATGGACCGAGTATCCTGGAGAACGATTGGTGACCAGGCCATGTCAGCTTATTTCACAATTTTATAACAAACTCCCTGTTCCAGTAGACCTTGCGCAGTCCGCTCACTGCGCCCGCTGCTGCAAGGGGTTCTGAACCTCGAAAGCCCAAGTTCGCAAGTACTTAAACGAATATTGTATAGAATTCAGTTGGGAAATACATATTATATGTAATAATGGGAAATTTTGCTGTGTACAAAGTAATTAGGAAGTTGAATGGTGAAAGAAGGATCAGCGCTGATTATTCGATCGGACTGAACGAAATGGGTGATCCCTCATGATGGGTAGCTCCATAATTTTTAATCATAGTGACTTATCAGATGCCTCCTTGCTGGTTCTTAACACTGAGAAGAGTCATCATTTTCTCAAGATTCATAAACATAAGGGGTTGTTCTTTATAACCTTGCCAGCTACCAGGGATTAAAGCAGTATCAGGCTCATTCCAGCAATTTAATCTGTCCCTCTGGTCATCATAACGCTAATTTCTAATATAACACAGTAAATATGAATTAATTGTGATCCCATGATTTTCCTTGCCTCCTGCCTCCTTGGGTCCTGGGTACAAAACTGATGACCAGACAATGCACGCAAACTCAAGAGTCGGTCTTAAAGTCAGGTCCGAAGTAAATCTTAACGCAGTCAGCGCGCTACTGTGGTGCCTCTAGCAGGCGTAGACGAAATCCAATGATACTCATTTTTTAAATAATAAGTAACCAACATTTGATGAAAGTTTGAGACGTTTATCACATAGCTTCGCAAAGATACGTAGAATGGAACTCGAATGTCGTAAATTGAACACGCACAAACACCTGGAAAACCCGGATCGGTCGGGGTCGAAGGTCGTAGGTGACTTTACGTCGGCACGTAAACGGAAATTTTAAGCAGAACACGAAACACGAAAAATAAATCATTATTAACGTAGGGTTTTGGTGAACGTGGCGTTGAAATGGTTCGAGAGCGTCAATCTAGTAGAACACGAACTGTGAAGAAACTCAAAATCTACTGGACAAGACCACCATGAACATGTCAATTTAGTAAGCAAGCAGCATGAAAGTAAATATAGGTAACAGTAGTATCCTAATAGTATCGTCCTGACCGGCGTTATCGAAGAACGAATAAGTAATTATTAATATCTCACCGATCCGCCTTCGTGTGAACAGGAAACATCCAGGATGATGTGCAGTGGAACGGAAAGTTGACAAAGTCCAACTTTGTTCCATTCATCTAAACGAATGGCATTAGTTGTCGTAACACGCGACAGAAAAGATTCAACGAGATGGCACCTGTTACGGATCGATCATAAACTAGATGAGGTTGATTGAAGTTGCCAGTAAGAAAGATTGGATTGAATCGACACAGCAATGGCCGTGATACGGATCCAAAAGCACTCGATATCTACAGTAATCAAAGGGCAGAGGCGAGCTTATAGTTTCCTTTTACTTCCTCTTTTTCCTTTAAGTTTTCTCACAAGAAAAATGGAAAATATACTGGGAGCGTAGTTTATGTTTGTAAAACAGAGAAGTAAAATATTATTGAATAAAAAATTAAAGCTAACTGCACGGCTGTCGTTAAAAAAGTTATGTGGACAATCATTCTGATCATTTGCCTTCAAACCACCTTACCACTTACCCGCACAACTTAGAACTCAACAAAAATAGTTATTTCATCTGAAAAATCAGTGAAAAAAGTCGTCATATTTTGCATCAATTCATTTATTAACACTTTGATTGTTCCGCTTGATTTTTCTAAACGATCGTTCCCATGCAAATCTGCGTCAGCTGCATTTTCGACGTCTCGATTGCCTGCTTAAGAGCGGACTCGTTCGAAAGCACACACGACTTGTACGATTTTTCCAACGCAATCAAACGAGTGGCGTAATCATCCACAGAAACATTGACGTCAGCCTTAAAATTCGCTGCAATGCTGTTGATCTCTGAGGCCTTCTCATTCAACTTGGCGATAATTTTGACCGGATCAGCAATGATGTTCTCCCCACGGAACACATCCAACAGGCTCAGATCGAACAGCTCCGATTCATCGACCTGCAGCAGTTTGTATACTTTGTCCAGCTCCTTCTTCAGTCCAGCTTCGACGGTGTTCACACAGATCGTGTAGCCAACACCGGCTACAAACATGTTGTTTTCCGTATTCCCCCGCAGCCACTCCAAACAGCTGGAGTCAGCTGACGGAGCCTGATTGTTCAGTTGGTTGATAAACTCATCCTCGTACGCAATGGACTTTTTCAGCGACGCTTCCTTGTTGTCGCTTATGGCCTGGTAGAAGGCGTCTGTCTTGGAAGCTGTATTCAGCTTTGCCCCGGCGACAGCATTAACGATGTCATCCTGCAGATTCTTGTAGATTGGTTCGATTTCCTTCAGCTTTTGCACGACATCCGTTGAAGCGGTACGTCCGGCTTCGGAGAGGGACACGCCAAGGCACACCAAAGTAATCGCAAAGATTAGTTTCATCTTTGTATATTTGATCCAAAATCACGAGACACCTTTTGCTAGGAGCTGCTCAGCAGTACTGATTAAAAGCGATCAACAATCCACTCTTATATACTCGTTCAATCATCAAGGACCGACATCAATGATAATAAGCTTATCGCTCATGATCATAAAGTTGATGTCCTTGGATGTTGAATTTGATATTTTAATCTATGGTAGGTAAGTGGGTTGCTGCTGTAATAGTGAGCTAAGTATTGTTTTAAAGATGATAAATGAATGAAATTGAACAAAATAGAACGGATTACAAGACTGCCTTACAAATTCCCGAGCCCTCCAGAAGCCATCGCTTGAGACCGCTTGAACGCCATCCGCGCTAAATAGACAAACAACATCGAGAAAACAATGGAAGGACATTTTAAAATTAAGTTTTGAATAAAAAATTCTATTGATGTTCTGTTGATGATCTGTTTTCTGTCAAAATGTTTCTTATCACGTTTAAAGTATTACCTGCATCACGTTTTAAGTATTTTATACTTCTAGCTATGTTATAAACGTTCATTAACAGCTTACGTATGGGGTCCTTTTTTTCATGATTATTTAGAATTTGCATCGCAAAAACAGATACAGAACACGATTTATTGATGAGTCAAGTGTCTAGCATATAAAACTAATTTCTCATTTGAATTGAAAAAAAAAAATTACCAGCACCAATTATTTTTTTACACCGTTTGATTCAACTTATGCGAGAAAAATCGTTTATGTCTGTAGATTGCCTTCATTATAATTAAAGTTCAATTTATACTTGCTATCAAATTCTTCTTGGCACGCTGGGTCTGATGTTTTCAACCTTGCTGTTCTGTTAGAGACGTCTACGACTTCAGTAGAATGCCACCCTGGTCTGACAAAAAGCGATGAACACCTTGCTCAATACCCCCTCCATTGTGGCCTCTAACAGCCGTACCAGCTTCACAGGAAAGCTGTACTGCCGCATTTTCCTCCATAGCCTCTTCCAGTCGATAGTGTTTTAGGCCGCCTTGAAGTTACACCGCCTTGAGGTGGTGTGTCTAAATCTGGCGTTCACGACACATCTGGAGGATCTGCCGTAGAGTGAAGATCTGGTCGGTGGTGGATTTGCCTCCAACTTGGTAACTTCTGACGAAATCTGTAGCAATGTATTTGAGAAAGGATTTTGTAGGCAAAGCACAGGGTGGATGACATCCAGCTTCCAATCCTCTGGTATACTTTTCTGCACGCAAATTTTCACAATTAGCCCATCGCTGCTAGTTACTTTGTTCGGCTTCAGTTGTAAGATGTTACTGGTGATTTCATGCAAAGATGGTGGCAGCATATCGTCATCTACCTTCTGGCTAATATGCTGCTCGATTCTACCTACATGTCCGAGAAGTGCCTTCCGACTATTAGAACGTGGTCTAGAAATATACGCCTGCTCCCGTCAGACCTGCAATGAGGTTTCAGATTACGAAATTTTCACCATATTGTGGGCATTTATAATGCTCAGGTTGAAGAAACGACCACATATCCTCAACTTGCACGTCTTTGGCCACCATCCGATCACACGTTACCTCATATCAGTCATAACAAGGAATGACGTACTGAGCTCGTTAATTCAAGAACTCTGGTAGATCATACAATCGCTACGGCAGCTATGCTCCGTGACTTGGAAGGGAGTCACGAGCCTCTTGAAGTGCTACTGTTTCGAACTCGTAGACTCTCACTTCTTCGGTAAGTATTCTGGTACTCCAGGATGAGGCAAGGGTCCTGCAGATCCATGTACCGAGTTTCCAATCGTAATCCTTTTCGTCGCATAGGTCTGCCATGATTGGTGCAAATCGGTAATTCTTCTTGGTGACCATTCGTTGAAATATTACAGGGGGTGGCTTGAAAAGCCACTTCCCCGTCACCTCGTATTTTGTCGTTCTTAGTTACTATTTGATTACGACTGGCAGCAATAAAAGGGGAGGCAAACGATAAAGTTTCTTATTGACCATCATGTAGCTCATCAATTTAGGATGAGGGATACTTTGCGACATTTAATCTACCGTGATTAGTATTTTACCGCCCGATAAGCATTACCGAATTGTCGTCTTGCTGTTGATTTATTATCCGGATCTGGTGGTGAATCCGTATAAAATCAAAGAAATTTTTAATGGAATACCAGCAAAAGTCTTCAATCTTCGTAAACGTGTGGTCCACCGGACTAGAACTCTGAAGTACCGGTCCAAAACGCACCATGAAATCTTTGCTGCTCTTAATTGCCTTGTGTTTGTGTGTTTTGGTGAATGTAGGTTAAGTTTCCATATTACGTAACTGAAAACAAAAAGTTAGCATATTGCAAAATTTGGTTTTGTTCGTCTCATTCATAACTTCAGGCATTTTATGTTGGACGTCCGGTGTCAATGGAGGTCGTTCAGCGGCTGAAGGACATCGAACCAAAGCATGCGGAAATCAAGCGACGCTTCATAAACTTCTTATACTCGGCCAAGTTGAATGTCGTCGAGCGGATGGACGAATTCTACCTACAGTTGTTCACCGAAAAGGAGGGATCACTCACAGGGTCCATAGTGCTTGAGGACGCCATGCTGTATCAGTTGGACCATCAGCTGGAGTCGGCCGATCGGAGTTGTATCGATACGTTGCGGAATATCGTGGATAGCAATATGAACGTGGCAGGCATCGGATATACGAACTGTATTAACAGTGTCCAGGAAGGGCTCGAAAGCGAGCTGGAGAAGGTGCAAAAGCTGCTGCAGTTCGATGAGTCGAAAATTCTCTACCAACGGTTGCTTGATGTGTTCGAAGGTGAAAATATTATCTACGACCCGGAGCGTATTTTGGCCAAGTTAAAGGACAAAGGGTTCGAAATAGACGCGATGGGTAGTGACTGCTTGTTGGGAGTGTTCGAAATCGTTGAGAAATTTGCAGCGGCTCTGGATGACCTTCGAATTGCTTATCAAATGTGCCTGATCGAAAACGAGTATATTCTGAGGACAGCATATGAGTCAACGATAAGTCAGCTGACAAACATTTGCCACTATCGTTAACAATTAGCACAGTTCCAAAAGCATACATCGGGGAAATAAACACATTTTAAGTAGTTTTGAAGAACCGCATTTCTGTGTGTTTAACATCACTCTGATAAAACGTAACTCTAATCTGTGCAACCAAAAAAATCATTTTTACCGTTATTTTTTTGATTTGAATAGATTTGTTGTGTTGTAGTAAAAGGTTATTTAACCAAATTCATCAGACTTAAGAGACTTAAGCTTATGTAACCAAATTTTTCAGACAATTTGATCAATTTCATTGTAGTAGCACACCAAAAAAAAAAAAAAAAAATAGCAGCAAAAATGACAATAAAGCAATTTACAGCGTATAACACCAACTTCCAAGCTATAATGGTGGACGAGGAAGGTGGTGTTATACATGTGAGAATACGGTATTTGTTATAGTACTAGCTTATTTGCCCGGTTACACGGGCAGCGTAGCATTATTTTATGTGAAAGCTATCTAGGAGGAGGAATATGAAATTTTAGTCAAATTCAACATTAATTCTACTTTTTTTCCAAGTCCAGTTGGGTTACTTTTTGAACCAATGAAATCGAAACTTTCCGACTTCAACTCTATCTTAGGAAGCTTTAAAGCTATTCTTGCTAAAAAATTTCTATCAAATATCTCCTTCAGTTTACGCGTGGTGTCCAACGGAGTGAGCTGTGGATTGCATTCTGATTGTACACCTTACCAGTATTTTTGTTTTGTGTGTTACTGTGTTTTATATGAATTTTTGTTTTGTATGTGCTAAGGAACATTTGAAGAACTGTGTGTCCCGGGATTTGAAATCGGTATACCAGTATTTTGTTTTGTGTGTTAATGTGATTCATATGAATTTTTGTTTTGTATGTGCTACGGAACATTCGAAGAACCGTGTGTCCCGGGATTTGAAATCGGTATACGGCCGATGTAAATGAAATTTGCCATTACATCGAATTGTGTTGTGTTTCGTTTGTTTGTGTGTTAAATTACACGAAGAACCTTGCGAGTTTCCCTGTGTCGAACTTTTTCTTTAAGTTCATTGTAGACCTTGTAATTTGACCTTGTTTCATAAGACCCGGGCCCGGTGCCTCGCAAAAATTTGAAATTCAAACATCAATTACAAATCCAAGAATCCTAACATTTTCCTAAGTCGAGCTGGTGGCTGTAGCAATCAATGCTATGTTTCAAAAGCTGTTTCATATGTTTGCAAAAAGTAAATTATAATCAACACATGTTTTATTATATCAATATAGGAATGGAGTGATAATTTTTAAAGTAGGAAATCTAAATTAAGTAAAATGTCTGGAAATATGGCCCGCTAATAAATTACATGTTGGTATTGTTTTCCCGATCGTCTTGGTCCAATGTGGTAATTTTACCACAGTCGCTCATCAACTGTCAAGGGCCGAAAACACCGAACCTGCGTTTTTGTTTTTGGTTTTGGCACAGTTGATTGTCAGAACGTTGTTTTGAAGACAGAATAAAGTTCGGGTGCTGTAATGTTAATGTTGGCTGTGTAAATGGTTTGCTGCCATGTAGTTTTGAAATGTTCTTGATGAAAAATTGTTTGTGATGAGTCAAAGCCTCTATAATCCTTCACCTCACCCTTGTTTGTGATGTATGCACGGTAAGTGAGGTAAGTACGACGATAGTGAGACAGTGAGGAAAGTGAGTGTGAGGTAAGCACGGCACAAAATAATGTACGTAGTGAGCTGGTATTGTGAAGTGAGTAAATCGTACTTTTTCTCACTAAAAAGCGTACTTTTCCACTATAGTGAGAGCGTGACTTTTTCACTAAGTGAGCGTACTTTGCTATTTTTTATATATTATAGATAGAAGATAGATAGATATAGATAGATTATAGATGCGATTTTCGTTTGCAATGAACGTTTTAATAATTTAGGGGTGGACGGGGTAACCCGCGCACGTTTTAATAATTTAGGGGTGGACGGGGTAAAGCGCACCCCTGAGGCATAACGCACCCTTTCCAATTTCTTATGAAAAACACGTTCTAGTCGCGAAAAAAGTAATTTCTCTGCAAGAATGAACTAAAATAGAGTCACCTAGTGAGTTTCTACATCAACAGAATCGCGAAATAAAAGCAAAACAACCAAAATAAGCGGTTCGAACCGGTAATTCGTAATTTTTCCGACGACGGGTCTGAAGAAATTTTTAAACTTTTTATTTGATCCAAAATTGGTTATTTTATGAATGCTTTGTACCTCTATTCTGTTGTGCATCCTGCCTCACTTTTATTGTGTATTTTTTATTTTCGTTTTGGTGTATTACCTCTATTGGAACATTTTACCTCAAGACAGGTGCGTTTTGCCCCCATCCAGAAATAGTCGATCAAAAATCGCACTTTTTTTTAATTGAAAAATTCATGACTTTTTTTAGCAAAAAAGGCAAAAACTCCCTAACAGGTTAGTATTTAGAACCTTTATGAACCAAATGAATGCATAAAATCAACAATAGCCCCTAGCCAAGTTAATTGAAAATTCAAGAGTTTTCCTTAAGGGGTGCATATTACCCCGTCTACATGACCTGCTAGTTTATTTTCTCGTGAAGCAATAGACATTCCATAATTGCTGGTTCTTCACCGGGACTAATCGCATCGCCTTTTTCGGATTGGTTGGTCGAAATGCTAGGGAATGAAAATCTTATTCGCAATAATACCACTATGTGGTGTTGATTCGAAGTGCACCTATTCCAAAATCACTTTATTATAGGGTGTCCCAGAAACGTTCTAGATTCGGGTGGCTGGTCTTGGCAAGGACGCCAGCAGCATAGCTAACTCTTACAAATTTCATCATATTGTTAGCATCATGACTAAGTGCGCCACTATTGGTACAGTTACCCCATAATCAACTAAAGAAGAAGTTGAATACAAATATGTTGCAGATTTTTTGATGTTATTTACATGAAAGGAACTATATTTTTTTATTTTTGAAATTGTTGCTGAGAAATCTTGACCTGACCGCTCACAATAATTGGATTCTTCGACTATCCGATTACATTAGCAGGCTCATTAACATAATATTTATATTTCTATTTGACCGTATCAAATTATATTCTTCGAGAAATATTCTTTTACTAACAATGTTGAAAACTCTTTCAACAGATTAGAAACAACACGGATTTTAAGAACACTAGCACGACTGAACCGCCGCCGCCGACGTCGCCGTCATGTTGCAGGTGCAGGTTGCCCATGTTTTTGAGCAGCTCTTTGGCTTGCTGTTCGTCGGTGTCATTTTGAGCGCTTAGGAGATCCGGCAGCTAAAGCGGTTAGCCTGTTATAAGCCTGTTGCCACCTTGATACCCGCCGCCGTCTGCTTGCCATACGTAACGAACGCGATGCGCGACTATTTCGCATAGCTGTTTCTCCTGACACGGTCCCCGGTTGGAAAGAAGGCATGGTTTGCTTATTCAGCTCGCCTTTGCATTCGTTCATCTGGCGTTAACTGTCATCTGCTGGAAAACCTTACACTGGCCTTACAGTGATGGCCTGTGGGTCCTTGCAAAAAAACTCAGATTACGCTGAATCTGAAAACTGATGAACGCCTGATTTTCAATCCAAACCAATAAGTGGCTAACCATGCGAGGTGCAGTAAACGACGAGCTAAAAAAACAGCATCAATAAAGCCAAGTGCTTTGAGTGGTCAGCCTCGATTGAAGTCAGCTGGAAGTCAAATGGTGAAAGAAGGATCAGCGCTGACTATTCGATGGGACTGAACGAAAGGGTATACCCTAATGATGGGTAACTCCTCCATTTTTAATCATGGTTGCTAATCAGATGCCTTCTTGCTGGTTCTCATCGCTAAGCAGAGTCATCGTTTGCTCAAGATACATGCTATGCAACGAGACACACCTGCCAATAGGCATATCAAGAATTTTTAAAAAAAAAAAGAACAGACGAGACTTTGCCGTATTCCAACCATGTGCATTCTATATCCGGTATCCCATTTATTAGTTTCAATGCATTAACACTTTGATTGAGCCCCTGGATATTTTTAAACGATCGTTCCTTCGCAAATCATCGTCAGCTGCATCTTCATCACATCGAACGTTTGTTTAAGCAAAGTCTCGTTATTAAGCACACACGACTTGTACTCTCCCTCCAACGCACCCAAACGAGTGGCGTACCCATCCACAACGGCATTGATGTCGGCCACAAAACTAAGCGAAATGCCATTGATCTCCGCTTCCTTCTCGTTCAATTTGGCGATAATTTTTACCGGATCGGCAATGATGTTCTCGCCGCGGAACACATCCAACAGGCTCAGGTCGAACAGCTCCGATTCATCGACCTGCAGCAGTTTGTACACTTTGTCTAGCTCCTCCTTCAGTCCAGCTTCGACGGCATTCACACAGTTCGTGTATTCAACACCGGCCACAAACATGTTGTTTTCCATAAGCGTCCGCAAGAATGCCAAACAACTGGAGTCAGTTGACGGAGCCTGATTGTTCAGCTGGTAGGAAAAAGCGTCCTCGAGTTGAATCGACTGCTTCAACGATGCCTCCTTGTTGCTGATAATCGCCTGATAGAAGGTGTCCGTCTTGGAAGCCGTATTCAGCTTTGCCCCGGCCACTGCATTTACGATGTTATCCTGCAGATTCTTGTAGATTGGTTCGATATCCTTCAGCTTTTGCACGACATCCGTCGAAGCGGGACGTCCGGCTTCGGAGAGGGACACGCCAAGGCACATCAAAGTAATGGCAAAGATTAGTTTCATCTTTGAATATATGTTACAAAGTTCGATATCAAGGGACACCTTTTTCTTAGGAACTGCTTAGAAGAACTGATGTAATTGTCCGAAAGCCCACTGTTTTATACTCGTTCAAACATCAAGGACGAATATCGAACATAATAAGCTTATCACTTATCCATAAATATTTATGGAAGCTGTTTATTTTGATATTTTAATCTATAACGCACATGTAGGTTTGCGTGAACAGTATGCTAGGTATAAAAAAATAATACCGATTTTGGTATGATAGGCAAGACGAACAATCAAAACCGTGGATTTCAAATTCTGATAACATCCGCGTTAAAATACGAATCAGCCAGTCAACGATTCTTTCGACCCATTTATCTTCTGATCAAAAGATACGAAAATATTTATGGTCCTCATCCTCAATCTTTGTAGCAAGCGAGTAGAAATGTCCGGGTCCGAAAATTGCAGTAATTGTAGATAATCAACGAAACAATCATAATTTATCACGCTCTCTATAGTATCATTAATGTTATGGCTCTTGGTATATAAAAATTTAAGTCAGTGGCGAGGAGCAATCATTACAATTTCTCAATTATATCAATACGGTTCGCGTCCAAACAGTTTTGAGTTTGCGATGAAGCTTACCTCGATCGTGCTGTCTGTTATCCTCGTGTGCGCCATCGTAGGACTGGATACGGTGGATTGTAACCGACGGGATGTTCTGAAGGCGTTCCTTCCATTAAAAACCACCGGAGGAAAGCAGCAGCGAAAACTACTGTCCGGTGGTTCGGAGCTGCTCGTAACGGTCCAGTCCGAGCTGATTCTCGCCCAGGAGCCGTACATTCAGCAGACCATCGACGAGGAAGCCAACATTCTTGACAGCCTCGCCGTTGTATCCAATGCGGCCTGCGCTAGTTACGTGCAAACGGGAACCGATGCGCTCATGACGCTGGCTGGTATTGCCTTCGGAAACTGTGTGGCCAAAATCGACGATGAGATGTTCGCCGGCTTGTTCCCCGCACAGGATAGTGCCGATCGTCAGGCTTACGCCCAGGCCAGTCTGCTCAGCAGCATCCGTGGAGTGAACATCCTAACTGACCCGGACACTGTTCAGGCCAGAATTGAAAGCAAGCTGAGCTCGCCGGCAGTTATCGAGGGTCTGGGTGCTATTGGAGATGTATCGGCAGATTTGAGAGCTGCTCTACAAGACTGCCTTACAAACGCCCGAGCTCTCCTGAAGCCATCGCTCCAGACCGCTTCAACTCAGGTGAACGCCATTTGCGTCAAATAGGCAAACGTAACAACTGAGTACAATTAATGTGAATTGAAAATGAGTGTTCAATAAAACAATCTTTTAAAACCAGCATTCCGGTAGTCGATCAACTGTTTTTTCGGTCCGAATTTTTCTTGTGCTGCATCACTTGCACCACGTTTAAAGTTTTGCATACTTTTACATATTTTAAAGACGATCATTAACATCAAACAAATTCATCGACTCGTTGATTGTTTAGGTTTCTTGTTTAGAAGGCATCCTTGTTTAGGATTCGCATTTTAATTGAATTTCTCAAAAGAGTTAGTATATAGTATAGTATTGAGACAAAGGTACAGAATACGATTTGTAGAATAGATGAATTTGTAACTTATATAACTACACACTGCTTAACAGTTCATGATCTTAACTCCTTGACAGTTTTGCTCGCACAGGCAGTTTTTGTCTCCCGTTATGTTTCTATCAAGATCATTTAATAGACAGGGCGGTGCAAAGCTATTTTCTGCTCCGCCATTGTTGAGACAGTTGGTTTGAAAAGTGTTTCGAATCTAATTAACGAAATCGGAAATTTTGGATCGCAGTGACCCAGTACTAGTGCAAAGTGCTTTTCGATGTGAAGTCATGAAATTTTGATACTGTTGGTCGCCATGATTTGGCCGAAATCAAGACACCGAACGCCTTAACTTCCTTATTTGATGAAACATAACAAGTTAGCCGTTTTACTTTATAGTTTCTCGTAAAAAGTACAAAAAACTTCAACAAAATTCAAAACAAATGTCATACATTTTATCACGGTTTTGGCTCTTTGTATGGGACGATTCGACTTGTCTATTGATTGATCTTGGTTTATATGATCGTTTTAATTGAAGTACACTTGCTTGGAAAACTCGTTATTACACGTTTGTACATTTTCAATCATTCATGTGATACTTATCGATGCAATTGAACCAAATATGACGAATGATCTAAATTTCAAAACATCTAAAATGTTTATTATATAGAATTGGAAGTTATTTACAAGAACCCAAGGATGTTTTTTTCAAAATTTATAGTTTTCTTTAAATTTTTCGGTTCAACTTGTGCGATAAAATCGTTTAGAGCAGGGGTCAGCATACATTTCCTGAAAGCGGCCAGATGATTAGAAAGAGCCCATTTCCGGGATCCAGATACCTTAAACAATGGTTTAATGTTTTGAAAATGATTTTAAACTCTTTTAAAATGACAAATTGATGTTCTATTGCGGAAAATGGCGCAAAAAAGATAAATGTTAACTGTTAGTTTAGGGATTAATTTTTGATAGTTTTTTACTTTTTCAGCATATTTTGCGTTCTTTATACTTTAAACTAATTGCTTTTATGATACTTGAAATCAAAATACTTATATTATGCAAGGATATCTACTTACATTATTTTACCATAACAAAATTATACTAGCGTGCTCTTAGCTATTAAAATTATGCATCTTATGGTAATTTAAATATTGTGAACCAAATTTGTTTTTTGTAATGTTTATGTAATGGTGGATGCAAAGTAAACATGTTATTTTGCTGCCGCATTCTAGGCGAGATTCTCAAGGATGGGAAAGTTTTGAGCGATCGATAGTAAAATGCGATAAAAAAAATTTCATAACAGTACAGGCAGGTCCCGCTTTACGTTGACCACCCTTTACGTACAATAATTTATCCTTACTATCCAACCCTTCATGGGACGCTTGTTTTTATGTTTGCACTCTTGTTGTTTTGCTGTTTTATTACTCCTTCATCATCATTTACTTCAGTAAAATAGCACCCGGATGTCTAAGTCCGACATAAAGCAATAAATTTAAAAAAGGAATGATAAGAGTTTCCGGAAGATGAACAACCATTATTGTCTCAAAGTGACGTCTGTCAGATTTCAGAGTCTGCCAAAGAAGGGGTGTCGGCAGAGGCGGATCTATCCATTCCGGGGCCCCAAGCGGTGGGATAATCGGGGCCATCCAGACCGTTTTATTGCCCTAAATGTGTATTGCCCTAAAGACTAAAGTTAAATTTGGAAATGTTTGCAACAATGTCATACATATCTTATAACGAATTCAATAATCAGTGAACTAACGAGGAACATCAGAAGAAAAATCTCCTGCAATTTTCGATTCGTTTTCGATTCAGATTTGATTTCCAAGTGAAATAACAAATCATACGATTTTTTGCACAGTGCTAGCCTAACTACCAGACAATATAATTGAAATAAGTGACAAACTCTCAAATTAATAATTCTTCAATTTCTATAAACTCTTTGTGTGACACTTCATGTTCCTAACTTTTGCATGGATTTTGCAGTTTTCCTTATTTGGTGCACTCAAAGGATATAGCTCATTAAACATAACAGCTTTATTCAAAACCATTCAAAGATCAACTTGCAACAATAGAAATACATTCATACAGCAATCAAATTATTTATTTAGCACTTTTTGCAGCGGGCTTAGCTTTTTAAGATTTTATTTGCTTCACGAGCTGCTCTCTTTTCAGCGCAAATTTGCTTTGATAGAGTCCGGTCTTTTATCTGACATTTTGTATAGAACACCCCAGTATTTTTGACTAGTTGAAGAAGAGTGTTGTATCAGATATTATTTCAAAAGATTTTCTGTGTGCAGCGTGTTTGTTTTTTACCAAATAAAATGATTTGAAAAATACATTCATCACTCCATTCCTGCCACTTTCACCACAACCTCGCTTCAATAGGCAACTATTTTGTCGTAATAAACGTAACATAGCTATTGAGTAAATTTCTAGTTTAAAAAATCTACTTTTGTTCCAACCAGCTTTTAGTTCTACGTTTCTCCTTAGTGCTAAACTTTGGTTAAATTTAATTTTGATATTTTTTTTATTAAAATTCCATTCCGTGATGGATTTAACGGTACCCTATCCAGTAAAAGAAACTCTGCATGATCCACCTAATTCTAACCTTGCAGGAGCATCCGATCTCGCATTCTTTGTATGTGTTCCCATTGGTAATGCCTTATTTGAGCATAATAATACTTCTTGCATCATGTGTTTTACGCTGTCGTTGGACACATACCTATCATGTCGTTCCCGGTACATCGTGTCCGGTAGGTTATGTGTATTTATGTCCACGATTGCAGTTGGTGCCGAAAATAACAATTTTTTATTTGTCCGCATTCTACATACTATATACTTGTGCACTGCGTTACTTATTACCACACCATTGTGTTGCATAAATCACAGCTTTTCTTCGCCCTCGCTTCGTCGTAAACCTTGCCTGCTCATGTTTTATGCTAGACCAAAAGCTATGGGCCGAGGCAGCTCCCTCGAGCGCAAGCGAATCTTGGCTAATGCTTCATCTATGGTTGGTCTTATCCAGGGCGAGAATGATACTCCTGCGTTAGTTGCTCGTGTGGACTGCCATGTGCCTTCCTGTTCCTTTCGTCCACATGGTTTTCTTTTCGTGATGTATTGGCCTTTGTGAGAACGATCCTCTTCTTGCTTCTATGTGCAACTTCAACCTACTGACTGATTATTTCGACTTTAACTCTTTCCTTTTGAATTTCTATTATTTAACTTCCTTTACTCGTGGTATGCTTTAACTTTTCTATTTTCTGTTTCTTTACCACATGTTTTTGGTCTGACTTAGGTTTTAGATCATAAGTTGAATAGAGGCGAACGAGAAAATCCAAGAATACCTGCTCAACCTTATGTTGAAATTGAAACATTATACATTTTTCATATAGACATACGAAAGAAGCAAGATAGACCAAAACAGAGTATTGAACAAAACGCATCAACGAACAGAATACAATGTTGATAAGCGCTGCATTTCAAAATATGCTATGAACAGTCTTCAATTTTTTTTATAGAGCAAGCATGATAGATTGAGATACTCGTTTCGAAACTAGAGGAAGGTCAGGCATGAAGCTTTAACACGTTGACTGCCGCGTCAGCCACATAGTGGCTGATGGCATTTTAGAACAAGTCACGAAACTCACTCGTATTAAATCTCGTATTAAACAAATGCCAAGATTTGTTTTTAAACCATTAAAAAATAGATTGAGCTTCCTTATGGCTTATTTTTAACAAATATTACAACCTACCTCTATATTAGTGCAATACGAGTTAGTTTCGTGACTTGTTCTAAAATGTTAACACGTTGACTGCCAAGCGTTTTTAGCACACTTTTTTAGTACAATCTTTTTCGATTATATTTGTTTATAAAATTTATGGAAAATTCGGTTTTAGATGACCGAGCAAAGATTAAGCATCACAAAGAACTAGTTTAAAATATTGCTATAATTTTCATGATGCATTTTCATATATTTATGAGGCAAAAACTTTTTAGAACTAATGACAGCTGGCTATCAAAAATGATAGCCATGGCAGTCAACGTGTTAAAGAAAGCATCTAGTGTAAATAAAACTTCTCACTGACGAAAGTTTCGGGACGTATAAAAGTAAAAGTATATAAGGAGACTAGTCCTGTTTAGTACATTTAGGTGTTAAGGCAGTTGATTTTGGTTTATTGTTATATTGGAGATCCTGTTTCCAAGTCAACCAGACGCATGTTTATGATTATTTCCTGATAGCATTTCTAGGTTACTGATTGGCTCCGCGTGGCAGCAATTAAAAGAGAACGATACAGTTTCTTATTATGGTTTCCAAGGGATCTTTTACGACATTTAATCTTCCGTGATTGTTATTGTACCGCGAAATTAGCTGCGTGATTCGTTGCGTGTTGCAGTAGACTTATCATCCTTATCTGGTTTACGGTATAAAATCGATGAGATAATTTAAGGATTTCAACAAAAGTCTTTAATCTATCGTTGGTCTATCGGACTAGTACACACCCGTTCAAATTAGACGATAAAATCTTTACTGTTTTGGTTTTGTCGATTGCCATTCGTTTGTGCTTTTTGGCAAACGTGGGTTATGACCCGGTGAGGTATTGCCGTATTACATAATTTGGTTTTGTTGCCATTATTTATAGCCAAGTTTAATCTCGTGCACAGTCTCTACAGTTGTTTGCCGCAAAAGAGAGTTCACTCGTACTTTAGCTTGGAACGAGTTCAGTAGGGCTATCAGGTGCAGTCGTCATATCGGAGTTGTCTCGAGACGTTAAGAATTATCGAGAATAACAATATGAACGTGGCTGGAATTGCGTAAACTGTATTATCAGCGTGCAGGCTGTAACAGGAGGTGGAAAGGTTGCAAAATTGCCGTAACTCGATGAGTTGACAATTCTCTATCAACGGTTGCGCGATGCGTTCGGATATGAGAATACATATTATCTACGATCTGAAACGCTACTGACCAAGTTTTAGGACAAGGCGTATGCAATAGACGCGTTGGGTAGTTGTGAATTGTATTTCTGAATTATTCGAAATTGTTGAGAATTTCATCACGGCTGGGTGTCAGAGCAAGGCAGAGCTAATAAACATTTACCTGATACTATCGTTAACAATAAGCTTAGTTTTAAAAGCATGTAATGCGGCCAAGTAAATAAAAAAAATTTGGAATAATTTAGGTAGTACCAGGGAAAATCCCAACTACAATATGAAAGACAACACTTTTCAATTAAGAGTAACACTTTTCAATTATTTCATTTCGCAAATGAACATTAAGCTATAAGTAAAATTTAAGATTAACAGTTCGTCAAAAATATTCCTTATTTTCTCAGATCGATTTTATATCATCTCTTCTACTATTATAACTTACTGAAACGATTTCAAAATTTTTAAATTTATGCTGAAACTGAGATTTTTGGGGGCCTTTTGCTACGAATTGAAACTGTGGTAATCCAGTTCATGATTATATCGTTACATTTTTAATCTTCTTCTTAATTGATTCAACATCCCCAAGTGGGACTAGGCCTCGCTCTATTCAGCACTCAAACGCCTTAAAGGCGGAGCATACTGCCTTTTTTCCTCCATTATGCTATGACCCTACCCTGTAGAAGCAACGATGAAGAGGCAACTTCCTGGGAAGAATGGCTTTATCGACGATGTGGCACGCTAACTCACCCCTGAAGGGGGAAAGCGCGTGTTACCAAGAGGCCTACGGGTACCCCTTGCCTACCAGGGCCATGTTTCCCTTGCCCAAGGTAAGGGACTCACGGTTCAGGTCCAGTGTGTGGCGTTTATACCTCCACCAAAGGATTTATCTGACACCCATGTGGACATACCTTGGTTTTGACTCTTGAAGCCAACTACTCTTGGCGATGTTGTGCCTGATCACTTGAGGTCTTATAACCCTCCTTACTTGCTTGACTTCCCTTCTGTTCCATGTTTCCATGGAGGGTCCCGAACTGGTACCGCCTTGGAGGCAGCATTTCCGGTGCATCCCTCCTCGCAACCCTCCACTTCCACCATCGTAGCCAAAGAGGGGTTATCTGTGCTGTCTTCTTTGCTTAGCTGGTGTTAGTTACTTTCTTAGAAGACTGGTTAGATCTTCTCATCTCTTAGAGAGAGAGGCTTCCTTTCTTGGATCGAGATGTGCGCAACTCACACCTCGACCCCCGCATACTTTTTCTTGCCTCGGAGAGGCACTTCTTCAAGACAAAGTCTTCCTGGCTTGGAAAAGGATGCAAGTACGGCACCATGCACGAACGAGAGTATCGTGCTTTTGGCTCATTAGAAATTTTAAATTGTGTTTGAATTCGTGTTGGCTTCCGCAAAGAATCAAACAAAAAATAAATCAACTAGGACTTACTGGAGTGTGAAACAAAACTTCTTCGTTGACTGACATGCCTATCATTTTTGATAGCCAAATGTAATAAGTTCTAACAAGTTTTTGGCCCCTTAAAAAAACGATAATGCAACACTAAAACCTTGGTAGGATTAAATACTCATTCTTTAGGAAGATAAGTCCTTTCCGCTTTTTAGTTTAAATAAAATTCGTTATCCTAATAGTCGTTACGCAACAATCCTCGCTTATCTTTGTTTGTTCGTTCGCATCATGCGTAAAATCGTTATCTTTCCACACACGCTTATATATCTTGCGTCTTATTATTCATTGATAAGCAAACAATAAATACATGTGCTAATCAATCATACGGTAAATGATGAAAGGCATTGTTTGTCTAAGTAAATTGGGATAATTATCAGAAAATTGTTGCAGATAAAGAAACAAAATCTTGCTGTAACGTTATCTATAGCAGACGTATTTATCTCAATGAATAATCTACGATTAAAATAAATATCTTGCAGTAGACTAAAAAATGAATAGAATTGAACTATGAACCTACAGTATAGATTTTGGCGCATTTTGAAACAAACTTGTGAAGTATTTAATTCTAAATATCACAAAGAAACTTGTGAAGTATTTAATTCTTCATTTAGAACATTATTTAGAACAATGTTTCAAAGCAGAAGATTAAAAAAACATCCACGGGCGGACGATAAGACTCGTACGAGATAGAAAAAATAGTAACTTCAACAATTTGAAATTATAAAATGTATTCCTTGCGACGTATCTCGTAAAAATACAAAGAAAGTGAAAGGAAAAGAAGGAATAAAAAACCGAAAAATTAGCTGCTTGCTTGAAATATACCAGAAAGGGTCCGTTGGTCTAAACACAGAGCATTCACGAGCAAGGTTTAGGACGAAAATAAGAAGTAAAGAAACGGCGATTACCGCTGTTGTTGCACCAACGCTGTAAGTCGTACGTAGATTGGAAACAGTGAAGGAAACGATTGTTACTTTTGGTATCAAGTGCGATCGTAGACCGAAATACACTTGACTTCCCGGACACGATGCATCGGGACCGAGAATTTTAGGCATGCGTGCAACGACAGCGTTAAACGCATGATGCAAGAGATGTTGATAACTAAGATCAAAAAGGGCTTGATCAAGCGTGGGAGCAAAGACAGGGAAAACGAGATCGGTTAAGATAATAAGTCGATACCATTGAGAACTCCGCAAGAATGATAGGAAAATCCTAGAAAAATGCTACAATGAAACGAATTGTAGCGAGTAACCGAGACGATATCCAGATGCCCACGTAAAGCGATAGGGTTAGAATTCTAGCGCGATCGGTAGAATCAAACGACCGAAGGTTCAAGTGGATCGAAATTCCTACGTTTTAAGGATGCATTTCTCACAAGGAGAAAGCGAAACGCTTAGAAAGAAGGATCGCGCAACAACGCGATCGCGATCAAATATTGCGTAACTCTCCCACGATGCATATGGGACAATCTGGATTCTAGAGCGAGATCTTCTATCTCACTCGCGTTCTTTAGTTGATAGGAGCGATTTTAGTATTTAAGATAAACAAATTTGAAATAAAATCAGACTTCATGAGTTTTTAGGCCGAGGCGGTCACTATGACCGTCTCGGTACCGAACTTGTGGATGTTCTCAGTCATTTTCACCTCGACACTTGTGAGGAAAGGAAGTTCAGTTGTCTTCATTTAAAATTATTCGAAATTAGATTCTGATTCCCTCCTATCTTGCGCTTGATTCTTCTCTGCTAGCGGCATAGTCACGCTGCGGACCGGTTTCAACGCAATTTCCCTAAAGAACTTAGAAGTTTCTCAAGTAGTTTTCTCCAGTGTCGGCATAGTCACGGCCTGGACCAAACTCTCAGAAAATTTACAAGTTCTGCCCGATTCCAGTACCACGAAATAGAACTTTCTAAAACCCTCGTCAACAAGGCTCGACAAAAACCCATTAGAATCTTTCTTCGTTGGCGGCGTAGTCACGTCGCGGACCGGATTCTCAGGTTATCCTCAAACCTAGGTTGAAGCGTCAAACTTTGCAGCGAGCAACGCATCGACCTGGGTACCTTCGCGCTTAGGTCAAAAATCCACTTCGTTACAACAATCGATTGGTGAATGTTTACAATTATCAGCAATAGCCAGGAAGACTCACGAGGATGGACCACATGCATAAGATTAAACCAAAACAAATAACGTTCCATAATCAAAAATCACAACACCACCAGAAATTCACCAATGTGAAGAAGGAATACTACACAGTAGTTCATTGAAGATACTACTATGTTTGTTGCACAAGCAGCTAGACGCGATCATTAGAATCAAATGATTGGAAGTTAAACAATGTCCATACAACGTTTACGATTAGAAGCGGTGGATGATTCGGGTTTCAAACACATTTCTCTTACAGAAGAAAAATACACGAAGGTGGAGAAGGTCAGCCGAAGTTTTACAGAGTAAGGCCGGAAATTTTTATATGAGCACACAATCTTGTAGAACTAAAGCACTTGAAATACGCTACGAACGGACGGGTGCCGAAATTTTAAGGCTAGACATTTTCTAGATGGTTGAAGTTAGAATTATCAGTTATAACGTTCAACAATTTTT
>KE524787.1:266906-286868 GCA_000441895.2 Anopheles sinensis | reverse complement strand
AAGTTCGACTGGAGCTACTGTAAGGAGGCGAACGTTAGTGCTTGTGCCTTGACGGAGAACTCCGACAACAACGTAGTTCTGTTGTACAACCCTCTTGGACACAGTTCGGACGATTTCGTTCGACTCCCCGTGAAAGAGGGTCACTATGTGGTTCGAAACGATCGCGGGCAAACTGTTCCATCTACTCTAATTCCTATTCCGAGCTCGGTGCTGGATCTTCCCTTCCGCAATAGCGCAGCCACTCATGAGCTGGTATTTCATGCCGAATCGATTGCTCCGGTAGGCTATCGCTCATTTTACGTTTCAAAGGAAGAGGAGCAGAAGGACGTTTCTTCTGGTATCGCTACGATTCGCCAGGAGAAAACGTCAGTATCGGAAACGATCTTCTTACGGTACATTTTGATGAGAATGGATTTATGAGCTCGATCACGGTTGATGGAGCGACGCATCCTTTGAAACAAAACTTCCTGTTCTACGAAGGAGCTTATGGAAACAATGAGGAGTTCAGGAACAGATCGTCTGGAGCGTACATCTTCCGTCCGAATGGAACCGAAAAGGCCGTCACGGAAGTGGTGGAGCTTCAGGTGGTGAAAAGCGAGCTGGTTCAGGAGGTGCATCAGATATTCAACGAATGGATCAGCCAGGTTATTCGAGTGTACGCCGGAAAGGATCACGTAGAGCTTGAATGGCTGGTTGGGCCGATCCCGATCGACGATGGAACGGGTAAGGAAATAGTATCCCGTTTTGAGTCCGATGTTGCCAGCGAAGGAGTGTTCTGGACGGACTCGAATGGAAGAGAAATGCTTCGCCGCGTGAGAAATAAGCGCGAAACATGGGACCTGGATTTGTTAGAGCCGGTTTCGGGCAACTATTATCCCATCACAGCCAAACTTGCACTGGAAGATGATCACTTCCGAATGTCGCTGTTGAACGATCGTGCCCAGGGCGGTTCCAGCCTTCAAGACGGGCAACTGGAGCTGATGGTTCACCGTCGCCTTTTGCGTGATGATGCGTTCGGTGTTGGGGAGGCACTTAACGAAACTCAGTACGGGGCTGGTCTTGTAGCTCGTGGAAAGCATTGGCTTTACTTTGGTTCTTCGCAAAAGGATGTAAGCCCAACGCTTCATGCAAAGGAACGTTTCCTTCAGAACAAGGTTCTCCTTCCGAGCTGGACCTTTGTTAACCCGGTCGACAGCGTGCTATCGTATGACGATTACCTATCAAACTTCCGTAACATTTACTCCGCAATCGCACAACAGTTGCCACCCAACGTGAATCTGCTCACGTTGGAACCTTGGAAGGACGGAACAGTGCTCGTGCGATTTGAGCACCTGTTCGAGATAAATGAAGATCCTGTCTATTCGCAAGCTGTCCGCTTTAACGTTCGAAATGTCCTGTTTGCGTTGAACATTGAAAGTATCCATGAGACTACCCTTGGAGCTAATCAATGGAAAGAAGATTCTGTGCGACTGCAGTTTAGTATGGAATCGACCGCCAATGAAGTCTCTGAGAACGTGTTCGAGACGGAAAACATTCCCATTGTTGATGAAAGTACTGATTTCGATATCGAACTGCAGCCGATGGAGATAAGAACGTTTGTCGTGAAACGCCGCTAGTGCCTCAATTAATTAGAGAGGAAGCATACATTTAACTATAAGAGATTTGCTCGAGAATAAAGCATCACATTGTGTTACTAAAACTGTAGCCTTTTTTTCAAATATCGTATGATAGAGCTTGGGTAATATCTTTGTTAAAATTAATTGTGATGAATTATTCATTTGATACTGTTTGGATCAACAAAAACAAGTTGATTGAATGCTCTATGCATAGCAGTTCAAAAATGTGCTTGTACTTTGCATTAGGCACCGCGCATTTTGAACAGTAGAAGTAGGTACATTTTTTCATTCATCTTAAGGAAAACATTGGAAGAGAGAAGGATAAGACATTGGTTCAACATTTATTGTGCATACAATAATCGTACACTAACGAACGAACGAAATTTGCGACCGTAAATTACATTGATGTATTCGTTCAAAATAATCTAAAAGCTGTGGAGCTAGCGGTTGTCTAATAAACTGGTCCATTAAAGAAGTTTCCTCCAATCAAGTTTTTCGACCGACATATTTTGATTTCATCACCACAGTGACAATTGTTATGAGTTTAACATATGGGACACCAATCTCATACTCTCTATTCTGACATAATTAGGCCATCTATAGATAGCTCTCCAGAAAACATACCCCTATCGCATCGATCTTAGTGCCGCAAGAAAAATGCTCCTGATAAGCAGTTCAACACTCATTACATCAGTTCCCTCGCCAGTTATCAACAACCCCCAAACCATTTAGATTTAGACTTTTATAGAGCCGCGACGTTTTTCAACGGGCTCGTTGGTCTAGGGGTATGATTTTCGCTTAGGGTGCGAGAGGTCCCGGGTTCAAATCCCGGACGAGCCCACCGGTCATCGAAAAACCACATGTTTATTTTGTTTTGCTGAACAAGATATTAGATGCAGAAAGAGTAGTAAGCAAGAGTAGTAAGCACTAGTAAGCAAGAGAGCAAGAGTCCTTAACACCCCTACCCTTCAAGTCCTTAAGCATGATTGCCCTCAGGTCTGAAGACGGTACATATTACTATTTGCCGTACCACTTGAAGAAGAGTTTAGTGGTGTTAAGTAACAGATTATCTAAGACAGTACTATTTGAATTTCAAGTATTTCATTATCGCACATTGCCGTTAGATTAGAGTTCACGTCTGCCTTTATTAACTTTTTTGCGCCGGGTCTTGAGGGGGCTTTTTGGAATAAGATTGCACTTGAGGATGGATGGATGATTGTTATTATTAAACGAACTTCAAACAGTGTAAACTCCCATAACCATTCGCATTGAAGTGGACCCCAGTTCGACCGGAGAAAAGTTTGATGTACGGAAATGAAATAAACAAACGAATCTCCGAATGCTTACTGTGCACTTTTCAGCCAAATTTACTCGATGCAAGGTTCGATTTCTAATCTTGATAAGTTTTCGTTTACCCCGATTTCTTTCAGCTACGGTTGTTTTTCCTTTTCCAAAAAGAGGTTTAAAAAAACAACGTTCCTTTAGAGTAAAACAAAATCGTTCACCTTCACTTTTCACCTCCACACATAAAGCGGGAGAAAAATAACACCGCGGTGGGAAACGTACAGCAGCAACAATTTGAAACAGAAAGCCGTATGTGAGCGCGTTCAATTTCGTATCAATTTCGCTTTCAGCAGCACCCTTCGCACGGGGGTTTCCGTCCAGCAGCCCCACAATTTGGATCGCGATCAATTTGCCCGAAAAAAGATCGTTGCCGAAAGTAGGCTTTTGCGCGCAGCTGGAAAACGCCGAAACTGCAGCAACGAAAACGGCAACAGAATGCAGAGCGCGTCAGCACAACGTGGCCGTATGAAGCATCCAGTGCGAACCCGTATGGCGCGGGTTCATCGACGTTGGAATATAAAAATAAAAATAAACGACGAAAGTACGCCAGGATGCCGCCGGTTGACCGCCCGGGTTTTTATGATCGCGATCGACGGTAGGTCATTATCATGGTCGCTGCGTGGTTTTGTTTTAGGTGTTCGCTGGTGGAGAAAGAGAACAGGCAAGCATCTTTGCGCTCCACACGTCCAGCGGGTGAGAAAGTGTCCGCGGTGTGCTCATTATTTTGAATCTTTCTCCCGCTCGCCTGTGGTTTCGTGGGACACGACGCGATCGCATCACGGGAAATGGAACCGCGAGGTTCCAACCCGCGAGAAAGAAAACCGTGACGTAGCCGTGTATACGTGCCGGAGCAGGCTGTTGGCCAGACCGAAAGGTTCCGCTCCGGTCAGTCGAATCCGGGTGCCCACAGCGAGTGGACGCTTGGCAAGTGGTCGTGGTAAATGCCATCGGAAACAGGTCTTTGAGGTCCGGCACAAATCGATTTGCTGCCCTACAGAAGGCACACTCGAGAGGTCAGTGATCGTCAGTATAAGGGAGTGAAGAATGATCGGACTTTTTTTCCTAATCAAATAATCAGTTTGTTTTTGCCAAATACCCGGGCTGTTAATACAATCGAGTACGCGCTCAGTGTGCAGTGGTGATTACCTCCAAAGAAACAAGTTCCCGTACAAGCGCGGTTGTGATTGTGTCCCGGTTTCGCGTATCATTTACATTCCGGACCCTTTGATCTCCTTCGCGATCCCTTTCGCTCTTCCCGGGGAAAAACACGTCGGGAGAATCATAATGCTGATCGGAGGCAGCCAGCAACGGCCATCGTCGGCGAAGGTGACGCTGGCGATCGTGCTGCTGGCGGTGGTTGGTGTTGCGGTTAACCTGCAGCAGGTTTCCGCCGGCCCTTGGCGGGAAGGAGTGCGCCGATCGCGCAACGGCAATGCCTTCGTTAAGCGCACGTCCGACAGTGACGAGTATCTGGATTTCGGTCGAAAGTTGCGGCAGTCCTGCGGGTATGAGGTGAGTGAAGCGTGCAGCTGATTTAATAAATGAACTATCTTCGTATGAATGACGATGGCTAGAATATAGCTGGATAGTTGGGAATCCCGTTTAATATTCATTTAAACAAATTTAAAAAAATATTTTTTATTATTAAAACTATGCTTACGCCTGCAATCAGCCATCATTATTTCATAATTTTTAAACGAGGATTTCATAACTTAATTAGAGGATCTGACAAAAAAAGGCTTAATATATTGGGCAAAACATCAGTGCAAAAGATTTAAAAAATTAATTCTGTCAATGATTTTGTTGTCTTTCAATTCAAGTCACCATTTTTGTATTCTCAGCACAGTAAATATTCCAACCAGACGATGATAAGCACTGTTCAATGTGTTGATGGTAGTTACTTCAGGGCACAGGGAACACGAGTTTGTTTTTATTTTCCTAACGATAAGCCTTCGCTGTTCACAACTGCCAACTATTTGAAAGCTACTGTTGTTTTGCATCTTTACGTTTGACTTGCTGAAGCACCAGCGCTTTGTGTTCGATTTGCTAGAGCAGAGCATTTCTTTTAAAAGGGCCAGATGATTTAAAAGAAACCGAACGATAATTTAATGTTTTCAAAGAAGTACCTTTTTGAATGGAGTACCAAGTTTCTGAATAGTAAAGATAAAGCATTTGACAATATGTTTGAAATTTAACCATTAAACTCAATAATCTACCCAAATAATTTCAAAATTTGTTAGTTTTATAGGCATGCTCTCAGATATCAGTATTATACACCTTTCAGAAGTTTTCGAAATTGTGACCCACATTTCGTAATGCGGTCTAAATTTATACTTCTTGAATGTAGCTATTTTGGATGCAAACAAGTTTGCACGAAAAAAAAATCAAGCGAGACATCAGGAATAAGTCCGATAAGAATTGATTTTTAAACTACTAAACTTAGGATCTTAGGATAGAACTAAAATTTTCTTACTTCTTATTCTTATGTGGCTCAACATCCCCAAGTGGGACAAGGCCTCTCTCCGAAGAGAGTTACTGTGACCGATAGACGGTATATTATATAGATCGGTGGTCAGCCGTTCGTAATACCGGGGGGTGCCAGACTCGGGATTCGAAAAAAAATTCTTACGGGCTGGATAAAATCAGTTCTTGGATTTGGCCCGCGGGCCCGACTTTGCCAACCTCTGTGCTATAGGATTGGTAATATGTTGTAGGGGAAAGTGAGGCATGATGCTCCGGTTGGGAAAAAGGTATTGGCATTTTTTCCAACTGAATTAAGCCATTTAAAACAAATTAAAGTAATACATTTTATGAGATATTTTTCACTTTCACTATAGTGAGATTCAATAGAAAATAATTAATTAAAATATAATTGTTCATGAAATCAAACGAAATATTGCAATCAAGAAGACATTTATCAAGTACCTTGTTAAGTAACATATAACAATATATAATGCTTACAGTCTGGTGAAGCCGAAAAATATTTAAATATCCTCATCAGGGGCAATATGGTTCGGCTTATGTGGGGCAGAATTCACTGCTGGAATTATTAGCCAAAACAGTCCAGTTTTCCAAACGTATTCAGTATGGTACGTATATTGAACTAAATTGACTCAAGATTGTACGTATTCTGCATCCACAACGCACAAGTTATTAATTTTAGATGTGTCATATTGAAATACATGATGTACATTCCATTCCAGTAATAGAGAAGAGAGAATAAAGTTTCAGTCTGTGAACTACATATTTTTCTCGAATGGACTGCAAGAAATTAATTTTCTTAATTTAACAGATGGATTTTGCCTGACATTACCTGATGTGCCTTACCTGTATTTATCCATTGCAGTCGTGTCCGAAGCCGCAGAAAAATATGCTGAACGTGCATTTAGTTCCCCATACTCACGACGACGTTGGCTGGCTGAAAACGGTCGATCAGTACTACTACGGAAGTAAGTGCTTAAAAATGAAACAAAACAGCGTCATAACATAACCTCATTGCGGCTCGCGTGTTTCACTTCCCTCACCCGACTGCGTCCGTGCCGTAGGTAAAACGACGATCCAGAAGGCGGGCGTTCAGTACATTCTCGACTCGGTCATACAATCGCTGCTAAGCGACCCGGAGCGAAAGTTCATCTACGTCGAGTCGGCGTTCTTCTTCAAGTGGTTCAACGAGCAGACGCGCGAACTGCAGCAGCAAGTGCGGACGCTGGTGGACGAGGGCCGGCTTGAGTTTATCGGCGGTGCGTGGAGTATGAACGATGAGGCGGCCGCACACTACCAGAGTGTCGTCGATCAGTTCACCTGGGGTTTGCGGAAGCTGAACGATACGTTTGGCGAATGTGGACGTCCCCGGATCGGATGGCAGATCGATCCGTTCGGACATTCCCGTGAACAGGCTTCACTGTTCGCGCAGATGGGCTACGATGGGTTGTTCTTCGGGCGGCTCGATTATCAGGACAAACGGGAGCGTATGTCGCGCAAGCGGGCGGAAATGATCTGGAAGACGAGCGCCAATCTGGACGATGCGGATCTCTTCACCGGAGTGTTGTACAACCTGTATCAGGCCCCGCCAGGCTTTTGCTTCGATATTCTATGCTCCGATGAACCGTTTATCGATGGTCCCTACTCAGCCGAGAACAATGTTAAGGCGAAGGTAGCTAAAGTTCTGATATCACCTACGCGATGATCTCTCTGTACACATGAATTATAGCACGTTAATGATTTGTTTGTAGGTGGACAAGTTCCTGTACTATGTTGATCTTCAGGCGGAAAGCTATCGTACGAACAACATCATCCTGACCATGGGAGGAGACTTCACCTACATGGATGCAAACGTTTACTTTAAGAATATGGACAAACTGATCAAGTGAGATTCAAGCAGTTCAAGGGTCTAACTTACAGCTAATACAAATTTGTCTCAAATTATCTGCAGATATACCAACGCTCGACAATCGAACGGATCGAATGTGAATGTGTTCTACTCGACACCATCGTGCTATCTGAAAGCCCTGCATGACATTGGCATCACCTGGCCAACGAAGAGTGACGATTTCTTCCCCTATGCCTCTGATGCGCATTCGTTCTGGACCGGTTACTACACTTCGCGTCCGACGAGCAAGCGGTTCGAGCGCGTCGGTAACCATTTCCTGCAGGTGTGCAAGCAACTGACCGCCCTTGCACCGTCCCGGGAGGACCACATGGAGCCACACCTATCCGTGCTGCGGGAGGCAATGGGGGTGATGCAGCATCACGATGCGATCACCGGAACCGAGAAGCAGCACGTGGCGAACGATTACGCCCGTATGATGCAACGGGCATTACGAGCCTGCGGAGCCAACACCAAGGTCGTACTAAATCAGATCGTCGATCCAAAATTCAAGCGATCGGCACGTGAGAACATTGGAGATTATCATACGCAGCCAGTGACTCCTTCGTACAAGTTTGGATTTGAAACGTGTCAACTGCTGAATGTGAGTCAGTGCGAGCTGACCGAGTCAAAGGACAGTTTCACCGTGACGCTGTACAACCCGTTGGCCCACGCGGGGCATGAGTACGTGCGTGTTCCGGTGCCCGGTGGACGATACATCGTGCGGGACTATCGGAATGTGGAGGTCGCGGCGCAGCTCGTCCCCATCCCGGAGTCGGTGTTGAACCTTAGCTACCGGTTCAGCAATGCGACCACGGAGTTGGTGTTCCTGGCAAACGAGTTGCCACCTCTTGGGTTCAAATCGTACTTTGTAACCCGTGCCGTTGATTCGTTGGACGATTTCATCCACGAATCGAAACCGATCCAACCGGAATCGCCGCCACCACCGGTAGGAAACGAGAGTACCCGTTGGCACTCGGAGGAGGTAACTGTCGGGAATAAGTATCTGAACGTCAGTTTTGACAGCAACGGCTTCCTCAGTACGATCACGATAAATGGTGTGACGAATCGACTGAGGCAGACATTCGTGTACTATGAGGCGGCGCTCGGGAACAACGAAGAGACCCGCAACCGGTCCTCGGGTGCGTACATATTCCGACCCAATGGCACGGAGAAGACCGTCACCGAGAAGGTGCAGCTGCGTGTGGTTAAGGGTGCCACCGTGCAGGAAGTGCACCAGACATTCAACGAGTGGATCAGCCAGGTGGTACGTGTGTACGCCGACGAGGGGCATGTCGAGTTCGAGTGGCTCGTTGGCCCGATTCCGGTGGAGGACGGAGTGGGCAAGGAAGTTGTGTCCCGTTTTTACACAGCCGCCCAATCGGGTGGAGTTTTCTGGACCGATGCGAATGGCCGTGAAATGATGCGACGCGTCCGAAACCACCGTGACACGTGGAATGTGGGCTTGCTGGAGAAGATCGCCGGCAACTACTACCCGGTGACGGCGAAGATCGCCCTGGAGGATGAGAATCTTCGGCTGGCGGTTTTGAATGATCGCGCTCAGGGTGGTTCGAGTCTGGAGGATGGCTCGCTGGAGTTGATGGTCCACCGGAGGCTGCTTCATGATGACGCTTTCGGTGTCGAGGAGGCACTGAACGAGAAGGCGTTCGGCAAGGGACTGGTGGCACGCGGTAAGCATTGGGTCGTGTTCGGTGCGAAGCATTCGGCCACTCCGACCCCGGAGGCTCGTGAGCGATTCTTGCAGAATCGCGTCCTCCTTCCAAACTGGCTCTTCTTCAGCGATGTGGGCGAGTCCACGTACGAGGAATGGCAGAAGCAGTACACCAACATCGTAAGTCGACAGTGTCACTCCAATGACTTCCTTGTCCACGAGGATCTTTTAAAAACGTTCTCTTCTCTTTTAGTACTCCGCCCTGTCTTTATCACTTCCACTGAACGTGCATCTGCTCACCTTCGAGCCGTGGAAGGAAAACAGTCTACTGGTCCGCTTCGAGCACCTGCTGGAGAAAGGAGAGGACCCACTCTACTCCAAACCGGTGCGATTTAACGTGCAGGACGTGTTCCGTCAGTTCAGCATCGATACGATCCGAGAAACGACACTTGCTGCCAACCAGTGGAAGGAGGATTCGCAACGGTTGAAATTCAAGCCCGATCCGGACTACATTGTGTACAGTTCGATCAAGCGAGAAGTGACACCTCGTCCCAGCATCCCGGTGGCACCAATCATCAACGGGCAGAGGGAAGATCCAGTACAAAATGTCGCCGGGGAAGGATTCGAAATCGTGCTGAAGCCGATGGAAATAAGGACGTTTATCTTCGAGCTGGAATACAGGCCATAAAGTAGAATACAAAATAGTAGTTGTAGCCTTTGATTGTGTAGTAAACAAAAAGTACTGAATAGCACTTTATTGACTGTTTTTCGCTTCATGAAGCTCAACGAATGTGGGATGTCGAAAGAAATATCATTTGATTATCAGGTTTGTACATAACGATCCATTTTATTAAGCTTACGTTTGCTAAAATAGCTTCAACCGACTTATTGCTATAGCGTGTATTGCAGATTGTGTTTGTTTCTCGTATTATATCACTATTCAATCGATTGATGTTGTGTGGTGGCGACACCGCTTTCCGGTGTCGGGTTAAGCTCGCTTTTCTAAAAGTCTGCATCCCATCCGGACTGCTCGTCCGGCGGAATGTCCAAGTCTTTGGGGAAAATGTCGAAGTTGGTCATATCCAGCGGTCCGTGCAGGTTAGGTTGCAGAGGCGATTTGAGCGTTAGTGCAACCAAACCGTCCCAGTCGAAGCCCTGGAACCACCTGCAAAGTAGAGATTGCTTTCGTTAAAATACCTCCCTCGAACGGAAAGGGTTGCACCAAATACTTACTTGTGCTTTTTAATGTCTTGCACTCCTCCTCGCTGATAGCCGAGTCGTTCCGAGGGAACGTCACGGCAAAGTCGCTTTATTAAGCTGACAGCAGCACGTGACATGTGCTTGGGGAAGTTCACCATGTCGATTCCCTTCAGGATAATGTTGTACGTTTTCATCGGATCCGCTGCGGTAAAGGGAGGGCTGGAAGTCGAAAAACAAACAAAATCAAAATCATATCTCACACGAAGGCAAATTTGGAGCTTTAGTTGTCAAATGCCGACGCTTACATTCCGGTCAGTAGCTCGTGAATCAGGATACCAAGCGCCCAGTAGTCGACCGAGCGGTCGTGACCCTTATTGAGGATAATTTCCGGTGCCACGTACTCAGGCGTACCGCAAAACGTCCAAGTTTTGTTGCTGTAACCAATGAACTTGGAGAAACCAAAGTCGACCTAAATGAAGGAAATAAAAGAATGTTATTTTAATTTTGCCGTCTTACTTTTTGCCAGTGGAACGCAGCAATAATCAATGGTTCTATCGTCTCAATCGTTTTTTCGAAATCGATCGAAATAAATCTAGAAAATTTTCGTAGGTTGCTTTTTTCTAAATATTTTGATACATAACAATATAATTTAAAAACAATTATGCTTATGAAAGCCTGTTAGAATTTGGTTTCGTTAACCTTGTTTCGATAAAAACAAGTATTTTTTCTTTTTTGTGTACAAGTCTAGTACATCTTTAGGATTGCAAGTCAAAATAAGCAATAAAAGGTCATGAGTGACCTAAAACAAATATAATTTGTAAGTGATACTAATATCCAGAACTAACGACCGAGTAACCGAAAAAAAAACTCACCAGCTTGGCGTAACCTCTCGCGTCCAGTAATAGGTTTTCCGGTTTCAGGTCCCGATACACGATGCCTCGCGCATGCAGAAAGTCGAACGCCTGCAGAACACAGGCGACGATAAATTTAGCCGTTGAGTCCTCGAACGTGACACGATCGCGCAGGATCGTCCACACTTCGCCGCCCATGCACGCCTCCAGCAGCATGTAGACGAACTTGGTGTCCTTGTACGTCCGATACAGTCGGCAGATGAAGGGGCTCTGACAGGCCAGCATAATCTTCCGCTCGCTGTACATGTGCTCCTGCTGCCGCGTGTCCACGATGTGGCGCTTCTTCATGCACTTGAGCGCGTACACCTGCGTGTCACCATTACGCTCCACCTTGACGAGCTCCACCCGTCCAAAGCCACCGACACCGAGCGTTCCGACCACCTCCAAATCGGACAGATTAACGTCCATCAATTCTGTGGAAAAATACAAGAGGGATAGAAAAGTCAGCAAGCGACCGGGAGGTGGGGCAAAAAAGGGCGAAAGAAAACACTAACCCGGTTGACAGGAACCCAACGAAGGATGGGTATTCTCCAGATTCCGGAAGGCCAGCACGCGCTCCTCGTCACCGTAGTTTTTCTCCTGCAGCTCGCACAGGTCGCCGATGTGCTTGGTGAATGACTCTCGGTCCAGCGTCAGACACTCGACACCGGGGGACATGGCGATAATGTTGGCCGTCCGCTTGTCCTCCTTAATGAGCGCCTGCTCTCCGAAGTACTCTCCACGGACGAGTATGCGAATCTCTTCGTCCACCGTGCGGCCTAGTGGAGAGGGTAAGGGGAAAGGAAAGTGCAACATGCAGTTAGCAACGTCCGGAAATCGGTCTTGTGGCCTGGCTAACCGTTGACAGCAGCACGTACCTGGTAGTCGTTGGGTCACCTTAACCGTTCCTTGGCTAATGAGGAAGAACGTGTCACCTGCCGCACCTTGACGGATGATATATGCACCGGCTGGATAGAATTCCTGCAACAAAATCATGCACCATCATTAGAGTGGAGTGTACTTTTGGAGGTGTAATTAGAAATACAACTTTGAAAAGTGGAAAACGGTGGAAAAAAATCAAAGCGTTACGATACATACTACAATTCATTCAAAGCCAGCATTTACACTGGAGTGCGTTTGTAGAACACATATTTATGTAACAATCATTATTATAATAAGAATTATTCAATCATCCAAACAACTCTTATTTTTTCAGGAAACACTTGAACACGACCGTTTCAATATTCCAGCTGCAAGTTTCGTTGAGTTTTGCGCAAAGCCTACATTTAGGGGCAATGGAATACTCCGTTGTTCGTGTAATTGTACTAAATTGTAATGAGTTTAGATTAGAGTTGTGTAATTCCAATTCAGATTCATGGATCTGAATGATTCTTTGCTTTGGTTTGGGGATTCATGAATCTTTAAATGAGGCATTCATGAATCCCAAACATTCATTAATGATATGCGAACAGAATAGTTCGGCCAAAAAACTGGAAGAAATATGCACCTAAGACCCCTTTTCTTTTTTTGGTCGCACGGCAAGGAACGAATCCTCAAGATCCGTGAAAGATTCATGAAGATTCATTAAAGTTTCGAAAGATTCAACAACGTTTTTAGATTCGAATCTCTAAAGATTCATGAATCAATCTGAATGAATCTTACGTGACAGATTCACATGAATGAATCTCGCCTAAAGATTCATTAGGCACAGCATTAGTTTATTAGATAGCTTTGTTAACGTTTATGATGAAAACATCTATTTAAAATTAGGCTTATTCTCTTGAATTCAGTTGGAAGTTTTGTATTAAGTTTTAAGTTATCTTAAGTAAATGTTTAAGAATGAGCGTTTCAGTGTTTCGCTGCCAGAGAACCTAAACTTTTAACGAAGAAACTGGTCTAAAAACGCATCCTCAGTGAGAATAAGCAGTTTTAGACCAAAGTAAAAAAGTGTTTGAAAGCTGTTACTTACTACTTCCAGGACGTCAGCTATCTTCGTCAGCACGTCGTTGCTCAGATGCTTCAACAGCGGTACCGATTTGAGGAAGTTCACGTTCTCCTCGATGCGCTGCATTCCCGTGCGCATCATGATCTGCTGGAACACTCTGCGGTCCAGCACCCACACACGTGAATCGCACAGCACTGGCGGTTGCGGAAGAAGTGAATCACAAACGTGTGTTGTTAGCTAACGTTAATTAAATCACGCTCCACGGTTGACCGGAGCGTGCCAAATCTTCGCCCCCGTTCGTCTTACCCCGAATCGAGGCGGTGCGCGTGCAGTTGTAGAGTATCGCCAGCTCACCGAACGCCCTGCCCGGGCCCATCGCACCCAGCACCTTGCCATCCTTGATGACCTCGAACTCGCCCGCGGCCGATATGTACAGGTGCGAGCCTGCCTCGCCCTCGTGGATGACGTACTCCCCCTTACGGTACTCGCGGCTGTACATCGAGTCGACGATCTCCCTTATCTGGAGCGAGTCGATATTTTTGAAGAAGTCGTTCTCCATGATTGCGTCTTTGATCAGCTGCTTCGCGCTATGACGACAGATGGTGGTTTCGATTAGATTGCTGCCACGCTGCCGTGACACCCGAACTATGCTTACCTGAAATCCTTCTTGTACTTCGGTATCTTGATGTCGCTCGATTGGCTGCCCATCAGGTCGCAGCTTTCGCCCGACACGCCCTGCTTCTTCATCGCCTGCAGCGTAATGCCCTTGACGGACTTCATCTGGTGCAGTTTGAAGCTGTTGCCGGATGTACCGAACAGCTCCGACAGGGGTTGCCCCGCCATGGCGTAGTTCGCCTGAATGCTGGACAGTAGCTCCCCGTCGGCCACATTCTGTCGTTTGTAGGACGGCGTGCTGGTCGGGCTGATTGGTGTAGCCTTTTGATGTCCTGGCGGTGCATTCGGTTGCTCGAGGCTGTTGGTGGCTTTTTGCTGTAGCACGCTCTGAAAGTGAGGAGAACCGAACCTGTTCAAGAGGACGCATGGTAAAGCAACGTTACCCTACCTTTAGTTTGTCGATTTCCCGCCGGAGTTTATCGATTTCGTCATCGCGCGCCCTCAGCAGCCGCCGTAAGTTGTGAATCTCCTCCTCCAACGTGCTCGGTTCTGCCCCGCTGACCGTCATCGAGCTGCCGTACGACTGAAGACTGTCGCAACGGCCTGAGAGTGATTTTCGTCGATCCTCCGTCAAAACCTTGCCCCAAAACTTTACCGAATTCTTGCGAATCTGCAGAAAAGAAACCAAATGATTTTAAAAACGATTTCAAGGTACTGTAAACTGCGTACATTATACGAGTTTTGACTCAATATAACTATCCGGCTATAATATACTGTCTCTCGGTCACAGTAGCTCTCGTCGGAGAGTGGCCTAGTCCCACTTGGGGATGTTGTGCCAATTAAAAGAAAATATTGCTGCGTGACATTCTCATCTAATTTTGGATAACAACGTGTTAGGACATTTGGATAACTTTTTTACAAGTTTTAGGTATATGCTGCATTCATTATGCCTTTGCTGCTCATGATAAAAATACACACATCAGCCTTTGATTCCACCTATTATTCTGGCAAAACATGGTTAAACTTTACTCGCGAATGGTCGTGTGACCCGTACGGCGTTCGTACTACACGTTGACTGCCTAGCTTTTTTAGAACATTTATTTAGTACAGTCATTTTTCATAAAATTTGGTTATAAAACAAATGCCAAGATTTGTTTTTAAGCCATTAAAAAATATATTAAGCTTCCTTATGGCTTATTTTTAACAAATATTACAACCTACCTCTATATTAGTACAATACAAGTGAGTTTCGTGACTTGTTCTAAAATGCCCGCGGCAGTCAACTTGTTACGATAAATGACGCGGCAGTCATCGTGTTAAAGACATTAAAAGACAATTACTACCGATAATTTGCATTAATAATTGTGTGCCCTTCTTTAACTTTGATAAATATCCACGAGTAGCTTATCGGGATATTTTTGTTGGTAAGAGTTCTTTGACCTACACTTGTAGCAGGACTAACGAGGAGATTACACTTTATATGAATTAATTCTGCCACTGGATTTAAGTTGTAAGACTATTAACCATTCTTAAAAGTTCATGTAGTTTTGCAATTACCTCCTAGGGGAGGATAATTGAAAGGAAAAGAAAAAGGCTAAAACAATACTTCTGACAGTAATTCAGCGTAGTTTGCTAGTACATTCGAAACCACCACATTCTATTGTACGATGATAACTGATTGTTATGGAGTCCATTTTCTCGAGAGTTTAATTGAGTCCTTGGCTCCTTTTTTAGCCTCCATTTGTGCGAAATAATCACTGATAAACACTCTTTTTCACTTCAATGTCATTGAAAAAGGGAAATGTATGAATGGCACTAATGCAATCTTCCATCACTATTAAACAATAACCCGGTTAGCTGTTCCTTCATGAATATTGTTTTCCACAAAATCGAAGCAAAACCCTGGGAGCACCCTGTGGTTAGTTTCCTGCAAAACACCACCTAAGGGTTTAAAAAAGGCAGCAGATTAAAGACGAACACTTAGCACCTTTAGCGAGCCAGCGAGGTAGGAACTCGTCAGGCAATTAACATTGCAACTCATCACCTTCCCACCGTTGTGTTACTCCTCGGTACACCTACCCGCTCCTTGACCGGCGTGTCAATGTTCGGTACGATCTTGGAGGTTTTGCGCAGGAGCAGTGACGACCCATTGCCCATCGGACCGAGTATGCCGGACTGGATGAGGTACTCCTTGGCGGAGCAGTCGAACTTCGACGGTATCACCGGGCTGAGCAGCGAGGGTGGACTCGGTGGGCTATTCTCGGCGCTGATGGACTCCTCGCCGGACGCTGTTGCCGCCGCCGCCGCCGCCGCCGCTATCAACCGCTCGTGTACCGCTCGTCCACTGTCTAGCGAGACGCTGAGCTTGCAGCCTGCGAGGCCAGCGTACAGCAGCTGAGACTCGGTCCCCTTGCGGGCCGGGATGGCACACGCGCTGCTGGCTGTCTTCGCCCCGCTCACTCCTCCGTTGGCGCCGTTCGAGTCAATTAGCACCACCGGACAGTGTTGCTCGGTGTTGTCCCGGGAAGCACTCGCATCGATGCTCGGTGGTTCGCCTCGGGGAACCTCCTTCTGATGGCTGTCTTCGTCTTCCTCGTTGAGTTTGGTTGTTTCCTCGTGGCCAAGGACAGTGCTCTCCTCGTCGACGCTGGACGCGTTCGAGACGGACCCCTCGTGGCTATGGCCGTTGTTGGCGTTCTCGAGCCCCGTATAGCTGGTGGTGCTACGTTGCCTGAACACGACCTTAGCCGCACCGCCCGAATCACTCGGACGAGCGTTCCTCGACGCGTCCTGCGCGTCAACCGGATCCGCTAGCTTCTGAAGTACGAACTCTGGATGGAAGGCGTAGTTGGTGCCGATGGATGGAGTGGAGTAACGCTTGGAATGTGCTGCTGCTGCGGTGTGCAGGATCTCGTAGTCACCGGACGCAGTCTGAGCCGTCGGAATGAGAGGGGACGTTCGGGATTGGAGTGCCCTCAGCAAGGCATCCTTCGTACCACCCGCTCCTCCGTACACGGTCGTCGGGCTTTCCGGGTGTACGAACGGTGCCGCTGGCCGTACCCGACGGATGTCCTTGTCCGAGAGCGAGATTGGCCGGGTTTGGTGGCGTGGTTGCGCCACCGGTGGATTCTGGGTCGAGATTGGGGCTGGTTCCTTCGAGCGCTCAGGCTCCGGTACACAGGCACACTGAACGTACAGACTGCCGCAGGTGTTGGACTTCCGAAACCACGCACGGTGCGAAGTCGGCGACTGGGGATGAACTGATTTGTCGCTCGCTGCCGTCTCGTTGGCCAGCTCGAACGATGTCGATGATGAAGGCGACGTCGTCATTGTCGTCGTCGTCGTCGACGTCGCCTCCGTGGTAACAGCTACCTGTGGTGTTGGTGCCCCGGGTTGACCACGCGCCGCACTCATTGGTGGTAGTGGTAGCGTGCCGGACACCATCGTGGCCACCAGCGTCCTATTATCACCTAGCTGTATATTTTCCCTCTTAATCGTCTCCATCGGGCCCCGTCGCTTCGATTCCTCCCGCTCCTGCCGCCGCAGGTTACGACTAATCAACTTCCACCTTGGCTACCGTTGGCGGCGTTCTACTTTAACCGAACGGCCTTGCCGTGATTTGGAAGGTTGGATGGTGGTTTGGGGGTGGCTTGGTTTGGTGACCCTTCGGTATGCTCGTGTTTGGCCGCTAAGCTTTCGCGTGATCCGTGCTCGCCCCGGTCGCGTTTGCATGCGCTCATTCGGTTAGCGGTACCACCCGAAGGCGTAGTTCTTCTGGCGGGCAGGATGAGGAATGTAGGACCTAAAACGAAACAAAAAGGATAAGCAAAGCAGCACGTTAGATGAATGTTTCGATTAGTGGCACGTGCCGGCTGGGAGGGCGAATGGGGTAGGATAAGAATTTAAAAAGTTTTCACTTTCAGCCTTCGAGTCCACTCGAGTGCTGTCACGTGAATTCGGGTGCTGAGTCAGGGTGCTGTTTCGAGGCAAAGATGTTCCACGAAGCGATGACATTTGCACAGACAACGACAACGGCCGGTGTTGGCCCCGGTTGGCCACTTCCGCTCGAGTGTTAATGTTTTTTCCATGTACCAGCTAATTGTTCAAAGTGGGACTGGGGACTCTTAAGGGCACTTGAGTCACCTCGCGTCGCTGGAGGGCACATTTTCAACGCAAATTTCAATTCTTTGCACGTCTCTGAAAAACATTTTACAATTTAAATCACCTTCGAAAGAAGGCCTCACCCCCCTCTCAATGACTAACTGAATAGCTACAACTCAAGGAAGGTCTCGACGTCGCCATCTTTCACGATCTCTTGGATACAGCTGCTGCCTAGTAACGCCGGTTTCAAAGGGAATGGAAAAAAAGATAGCATCTGCATATGCAACAAACTACGGTGCACGTTACGAAGCAGCACAATTCAAATGTAAACGAAGCTTCCTGTTTCTTGGTAACTCAATCTACCGACAGCGATCTTCATTTTTCGGTTATCCCGTAATGTCATCCGTTCGTTTTGACCCAAACCGATGGCTTTTGTACAACACGATGATCCTCAGCATTCTACTGGACAGTGCTTTTGCATAATGGTTTACCTCATCAATTGCTGTTATTGCTCCTCTACTGGAAAACTACTTCCGTTCTTTTGAAAATGAATTATTGAAAATTTAAATACGCCAACGCTGCTATGGTTGAGAAATACCGAACGTGTTTTTTTCATAGATGAGTAACGTTATAGTTAATCTACAGTACGCTAATTCTGTTTGGACAACGCTTAAAACATATTTATTGTTTATTTGTATGTTTAGAAAAAATAAATAAATACAAAATCTTATAACGTTTTTTTCATTTTTTCATTCCTTCACGAGCTAACTGCTTCCAATATAGTGTAGATATAGTTCGTGTGTTTGTTGCATCTCGAGTGTGGAGTAAAAATGTAAACAATCGCGGACATTCAACGTTTTCCTCACATCTTCCACTGCAGAGTGGCGTTTGACATCAGCAAGGTGTTAATCGGATTCAAATTAAGCATATTCTGTACTGGAGCGAGCTGGACATATAAAAATATTGTGTGTGAACTTGCGTATGTGTTGTGTGTGTGTGTGTTAACCTAGTATTAATTTGTTTATGTAGGCAAATGCGGTTGAAGATGCTTTACTTTGTTATTCGATACGAATGATTCATTTCTTCTAGGTTGTTTACTGGAAACTATTTATTTACCTACAGTTTCTGTTGCATGTGGTAGTTTGAGGCAGCAAACTGGACATAATTTTCTCTGGGTAGAGTAATCATTAGGATAGATAAATGTTTGTACCTCAATTTGAAAATCAGCCCATAAAATCCAATAAGATTCAATGTAGTTTTATTCCCCATACTTATATTATTTCTACCTTTATGAAACTTTCTTCATTTTCTTCAGATAGAAGCTAGTAGTATAAAGGGTATCAACTCTATATAACAATTTATTTTCTCATTTTTCTGCTCTTTTACCTCCACTTCAGCAAAACAACAGCAATATACTAAAAAGGTCTGACAAATAGGCTAATATGCATATTTCCTCAAAAAATCACTTTGGTTTTTTGTTTAATTTTTATCTCCAGCTGCAGTTAAACAAAAAAAATATAAATTTAGGTAATACTAATATTAACAAGTAATTAATAATAAATAGTAACTTTTTTTAAATATCTAGATTTTTCCAAGCACTGTCATCTCTAGGCTATTTACCTATTCCTATTTATAATTTTAAAAACTAGATTTATCTTTTCGGATATGGTTATGTAGGTAACAAAACAACCCATTTTGAAGACAACCTTCCCCATGAAAAACACTACTAGTTTTCAAAATATCCTCGAATACTGTACATAATTTTCTAAGTTAATATCAGTTTGCAAAGGTTCAAATATTCAAATCAATAAATTATGCAAGAGTTCCAGCACAGATAACATAACCACGATTATTCACGTTCACTTTTTTTCGCTCGCGACTATCGATCAGTGAACACGCACTTTTTCTTCGCTCCGCTAATCCGTTACTTTTTCACAATATTCCGCACTCAGTGTCCCGGTTTGGTCACAGGTACCACCCCCGTAGATCACTCGAACGTTGTTTTCGCGTTATTTTCGGTTCAGATCCCGCCGGCTCGCCCAATATTCGTGATTTGTTTACGCGCGCTTCGGAGTGTTTTGGCTTGCTTCGTTTATTGACCTGCTCGATCCCGCTCAACGATGGCTGCCCTTTGCCTTGCCTGTGCCCGCCCTTCCGTCCCTCGGAGGATCCTGTCTACCACTCGCGATGGCTTCTGTAAGAGATGGATCCAT
>KE524787.1:233599-266886 GCA_000441895.2 Anopheles sinensis | reverse complement strand
CGAGTCCAGGCGCATTAACGCCCAGACTCTATTCGTTGCTGGTCTTTTGCTAGGCGAGGTTGACTGCCCTCCCTACTTTCCCAAGTTCATATCTACGCTCCTTCCCGCATCCTTCGCCCCCGTCCCCTTCTGGATGTACCCGCACGCCGTACGAGGCATGGCCAGGATGACCCGCTTGTGACCGCGGTCCGTCGCTTCAATGAGCGTTCTGAGTGGTTCGACTTCTCCTCCCTTTCTTCTCTCCGATCCCACTTACGTTCCTCTTCGTTCTAATTCCCTTCTTCACCTCTCCACCCTTCTGTCCCTCTGTTTAGGTTAAGTCTTAGGCTGTAAGGTTATTCATTGTTAAACCTTTAAGGTGGACAAGTAAAATAATAAATAACAAATAACAAATAACAAATAACAAATATTCACGATGTCTTTGTCTTCACAAGCTTTATCTGAATTTAACTGGGCGTAATATGATGTAAAAAAATAACTATCATCCAATCGTCCTTAATCCACATGAGGCAAAGGACTAAAATTAGGTGGAAGACACAAAAAAAACCATTGTACCAAGTTCGTGTCTGCAACGTATATAAACTGCAATGGCTGCTAGAAAGGTAAACTGAAACTCGGCCTCGGCCATAGCTGGACCTTACCGACGATTATCGCCTCACTGATCGTTATATGCTACCCAGATTACGCTCATTGAAGGCGACACAAACGCCAACCGTCCGACATGATGATTTGTTCGTGGAGAACGTTCTCGTGTGGATGATGCATCCAATGCACGAGACCGGCATGTCGTGAATGAAAGCGTCCGAATCACGATGGTCACATTTTTGAAATGTGACACAAATTACTCTTGAAAGGGAACTACAAAGGTGGAGGGTAGGAATAGAATCCCCGACCAGCCCCCTTCACTCCGAACCATCCCGACCATTCATATGTCGGTTGAGTGGCAATCGAGAGCGAGATTTTAATGAAGGAAGTTCCGTCCAAGGGGGGAAGGGAAACATGTTGGTACGACGACGTGGCTGGGCAACAAAGAGAAAGGTTAAAACAATGCCTAGAAAACCCTGCCCTGGGTTCAGGGTAACTGGGGCAGAAGGGGAGCGGACTGTTGCGACTGCCGGGAACCAAAGTCATGAGCTAAAAATAGTGACGAAACAATTGGTGATTTCCTCGCGACCACCTCCGTACGTTGACCGTCATCGTGCATTACATCCTTTGCTCGACCCTTCCGTTCCCCTGGTGAATGACAACTTCGCGTCACCCAGCAACCACCCATCCAACCCCACCCTCATCGTCCTTCGGTCGAGGGTTTTCCCTACCCCATTTCGAGACCCCCGAAAAGTAAACGATAAGGCGCACCGCGCGTACGCGGGTCGATGGTGGAGACGAGAAAATCATGTCATTTCCCTGTCCCTTGTTGTTGTTGCGTTTCAAACGGCCTGAAGTAGTACGAAGGACATCCAAACGGTGGTAAAAAAAAGCACAGAAGCCCAAACCCCGAGACCATCAGTCGAGTAGAAAGAGACATAAATCGGAAACATTGTAAAATAGTAGCCTGGGTGCATAGCTTCGATCGAGGTTTCGTGTGACGAAGGTCTGGGAACCGGCTGGAGAAAAAAAAGGTATCCTTAAACAAAAAAACACACATACACCCACATTTGCCTCAAAACCCTCGGAGTGGCAAGCAGAAGTCACGAATGTGGTGGCCCACTTTTTCCGAAATTACGACCTAAAGGACGTAAATATAGCCTGGGGGTAAACTTCGTACGGAAGTTCCTTATTCCGCTGTTTGTTCTTTTGCGCCGGCCATGCTGGATTGTGGAAGAAAAACGAACCAAAGGAAGGGAGGAAAACAAATGTCAACGGAAAGCGCGTACACACGTACAGCACACGCTAGGTAGGATTGACCTGGCCCGAGGTAAGTTCTGTAGTTACCTTGATATTTCCCGGCGTCACCAACGGTTGCAGTGCACGGCCAGTAGGCCACGCTACTTTATAACAAGGACGACGGTTGCGTGGTTTTTCCTTGCAAAATTATGCTTCAGGTGGCCCGCGAAGGTGAAGGTAAGGAAACGGAACGGTGCCGGCACCATAAACCGGAGCTTTACCGTAAATTTTCCTCGTAAAGTTGTGACTTTTCTTCTGCTTCCAGGTGGCGTACACGGCGGACATGCTTACATATTTCCCTCGTGTATTTCTCGTTTGCTGCGAACCCAAAATGTGTCGCGAGTTTGCTCTCTGCCACCCGCGCTACCATTCGGACAACGGGTCGTGGGCTCCAGCAAATTTATTAATGCTACGCTAAACGAACAACAAACGGATTGCCGCCGCGAAAGTCGTGCCGAACCGAGAACCGTGCTCGTCGGAGCGGGATTCGTTAATTTTCGACTTTTGAGGCAAGCGACCTTTAAATAGATGCCACTCAGTGGCGCTTGCGAGCAAGGCGTAGAAAGGCCCAGCGTTGCGCTTAGGGCCTCTACCAAAAAAGGGCAAAAAGGAGACATTTATGGTTTTCTATGCAACTTTGTTTCCCTACAGCCGATGCCAAATGATTTACTTCAAACCAGTCATGTTGCCCATCAAACTCCTTATACTCAATAATGCTTGGGACGGCAAGCCGTGGCTTGTGGCATAAACCCAAAGAATGTGAACAGTACTATTTAGTTTTTGAATACTATTTTTAATGGTACGTTTAATACATTTACAAAAAAGTACCAAAATATTTCGGTTTTCAAATTTTCCCCGTTTTAGAATTGAAATACCAACTGCTCTGCGCTTCAAAAAGAATTGTTGTGTAAAATTATTGATGCAATGCTGTACTAAAAGATTTGATTTTTTTTTTAAATTCTCAGTTTTGAAATATAAGTTATAAGGTTATGTTACCAATAGTGGCGCATGTAGTCATGTAACTTACAATATGATGTATTTTATAATTGCCGAGATCGAGAATATTTTACATGGTTATATAAATTATAAAAGTAAAATCATTATTCTTAGAAAAGTATCTATTTTCTCCGAAAACAAAAAAGGCCTTTTTCTTAGCCGGTTGTTTCTATCATGGTAGTATGGCAACTAACAGAAAACTTGGATAAACTGCTGTTTATATTTTAACTGTAATTTTTTTTTAAGCATATTTCAACCAGAACCACAGAATTGCTTATAAATAAATGCATTATCTCATTTTTGTAGTGATTTATAACCCGAAGAAAATCATGAAATTCCTTATAAATTTTTAAGAAATTCTGCATATTAGTACAACCTGTTTGAAAGATATAAATATTGAAGCCTCTATGTTAAGGAGTGGGAAGGTTTTTATTTTGAACACTTCGTAGAAGTTCAAAGATCATGTCATTTTAGGGCAAATAAATGTATTTTTATTAATAATTTAATTTTTATTCGTTAAGCTGGGATTTGCTCTTTTACATTATTTTTTCCATCATTATTTCGTACCTCTTATCTTTTACTTTTATTTTTCATTAACTTTATGGAAAAAATTTTTATTTCAGAGTGATTCTAAGAAAATTATAACTTATTCTTGTTTCAAAAATTAAAAAAATAATGAAAGAGATTAAATTTGTTATTTGTTGTAATTTAAAAAGAGGTTAAATTAATTGTTATGAAACTGGTCTTAAGATAGATATTTTCATCTACTAAATAACACTGAATTAAATCCACCCAAAATTGATAGCCCCACGGTTCGGACTGTTCGTATCTTTATGGTTTACACACATTGGATATTGATTCAACGGTACATATTTCAGACCGTTTAATGACATTGATTTTGTTGAGTTGAATGGATTAAGAGTAGTTAAAGATTTCGTCAGTGTAATGTGAGTTAATGTTTAGGGAATAGTTGAATTCTGAACAAAAAACGGCAAGCTTCAAAATAAAAATTAAATTTAATTTATTCTTCAATTTTGTTTCTATTGTTGATGAAGATTTCGTTTGCCATACTCTGCTCTAACCTACACAATTTGACCACCGGAAAGTACTCTTTAGCAGCGAGCCGCTGATCTCTCTGTGAACATTGTTGTTTCGGTATGCGGCAGCTCAATCCACCGACACTGCGTGAAAAGTATCATCTATTGTTGAACCTCCACGCAGAAGAGGAGAGTAAGTTATCTGTCTAAAAGCCACAACAGACAATGATGCACACCGATATCAAGCGTAGCAACGAGTGATTGATGCTTCCGGTCTAATTGAAGTTTAATTGATCGATAAATGGTGGATTCTTTTTCAACGTCATATGCGGTTCACTTGAATGGAGAAACTTTTCAGTTGCGTAGATAACACAAATGGATTTTTAAGACCATTTGTACTTGACCTCATGAACCTCATGTAAGTAGAAAATAAATTATTGATGCTCAAATGATGCTCCAAAACGGATCAGGAGTCTGTAAAAAATCGCTCAAAATGTCCAAAGTAGAAGGGTCATGCGTACCAATTATTGAAAATGTGCCTATTGGACTCCAATTTTATAACGTCAACACGGTGAGACACCCTGTGTTTCAGAATTTTATCATCATCGATGCTAGTCCACAAATTGCATTGGCATGATAAATACGTTTATTGAGTGTAGTATCTCAAGACATTTGGCTGAGTTTTGGCTGATCACCTCCGCTCTAGTACCGGTCGGTTTATGGCAGATGGCAGCCGGGGGTTCGTGTGCCGCTATCACCATTTGGCTGCGCCAATCGCGTTTGGGCAAATAAAGGCACCGCGCCGTAACGAGGGCATAGCGCATCAAAGGGGCCAAAGGGCTAGGGTTAAGGGCCGAAGCAGGGCGGTTTTATGATGCTGAGCACTACCTGCATAACATCTGTCAAATAGAGCACTTCAACCCCCGAGGGCAGCTGATAAGCCAGCAGCGGGTGTCCCGTGCCGTACGCCCGACATCCGGGAGTCAACAAACCTGGACCGAAGTGAAACCGTGTCCGTGAGGCGGAGGGCGACTGCACTGGAACCCTATTTAAATACTGATTGATTGCAATCGGGTGACAGCTAGAAAATTCAGGGCCGACTCGCACACCGGGGGAAGTGCAGACGGACGACTACAACCTACTTATCTATCGGCGTGGTTATCGGGAGTCCCCAGTCCGACAAAAAATCGAACAAACCAACCTGGGTTAAGGGGGTAAGGGAAGCAGAATGCCCGGGACTTCAACTGGAACGGTCTCGATTGGGGCCTGTATGAGGTTCTCGATTGTCCGACTTCGAACCCACCGACAACAACTGGCGGATTATCAGGCTTTCCGATAGGCGATAAAGCTGGGGACGGCGGTTGGAAGCGGTTTACCGAAGGCCAACGCACGTATCTTTGACCTGTATTTTTATTTTGTGACTAAACTCCTAAACACCTCCCCGCAAATGGCGTCTTTCACCAAAAAGGTGTGACACCTGGTAACCATCTGGCGTGGGGGAAACTACCCTGGAAACACTACAGCTATATAGCAGAGTAGATTAACCTTGAATGTTTTTCTTTTGTGGTAGCACACTATTGGATGAAAGTTACCCGACCTCGAGTCTTACTCTTTATCTTTGTTTATCCTCACAGAGAAAATGGCTACCGGCTGATCGAGATTCGCCCTTCATTTTGCATGAAATGATGCTCTGCGTTTTTGGAAACCAGCTGCACTCTGTCACGTGGTGCGGGTCCCATAACTCACGCTCGACATACACAATTTTCCTACTTTTTCCCCCCTGCCGAAAAAATGACTTACCGGCATGGTCATGTGGAATTCAAAACAAATTCCTCCGTTTGTGTAATGGAAACAATCGGTGAGTCGCTTCAGGCCGGAATTTTGCTTGCTCCTCTCATATCTTTCTGTTTATTCTCCTACACAAGAATCTCGCGCGCTTCTTCCTCTTCGGACGTTTCCCCACCCGTGCCCAGAGGAGGAAGATCAATTGTACCAAGGCGACCGCATGCCGGCTTATCGCTTTCAATTTTTACTCTTTTGCCTGACGCTGCCACCGAGCTGGAGATAAGGTGGGAGATAAAATTGATACAACGGCTCCCGAGCGCTATATTTGTCCGGCGGGCGAACCGAATTAGATGCAACGCGGCTCGAAACAAACTTGTGCGAACGACAGCAGGGAACATCCTCCCGTTTATGGTTTAGTGGGTGCAGTTTGTGATAGTGTTAAATACACATTCCTGGAGTGAATGGATTCTGCAATGTAAAGGGGGTTTTAGTTGTTTGCCTACACACAAAGTCGCCGCAAAATAAGGTTTGTATTCAAAATGGACTGACGCAGTTTACTGCACGTTTAAACTGCATTGTAAGCGGAAATGAACAATACAATGAGCGTGTGTGTATTTTCCCTTTGATCCAAACGTTTTTCCTTTTTACAAACGCCAAATCCTATTCACCATCTCGTAGCAAGAAGATATATAATTATAAAAATATAATAAAGCACAACAATCATTTTTCAGGTTGAAGATACTACTGCGATACCAGTGTGAAGATGCACTATCTTTTATGTGTAAAGATGCATTAATTTAAACATCTCGTTCATGTAACGAATAAGTTCTGAACCACCTGAATGTAAATTCTTCTTTACGAATTCAATTTTCAGAAAAAATATAACTTTTCTGCAAATCCAATCGTTCAAATTGATTATATTCAAATATTTTGAGTCTTTTAAGACCTTTTTATCACATTGAATCACGGTATGTGGATTTTTTTAAGTAAGACCAGCTGACAATTTTAAATTTGAAGAAGGAAAATGTACCCGTCAACAACAGATGATTGGTGCAATTGCTAGTTTAAGATTTCACCAAGAATATGTTTGTGGTGTACGGTTCATGCGAACAAAATCTCGCTTAATCCGTCGTCTCATATCTCAACCACCAAATTGATTGCCGCGTGGTGAAACGGAACGGCTTGTAGGAAAAATAAATATCCCCCGAATGAACTGTTTGATTGTATCGATCGAACATTAACAAGAGGTGCTATAATAAAAAAGAACGTGAAGGCACGGGCCAAAAATAAAATTTGCCTGTGCATTTGGTTTCCCCGTACGTTCACAACTCATTCGATCATCTATTCCAACCGTCTACCGTTACCACGATCGTTTACTATCTGATCCGAAATTAGTAACACGAGAAGAGAAAAGGAAAACGAGTGTACGAAACAAGATCAAGGGTGAATTCGGTTCGTTGAATTATGTTTATTATTTTTCCATCCGGTAGGAGGATGCTGCATGAAACTGATCCCCCTAGCGATCGCTAGCGATGGCTCTTGAAGCCGAAATTTTTCCCGAAACCTGCGCGAGGACCAACGCGTTAGTGCGTCCGGAGATCCGACGATGTTGGCGCACGGTGGGTTGCAAAATGTGGAATCTTAATCGAACCGCGAAGAGAATTTATAGTGCGCTAATTAATTGGTCTAAATTTAACCAAGTGGATGAAAAACAGTGTGGCTGAGGGTCGGTAGTGCAGCGTTGCAGGGTGCAATGCCATCCAACTCATTCATCTCCGCACGCAAACATAACTTTGGGGGTAGGTCTTTGGAGACGCACCTTCGGGATGAAGGTTAAGACGCGCAATGCGAGGAAAAAACCAAGAAGTAGTGATTTTCTGCTTGTTGCCAGTTTGTTTGGTGCTCCTTTGAATGGGAGGCTATAAATAAGACTGCAGAGGCAGCGAACATCGTGTTGGCGTCGTTTGTGCTCGCGTGCCGGCGAGCGGTTTTTGAGGCAACGGCCAATTCCTTAGCATCAAACACGCTGGCGGGACGGCAGCATCAATAACAATAAGAGTATTAATGTTGAAAACGATAGCATCCTTCCGACGATTCTACGTTGCCTCTTTCAAAGAGCGATCTTCTTCGATGCCATTGATGCATTAAGGCCTCTCTACAGAGTGAAGAATTTCTCTTGTGACATAGATCGCACACCATTGGAGATTAACTAGTTAACTGGTCGCTGTTGCATTCCACTGGACGCATGAGGGTTTGAGAGGGGATCATAAAAATAACCAGCATCCCTCTCCCAAGCCCTGATCTTCTCTCGCTTTTGTCCCCTTGCTGTGCAACATTTCCTGTTGATTCAATCAGACCACTATTTTATGTTCATATTTTGAGGAGGGTTCGGTAGGCCAAGTTTTCATTCCACTAATTTACCTACAATGTTGTGATATATTTTCACTCCTAGTAAAGTTAGTTTTTTTCATCTTTTGATCCTTCACAACATGTTACACCCTCGCCTAACCTTTGGACCTTTGTAGTCGTAATGAAGGTATGTGCATTGAGATATGGGTGAAGCTGGCAACACGCAACGAAACGTGGAGAATACCAAAAAATCTCACCCGTTTCACCCCACCTCCACTCAGATAACGAATTAATAGTCGACGATAAGACGTCGACGAGCCATGTCGAAGGCTTCAAATCTTTTGGTTCCTTATCATAGGGTTAGAAATGGCTGTTGCTTCTTTTGTTTTGTTTGCTTTAGCATCGAATGACAAAGTTTTGGTAAATAACTTCAAGAAAAATAAATCAGAAATTTTTTTATTTTGTAGAAGATCCCTTCCCTTGAAAAATATAGAATTTTAGTATTTTCAACTTTGCGATTTTTTTTATAAAATCGTTTTTCAATTCAAAAACAATAATTCTAGATTCCGGTGGAGGCGCTTGGTGGTTCAAGGGTTATCAAACAAAAAAATAAGGTAAAGAGTTTAGTGATTATGATCACAACGGTATTCCATTTGCAATCCGTTGCATGAATCAAATCTAGCGTTAATATTAATCGATTTTTAATGACTTCATCCCTCGTTGCGATCAAGATAAGGTAAATTGGCCAAACAGGTTGAAACTAGAGTCGTTAAGAAGGAAAAAGAAGTTCACACACGGCATCGTTGAACGTGAGCTGAATTACCAATTTGTGATATATTTTGGTTTATCACTTCCTTCTTAAGACCATGGCAGTAATCGGTTTCCAAGTTTGAATGTTTGTTATCTTCGTCTGTGATTCATTTGTTCAGCGTCTTTCCTTACCCTTCTAGCAAAATCCAGCTTGAAGATTTTTATCGTGTTGTTTCCCGTTGGTTTATTTCCTGTCAGCTGTTGCAGGCAGGTTCCATGTGAGTCCGTTGCCTGGGGCTGCTGATTTTAAAGTGCAAATGCAACTTTAACCACACTGCAGCACCTCAAACACTGTTTGGTTCGATATTTCTCTAGAAGCAGTATCTATCACGATTCTTTGGATTTTCTTTTTTTTCGACTAATGTTAACTAGTCATTCGATGCAGTACTTTCGATGAAAGGTTAATTATACTTCAAACGCGTTACTGGTAATAAGACTAATTTGCACAGGTCTCGAAGCAACCAACCGTATTATTCATTGCGCGTACGTAAACGGATACGACTCATCGTTTACAAGGGGGTTTAATTTTGTTTCTTTTCTTTTTCTGTACTTAGCAAACATTAGTTCCGGTGGTTCAATTTGGGTGAGCATAAAACATGATCGCACCGTTTAACTTAATAATTCTCCATAATAAGGTGGGTCGAATGTAGCTGTATGTTTTTCTGCACGCCAAATGAAAAAAAAAACACCCGTAAGCGGGCTAATCACACTTCACAGTCCATTTTGACAGGGTAGTGACACAATAGGGCGTCATAGAGGAACGGAACATTTCGACTGCCATTTTTTTAAATTTTTCACTTATTATCTGTTACGTATTTTCTAGAGACAATTTTACACTCTATATTCGCAGGAACACACACACACGCTCACGGAGGAATAAAAATAAAACACTGACCAAACGGATCGCGCGAGTTGAATGTAAGTAAAACCAATCCTTTGGGATCACGCACCGGGAAAATGCCGAAAATGGTGGCTTCTGACAGTCACGTGTGAAACACGCGATGGTCCGCGTCCCTAAGTGCAAAACGTGCAAAACGAGAAGCAAACGAACGAACGAGCGAACGAAAGTTCAAGGCGTAACGTAACGTAACGCAACGTAACGCAACACAAAACCAGTTCGCAAGCCCGGGGCCGGCGGGAGTCGCGTGTTAGTCGATCCGCTTCGCTTGGCTGGTTCCAGTGGACTAAACCGGCACCGGCCAGTGATAAGTAATTTGGTACGGCAATTCGTCGTGTGGTGTTTGTTGTTCAGCAGTGCACGCGCACACTGGGTCGTGTTCATGCGTGCAAGTGGTCAGTTTAAATTTAGTTTGCCTAGTTTATGAAACATTGGTATCGGTATGGAACATGAACACAAAATGTCTGTGATATAATGTTGTCATAAAGTATCACACAGATTCCATAAGTACAGATTTTAAAACAATGACACAGAACCGAAGAAGAAATAATATTACACTCCATATTCTAGGTTAAACATCCCAGTCAGCGAGGATAAATTTATGTAAACACTTGTCATGTTTGTAATACAATTTGAGCATTTTGTTTTTCTTGTCGGGCTCTCCTCGTTGTGTTACCACTGTGACCCCGTCTGGCTGGTGTGTTGAATGTCTCATTTCGCAGCACTTGGTTGCCGGCGACAGCGGATACAAATTTGCGTGTGTGTACATCACGCTCGCGTTCCTTCCACCGTGTGATGGTTTGTGGTGTTGTTCAATTTGTGTGCCTACTCCGATGCGTGCGTGTGGGGCAAAGATACGGAGGAAAAAAGGTAAGCTGCTTGAGAAAGAAGAAAACGGACCGCGTGTTTCTTCACCCGAATTCGCCGCAAGATTCGCCCACACTTGAGAGTATGTTGGGAAAACAAAACATAAAAAATGGCAGCACAGTAGGAAAATATATTGTTCCTTTTGGCACTCGTGATTGCACGTAAGTTGTACGTACATTGTCCTATGAATGAAATGCACACACCGATGCACCATTGGCGGCCACTTCGATATGAAACTGCTGTTTTATCGATGTGATAGCGCCGCCGGTTGATCGTAAGCAGAGCACAACAAGTCATAAAGAAACCGTAGAAAATAAACAAAACAGACAAAAAAGCTTCGGTTGCGAACGAACAGATGAAACGCGGAACGTTGAAATGACCGGCTAGCTCACCGTGAGCACGTGGCTTTCGCGTGTCAGCACGTCTTGGATGGAGGCGGATGGTGCTTGACGTGACCGGGACCAAGCACCGCATGGTGAGCGAGCAAAATGGACGAAAAAATCATAGAACGTGGTGAGAATTCGGTTTAGGGTCTAATGTGGTTCTTTATTGTAGGTATGCGGGTTCACTAGCGTAGGAGAGTTTGAAAGTTTTTGTATGAGTGAGATAAAACTAATGAGAAGATTTAGAACGAATAAAAACTTATATTGGCTACATTATGACATAAAAATGCTGATGGCAGTTGAATAATGACATTTACAGAACCGTGAGCGTTGTGAAAATATTAGACCGCTATCTTTATTATAGTATTGTATAAACGACCCGTTATTTGAAGAGATGATTTAAGCCGAAAATCATAATGATTGAATTATAATTATAAAAAAATACATACGTTGTGGCGGGGTAAATGTTTCTCAGTCTTAAAATGTATCTTTAGATCATGTCACAATCGGAAATCGGAAAAATTGTTTCGTGAAAATCATAACACACAACAATAGATTTTTAAAAGTTTTCAGCCAACGTCGACGAGCTAATAGTAACTTATCAATGTTTGTGAAGATAATATAGTTATGTAGTTATATTTGTGTCGTAACATAGTGATTGCTCTCTACTTAAAAAAAATATACAAAAAAGTGAAAAATTTCGAGTGTTTCCGCCCGGGATCGAACCGGGGGCCTTCCGCGTGTTAGGCGGATGTGATAACCACTACACCACGGAAACGGGTGCCAGATGTTGCGTAGATTACAAACTCGACGACGCGAATTTAATGTTTAATGTTTAAAAATTGTAGCTGGAAGGTACTGGAAGCTTCTTAAGCTGTATGGCTTTTGAAGGAACCTCTTATGTAAAAAACCACTTAAAAATACTACATGATGGATGGATGATGTGATATGCTTGCTGGATAGGAGGAGAACCTTTAATCCTGTTGTATAATTTTTATCCGGCACTAAAATAGTGTGATCGACACCAATTTGGAAGGGGGCACTCGGGTTTGAACCGGGGACCTCTCGATCTGCAGTCGAATGCTCTACCACTGAGCTATACCCCCACATAGAGATGGCCAAAAGAATTTTGACAAAAACATAATTTAGTAACATACAAAATATTACTTTTACTTATACTTATATTAGATATACTTACTGTAAATATTTGTGGAATAAATCTATGGTTTGATATGATTTTATAAACTAAACATTGTAGTGAAACGATGGTAACATTAATTTTTTGTCAATTTTTTAAATTTATTATCAGAAACGTATTTTCAGAGTTCACCCTTCGATCCTTCGCTTGATTTGACTAATCACTTTCGCTGCTATTCTCCTCTATCTGCTGCTAGATTTGTGTTCATGTATTTTGTAATGTTTTTGTTTTTTCTTTCCTTTGACATTATGATGTAGTCTTGCTGTGTAATGTGTTTCCAATTGGTTTCAGCAATAATTACAAAATGACTTTCAAAATGTACTCATACTTGATTCCATCGGTTTGGCATGTAATATGTCATCTGTTGCTGAGTTTTTCGACTGAGTTGCATCTGCCTCTTAATTGTGTTTATGTATTGCCATTTCCTATGTTTGTCCGTTGTTGAATATTTGTTCGGTCTGTATGTCAATGATCCGATATATCTAACTTGCCTTAAGTACGTAAGTGGTAGTGCGATCGCTTCGTAGAGGGATTCGATAAACAATTCGGCTAGCTCAATGGAGTTCGAGTTGACTGGCTCAGACATACTTTTTCTTATTATTGTGAGAAAGTCAAATTTCACATTTTTTTGGGTAAGTTTGCTTTTCTTTTATCGGTCATAGCTGCATAACAATTCAATTTTCATTGGTCGTGGCAAATAACCTGTACCGTGTTTGCTCGCTGGAATATAACATAGTTCTTATTCTCTTTCCAGAGTGAGCATAACTAAAATCTTTGTAATAGACTAACAAAAACATTGTCTGATGTTTTAATGTCACTAGAATTGTTCACAAATATCTGTTTCGTTCTATTACTTTTTTCGTGCGGTATGATAATATTTTTGCCAGAATAGCCATTCCTTGGTTATAATTGGATGTATTTTTTGTAGCATATTCCTTTTTATCAACGCTCGGCGAATTCCAGTGCTGTTTTTTATATTATTGTTGTTATTGTTGTTGAAAGAACATAATCCACTAACGATTAGTTTATTCCCGCCTCGTTCGGTAACCGTTTTGTATTTATTTTGTATTAAATTTAAATTTTAGTTGTTGTATTTAATCTGCTTTAAGCTATGGCTTGCGTGCGGGGTTTTTTTTTTGTATGAAATAACAACGATCGAGAAACTAAATTACGATTTGACAAATCTGTCCACAGATCTTTGTCGTCCCCGTTTACATTCGCTGGGGAAAAAATTCGCCGATAATAAGTGCCATCGCTTGAATTGTTATGTTTCATCTGCCGTTGTAGTCCATCATTGGTGGTTTTGAAGTTGCTGTGAACTGATTTGTTCTGTATGTATTTCATTTATATAGTTACTTCATTGACGGTGAGAGTAGGAAAAAGATCTATTCGATACCCCGGCCATTGTGGCCTGCATGTTTTATATTCTGTTTACTGTTTTGCCCATTCTGATATGGTATCAGTGTATCATTTTTATACTATATATTTAATTTCCTTTGTTTTTTTTGCCGGTTTTCTGGTTTTCCTTTACATAAACATAACGAGTTGTTCGCTTGATTTTCTTTTCGAGAGCGAACTTAGCTGACCAGATACGTGGAGTTCGTTTTGCGCGTGTTTTAATTTGTGAGTTTGTTTTACTTCGTGTGTAGAATTTTACTAATATTTCTGTCTTGCTTGTAACGAAACCATTTGCATTATATTTATATCTTCAGTTGCTTTCTGTTAATTTTTTGTTTACTTTTATACTTTACTCGTCAAATTCGCTTAAACTGTGTTTCGTTTTTAATTACTTGTGTCATACGAAACGATTGACAATCGAAGGTTGGAAATTGGAGCGCAACTGGAGTTTATAGCTAGCTTCGTATGCAATCGATGGCGTCGTGCCAGTGATTAATTTTTCTGTGGTTCCTGTTTCACGTGTATCGATAGCCTCTTTTGTTTTTAGCTTTTCGTTTTCACACTCTTTTTTCGTGTCAGTTTTGCTTCCGTACCTCTGGGATGTTCCTCATTCTTGTATCTCTTTTGGTTGCTTTTTGTTTACTTTTTTTCGACTACACTATATAATCTGCTTATGTTTTTCTTTTGTGTTCCTAAGATTTTCTTAATATGTACAAAATCACATTCGCCTGACGGGCACACAAACAGTTTGTCTCCCTTCCATTCGCTTGTTGGAAGTGAGCGTGCTCTTAAACTGCCAGTGACAATTGTTCCTCCAGTTCAATTGTGTCAGCATCTTGAGGATTTTTACTAGTTTTGTTTATCACTACTGACTGTATCGAAGTGTGGGTAAGTGGGTTTTAATTTTAAATTCTCGTTACATCCAGAAATCAAGTTTTCGCTTTCAATGCGTTGCTTACTGCCCTAGAGCAGCATCACATTGTCTACTGTTTCTCTTCTTGGTGGTCTGTGAAGGATGTTGTCAGTTGTAGAATCACTCTGTTACGTTCAATAACTGAAGAGCACGGGATAAACCTCAAGGAAATCTAACCGAACTGGTTCCATCTACTTTTCTTGTGGTAGTCCAGCCAGTCCAAAGTTCAATTTATTCTTTATGCTTGGCTAGAAAGTATTGTTCACCTCTTTGTGATAGCTTCACTTTCTTCATTTTGTTTCTCCGCCCACGGTAGTGATAGGAATTCTGAATTGTTTTAAACTAGTTTCGTTTGCTCCAATTGCATTACATTGCATTATATTTTTACTTTATTTTCATTTGCGTTGCTTCTCAATTTAAATCGATTATTAATTTCTTTAATGTCATATCTACAAATGGTGGTGAAAATGTGATGCGTACCGTTTGCATCAGTGCCATGATTTGCGCGTAGGTGAGAGGAATGAACTATTTGCTAATTTTTATACCGTAAAAGGTCAATTGCAGAGTTTTCCCTTCTTAATTTCCTGCTTCGCTCTATACCATTTCTACTTGTGGGTACGTTAGATGGTTCTGTGCAGTTCTGTGTGCATGTGTTGTTGTATGTTTTGAAGTATGTTCGAGATTTGCTTTAATTTGATGCAATAAGTGCATTGGAATAGATGCATTTTAAGTATTGCTTAATAAGGTGCTAGAGTTTCAGAAGAGATGCATTAAATAAGGAGTAAGTAATGTTTGGCTTCTTTCGTAGCATCTTTTCAAAAAAGTCAAGAAATATTTTAACCTGACGAGCTGTGATAGAATTTTTAAGTGATGCTTGCAGAGAAAATGTTCTTGTAGAAATGGGGATTTCAAATGGCTGGAAAAAAATTCATTCTAGACATAAATAGTGATGACAGGATGACATTTGTAATCAAATTGAAAAAGATATTAAAATATGTAATTCATGGTTATGAAAATTCTTTTTGTAACGAAAGGTTCATAAAAAAAATTCTATCATACAACGCATTAATTCCACTTTCCAAAGTTTTGTGAATCTGTTAAACAAAACTGTGGAAAGTTGGCAATACATTAAATACTGTGCAGTGTCAGCATAATGAAGAAATTTATTTAACTTCGGCTTCTACTTCCATTTAACGCTCAATCTATCTCTTCTCACGACCGATTCGGTTGATTGGCTAAGAATAGTTTTTTTTTATTTGGTTTTCTTTAGTTTTATGGTGTATTAGATTTTTTGTGTCTCATCGCTTCCATTTCTAGTCATACGATAATACACAGGGATGTAGGTATTTCTATGTGTGGGTGTGTGTGTGTATGTAGACTAACTCGATGAGACTTTTCGATTTGTTTTAAATATTTACTTCGTAGGTTTTGTTTTACTAATTAAAATATTCACATTTATCAAATTTATGTAAACTGCTTAGAAAATTGTTTGTCTTGAAACTGTGTATTTTTCTGGTATATATGTAAGAGTTTGTTTTGGTATTTTAACAGAATTTCAGTTCAATGGTGTACAAACTGCACTGGCGCTGTAAGTGCAGGATATAAAAAAGATAATCGAGGATGCAATGAACGAAGGATGCAGGATCAGTAATCGTTGCTATGACATCTGGAATAAACTGTGATTATGGTTATTTTACTCACTCTTTGGAAATGTGTACAGCTTTGTGAAATTAGTAAAATATATTACTAAATTAATTCCATATTTTTAAATCGTCCTGATAAAGCACGCTGTTGCAAAAAATATGTGTGGTCTTTTTTCAAAATTGCATTGAATCGTGTTTCTTTTCACCTTTGCCAGATAATGCATTTTATTGACTTAAGGATGAGAGGGAAAACGCAATAAAGATCTCAAACCATGTGCGCGTCGTGCGAAATGAAAGGAAACTGCAACCTTTACTGAACTATCTACTTATGAACTGCCTGGGATCAACTGATGGCAAGCCCTGTTTCTGTTTCTTCACCCAAAAAAGTTGAGCATTCTGGTATAAGATACAAAGTAGTAGGTAAGGGTCTCTCCTATCGCTGTTCCTGTGACGCTGCTGAACGATGCGGAAATTGAGCAGACAGGACAATGTTGGAAAGGAAAAAACCATTTCCCCCGAACAGTGTAGTAAAAAACGATTGGCACCGGCTGGTTGTGACCCGGTTCAGTCAGACTTAATCATATCGCCACGGTGGTCAAATGAAACTAGTCTACGGCAGGCAAGGTGATTCCTTTTCCATGATGTAGATACTTTAACAATGTAAACATCTCATTAGTCCCTTTTCGTACCATTCAAGAAAACATGTAAAAACTAAGATAATTTTAATCCCCGTTCGGTTATTCAAGACCTTTACGACTGAGACAAAAATAAAACCAATCTATTGGTCAAGAAATGTTCAGACAGAAGGGAAACTCTACCGCTCAATGCTGGGATGCCTTCCGATCGAAACGATTAAAGTTCTAATTTGAATAGCCTCGGTTCGCTGATATGGTAGGTTTCTCTGACCTCGGTTCGAGTTGTAGTCGCAAGAGGGTGAACCGATATAATTCCACCCAAATTTGCTACTTTTCGGATGGAAAAATCCAAAACCTCTTTCGTACGAAGAAAGGAGGTTTTGTTGTTTGACTGAGATCGAAAATGTTGCTATTCAAATTTAATTTGGGGCCCTTTCGCTGTTGCATTTATGGTCACCATCACCATTATGGTGTTTCTCTGACTAATTTAGGGACTTCTGGATTTGGTATCGCTCGGATTTGTGTAGGGATCACTTTGGTTCATTCCTGTGTACGTGTGAGTTCGTCGTTTTTAGAAGTTTTTCTTTAACGTTACGGGATTTAGTTCAATTTCACATTTAACGTCTGTTGCTTTTTAGTTTAACTCTTTCCAAACGCCGAATGACCCACTCAAATTTTCACTCATCCATTCTTCTCAGTGAGGAAAACATGCATCGAATAACGTCTGATCAATAAGTTTGGCAAATAAGCACATGTTTGCATTTCTTGCATTGGGAATTGGATTATTCTTGTGTTATTGGTTCATATGTTGTGAAGTGTTTTCTTTTGTGTCCAAATGTGACGTGTTTGTAATTTGTGTGTGTGATGTGTAGTGCGCATCATCAATGGCCTAAATGGATCCCTTCACATCAAAACGAACTACGACCGCGGTTACCACCACCCCATCATCGCATTGGTTTCTTTTTAAATGCTTTTCGAACGTTGTTCCAGCGCGTTTTTACTTGCTTGGCACATAATTCGCAGGTAATTCTCATGCTCTCAGTTTAAGTTTTGTTGTGATTTTTTTTAGTTTGTTTAATTAAACTTAGTTCTTTTTTTGCAACTCTTAATCAATGTAGTTTCGTTTGCTTGCCGATTCTTTCCATTTTTCTTAAGACTTCCTTTTAATTCTTAGCTTTTAAATTTTGGGAAAACCGTACCGCGTGAACCGCTCCCCCACCCTTCAAAGAAGTTCGAATTGTTCCTATAATCGTTCCTAGTAAATCGCTTAATTTCAATGATTGGCCACCTTTTTGGTTTGGATTCTTCCTTTTAAATATGTAGTAAATTTTTATCGGGTTTCTCTGCTTGTTTTTAATTTCGAAAATCGCTCACTCAACAATATCGTCATTTGTGTCCGTTGTTTGTCCACCGAATCTTCGTTTTCGCTGCCATGCAACACGATTTTACTTACGTCTAAGAAATGTATAATGTAAAGTCTGCGTGTACACATATTTGTTAGTGTGTGTGTATGTGTTTTAGTGTGTATGTGTGTTAATGTGTGATCATGATCTAGGCTTTAACCATCTCGTGACCCACTTCCTTACGTTGTACGTCCCTTTCGATTACACTCTTTGCTAGTCTAACGTACGTCTAAGGAGTCAAAAGTTTTCATTTCGATTTATATCATCTAAATCGTAAAGGAATCTCTCGCATTCTTTCTGTCTCGCTCATTCGCTGCTACCACACTCTTTCTCTCTCTTGACGTGTCTCGTTCAATCTTTCTAATGAATTGATTATGGTTCTTATACTGTAGCTCAACTTTACATTTTTGTTTAGTTTTACTTTATGAAAAATTCATAGAATTTCTTAAATATTTCGGTAACCTACTGCAGCGTCCGATCCAGCCGAGAGGGGACAGGGGACAGCGGTTGGGCGGGAAGCCGCGGCAACCGTGCCCCTTCAAACCCGCGCCCCGTGCCGAATCGTTGCCACTTACCGGTCCACCGAAAGGGGGAGCTATAATTCACGCTCAAAACGCTCGATTTGCTCGTATTGGAACGGGGGGCGATGGTCGGCGGAGTGCAAAAAAACTGAAGGATTTGCTACCAAAGGACTTTTGCCGCTCGCGTCCGCATCGCCCCCCTCCACCAGCCTGTTGATGTAAGACCATGTGCGACGGAGCGCACGATGGTTCGTTTAATCATTATTAATTGTTTGCTCTATATGTATAAGTATATGTATAAGTATATCTATTTATATTTTATGTATATATATATATATATATTTACCTACTACTTACGCATTAACGTTCCGGTTGGCTTTTCATTAATTTATTCATTATTTATTTGCTTATTACTTTTCTTCAATTGTTCTTTTTTGGTGACCTTTGCGCCGGTTTAATGTCAATTAATTAGTAGCTTACCTAGTTCATAATTGATTTAAATTGTATGACTTACTTTTGTGCTGCTTTGTTTTATTTATTTGTTTAGTTTTAAATACTTTTTTTTGTTTGTGGAAATATTTCACATACCGATACGAACTACCTCGGCCCTAAACTTGATTTGTGAAAAACGCCAGCGCACGTGCTCGTAGAGCGGCGCACGCATCCTTCTCGTACTGCTGTAAGTACTCAAGACAATATGAGTATAGTACCTTACAGCTACTTTTACTTTCTCCCCGTTTTCCTCTCTCTCTCTCGATGAATATCGCTTCTAGTTTCACTAGTATCTTACAGAAGTTTTTCCTTTCATACCGCGAACATTGTTTTCGAACCCTAGTTTCACTCGCATAAAGATTGTTTCACACCTTATTACACCATGCACGCTGATTTCATCGTCATTTGGATGTTTCCGTTTTCCTACGTTGTTGTTTTTTCCTTTCATTTTGCCTTCTTGCGTACTGCTTCTAAAGCCCTACGTACGCTACGCACACGAGCTAGAACTACATCCGTTTAGAGTATTCTCTATGCGAAACGTGAAATAAATCTGTGATGAATAACACACGCATACACACGCATAACAAATCACGTAAAATTTGTAATTCTTTGGCTAAGATTAGGTATAATTTAGGTAGAGGGTTTAATTTGGCACCATATTTAACGTAAAGGTTCTGAGCTTATAGTGTATTCGGTTATAAACGTTCCCAATAAACTATGAACTTAGTGTTTTAAAGATTTTGTCACTCAGCAGAAGCAATCTGCTGAACAAACCGACAACAAACGATCATATAGTAAATCTACTGAGTTTTAATTTATCTAAATTCGATAGACCTTATGAACCATGTATTTTACAATTGGTAGGCATGGTAAAGTTAGAAGGTCACTGTAAAAATTTTGCGTCAACATTTTCCTAAATGTGTCAACAACACAATCCGATCCGTCTCTGCTGGTTTTGAAATAATGGCACGAACAAATGGTTCATCATCAGTTGTTTTCAACGGAATGGTAATCAACTCAGCGTTACAGTTCGAAGCAAACCCTGATTAGATTGATCATCAACTTTTCGTTTAGTAACCGACTTTTGGCACCTTTAGATACCTCTCTCGCGCTTGTCGCATTCGCATGTGCTAGTGGCTTTTCCCTTCAAGTTTCGGTTCTAATACGAACTTTAGTACAATCAATAAGAAATGCGACTTTTCTGTTTTCACGTTAGGCTCTACCGTCAGCGGGCGAATTTTCCACCGCGGTTGGCCTCTGTAAATGAACTGTTTTAATCTGTTTTCTCAACGTGTAGTGGGAAGTGAATAAGACGATTCTGTCCGTTAACGAATGTAAGAGTGAAAGAGATTGATATGGTGAAAGCGCAACAGCACTATGCACCCGACAGACAATAGACGTACCGCTTGCGCTAACATAACGAGTTTTAACCGCCCGTTGTCATGAGCCTTCGTGGCGCAATCGGTTAGCGCGTTCGGCTGTTAACCGAAAGGTTGGTGGTTCGAGTCCACCCGGGGGCGGCGATACTTTTTTTCTGTGTTGATCTTTTTTAACAGGCAATAAATTTTTTAAAGTGTTTTACCGAGATCCGGAAGGTTCAAATGAAGTCAATTTTCTATAAATCGCATGACAAAATACATAGAAGTGGAAGAAAAATATTGACTTTGGGAGCGCCAAACGCACTCACTGTATGTTTGTATGGCAAATAAATAGCTATAAATAAAATCAATGGCACGCACGATAATGCGATGAATTTGTCAGAATATATGAACAATGCGCAAATCAATACTAGCCTTCATTCATTGCTGTTCCCAAGAAAGATCTCTCTCAACGGATTTTCCGATTATCTTGCCGTTCATACTTGTTTTGCTACCGAGTTCGGTTAGCTGGATTGGTCTAACGCTTCCGGTGCCTTTACGTTTCCCAACTTTCCATTGTGCATGATCCCTCTTGTGCTACGCTTTAAGAGCTTGAAGCAGACTATTGGTTTCTTCGTTCGCGTGGTTTTATATTACATTTTAATATAGTTGTTTTCATTACATATCACAGTCGTGCTGCTGTTGATAATATTTCTCGCACTTGCATTCTTTTTCACGTTCATTGATAAAGGTTTTCATTATGTTAGGGCTCAACCGATGAACTATGGGAGCCAAGTTTTGCCAAAACTGAATACTTCCGACCATGGTCTTCAACAAACTCGTCTGCTAGAGGAATCTGCTCAACGTCAAATGTGTGAATCGGTAGTTGTTTTTTTCCTTCTAAATTTTCTATTTTATCCTCCGTAGTTCTTCTGCTCGTGTAGGCGTGTACGTAATCATCTGTGCAATTGCATTTTCCGGCATTCCACCACCCCTTCGTCTCATGCTACATTGTACATGGGTTTAGGACCGCGAGCTGCTCCGTGTCGTTCGCGTTTGCTAATAATTTAATAATATTAAATCGTACGCTTAAGGATGCTGATCTCACGTTTCCTTCTCCACCGCAGCCATCGTGCACGTTGGGAGTTAGGCTCTTGCTACGAGAAGAGGCAAGCACGCAAGCGTCTGAAAGACGCTAACGAAATTATTAACAGACAAGAAAAAACTGAGTAATTGTACCTTTTTGAAAATCTTTCAACAATTCAATACAATTCTCTAAACTCTAACGAAGTGTGTATCGATGGACTCTGCTTGTAGTAAAATGAATTAATTCATAAGAAAAATTTGTGCATGAATCGAAGATAGTGTGTAAAGTATGATTTATTTTATTTTTAAAAAGGTAAAAAGTGTCCTACAGACACTCGTTGCTCGCCCCCAAACCTTGCACCTCGTCTCCCACGCCACGTATATTGGCCGGCTGCTTTGGTGCCGACGGCAGGGTGAAACAGTTCGATTTCCATCCAAAGTCAGTGTCCGTTTTTGTTCACCCATTGTGGATTTGCGATTAGTAATTTAGAAATTTCACTTTACTGCTGGTTGCCCAATTTTCTCGCCCACCGATCCGCGCCGCCGGGACGCGACGTTGGATACGCGCGATTTTTTTCCGGTTGTCGAAACACACACATATACACAGAGACACACAACATCCGTCGCGGCCTCGACCGACCGGTCGGCACACCGAAAACGAAAAACGGCAACACGAATAAACGACAAACGGAAAAAGAACATTGCTCTACACGCACCACCCCGTTACGGGTCACGCTTTCTTTTTTCCACCATTTGTTTTTCCTCCTTCTCTTGTGATTGCGGTTTTTCCTCCGAACAGTTCCCATCTTGACCCTATGGGCTCCGGATTGGAGGATAATTTTTCCACCGGTTAACACATCGTCTTCCGCCTCTGCTGGAGGAAAATTCTGCCCGTTAGCTCGGGAGCCTCTCGAGTGCGAGGACATTAGCCTACGGTTTGTTTTTTGTTTTGTTTTCTAATCGATCAGTGTGGCGCAGACTTCCTGTTCCTACCTAATAATGCTGCGGTTTGAAATTGTTCTCCCGGTCCCAAACATTCTTACTTTACGCAATAAATATTAAATCTAGCCACTCGCTCCGCCCCGACGCTTTAGGCTTCTCGTTTGTCACGACAAGAGACGACTGGTGAGGAAAGAAAAACGTACGAAAAACGGTATGAATGTCGCAATTTGGTTCTTGTCAGTTACCTACATATATTCGCATATGACCCATCTGCTCTTCTCGCCCGTTTGCCAGTTTTTTTTCCCCCCGGACTTGACACGTTTTCCAACCAGACACACCAGACGCGAAGAGGAGTGACGGCCCGAATGTTTGCAAACAGCGTGGAAAATTGTGGTGGAAATTTTAGAGTTACATGCTAGAGTTGCGTTGTGTAAAATGTACAGCTTACTTGCTTCGACCCTCATCAAATCTGGTATTTCTGCTGACGACGCCATCACAATATGAGTGAAAATATACAATCTTCTACCAGTATTGCACCAGTAAATGTGTTATTTTTCTTACTTCCTGTTTACCTTCTTTTTTCTTGTTCTTTATGATGAATGTGTCTGTGTGTTTTCGTTTTTTTTTTGCTTGGATTTCCTTTCGAGGATAATCGCTACACAAGTAAACTAGAGGTGCTACGCCATGCTACGAATTGTTTGCGAACGTTCCTCTCCTGTATTGCTTTTGGTTCATTATTGTGGAATGCTTCACGGCTGGAGCAGAGGAACACAAAACACAAGCTGACTGATGGTCATTGCGGGGTTCGAGTTTCCGATACAGCGACTTAGGAATTAGGAAAGCCCCTAGAGAACCACGCGACTATCACCGGTTTTGGCACAATCAGTGACACACCACACCTCGGACCTAGCTTTAATTCTGTCAAATCATGCTTCCCTACATTTCGTTGGCTGCAAGATGCTTTTTACGTCCAACATAAAGATTAATCAGAGAATTTGCTACAAAACGTCTCTTTTCCTAGAGAATGCTTTTGTTTTGCGAGGGTGTTTTGATGGGAGCCATATGTACGGGGTGAAATAAAATATTCTATTGTTTTTCTCATTACCTTTTACAGTCAAGAGGATAGTTTGACAATTATTTTTGAGCTCCGTTTTCTGTTCGGTGTCAGTTTACACTCGTTTTCCCCGCACTTGTGTGCAAGCATCGATGAGAAAACCTCCTGAATACCCAACAACACGTGGCACGTGAAAACCCGACGTTTGAAGTCCTATGGGCCTTTGGTGCGTGCGTGGACGATTTTCCGACAACCTCTCGCCCATCGGTTACGGCTGCTCTAGTATTTTGGTCGACTGTAGGTATGATTGACTGGTTGAATTGCGCTGTGCTGCTGGATAAAGCTATCTCTCATCCGGTTCGGTCCGTTTGCGCGGAAAATTGCCCGGCTCGTCGACGCTGCTGCCGTACGTTACGTCGGTTAGTGCACCAAACGCCAGGCTGTCGCTCTGCTTCCGGATCGACGATCCGCATTCTGCCATTTTCTACATTTTTTTTGCTCCGCTGTGTGTCACCGTTGATCGTTGATTATCTGCGTCGATCCAATGGATTTGGTTTGCCGCTTTGCTCGTTGGTTGGATTATTTTCTCGCGTTCGCCTTTGTTTGTGTGTGTGTGCGTTTAGTTTTGCATCTCACTTTTAGCTTTTGTCTGGTTGCCTTTTTCCACCGACCCTACACCGCCCGTTTACACCACCGTGCGACCACCGAATTCGCGCAACGAAGAATTCATTTAAAAATTCTCGACACTGATTTAATTAGTAACAAATTGATTTTGTGGAAAAACCAATAACAATAGCCCTTATCATATGGCTACGAAACGATAATGTGCGGGGCCGAAAATAGAACAGCTATGGTTGCCACTATTGTGAAAAATGTGAAAATTATAAGGCACAATCTATCAACTACCATTGCTGCAAACTTCCAATCCTTCGCAATATCGCTTTCCTCGTCCTCTTTTCGTATCTGCGGGGAAGAGATAAAAGAAAACAACGTAAAGATATGGTTTCAAGGAATTGGAATGAATTGGACTCATTATGAGTTTTGTTTGCGTGTTCAAGCATCCCATGAAATTGATATGCTAAAATTCAAATTTCTAGTAAATCGCTTTTTATGCGCCAGAATGTATGCAACTATGATTACAGGAGGTTTTATTTTAGATATTTGTTTTGAAAATGTCATGAAAACACCGGAATGGAATAACTTTTCCCGTGTTTTAAAAGAAGAAGATGAATTTCTGGTTTTTTATTCACTATTAGGAATGAGCTCATAAAAATCATCGTTGCGTCCCAATTTGACGTAATTTTTTAATTGGAAATATTTTATAAAATCACTAATTTAATTTTATAACAAACTAACTTTAAGGCTCCAATACTTCTTTTAAAATCTTTTTTAGTAAAGTAGTATGTATAAACAAAAGTCTAAAATATGTTTTTTTTTTAAAGTTGCAACAAATTTACTATTGCAAGTAAACTATTAGTTTACTATGTATATTTGAACTTTACTGTATTTTGTTAAAATAATTTTGAGGGCTAGATGCAAACTGTTGAAAAGCCGAAATCGGCCCATGAGCTTTACCGGCCCGTATTTTAAATCCTTCTGAAGGCGTAAAATAACCTAACCCTTGCATCTCTTTACTAGATGTTTTCCCTTTTCTATTAAAGCTGGTTTGCACTCTTCTGTTTATGGTGCTACGAAAAGGAAAAAAAAGGCAATGTTACATCAGCCAACGGGAAGCAAGTCGACCGTTTGATCGATCGTGCAATTAATGATAGATGGTTATCATCATCGACATTCTCGTCACCTTTAAAACCACGCACAGACAATTCAACGGGACACTTCTTTAAATAACATCAATCTTCTCGGTCCAAGGTGACGTTTTTCTCTCTTGCTACGTTCGATGCCGAGGAGCACGAATTGCTGAAGAAAATCCTTCGTCCATTCCACTGTCAATTCCCCCCTAACTGTTAGGAGTCTGACAGGATGAAGGACACAATATTATTGATGATCCTGCACCGAGCTGAGGCAACGGTTTACTTGATCCACATTTCAACCTTGTGTTTGGAAAAAACTAAGTTAGAGTAACCGAGAAATTCTATTTTCGGACGAACCTATAGCCAGCAAAACTAGATCAACAAACTGATGAAATAATATAAATCTTCGCGCGAGCGAGTTTTTGCGCCTATCGCCCGTTTGACTTACCTGGTCGGTGATAAAACGTATCTCTTTCAATATTAAAGCTAATTCGTAATCAGCAGACGATGTGAAACACGTGTGTGGTGGCGCTATCGCATCTGGCATCCGGTTAGTTCCGATCGGTCCGATGCTTCCATCATCGCTGCTGCAAAGGGAAAGAAAGTGTTCAAACATTTGACCAACGAACTCTCAAACTCTTGGGGCATCGAGAAGTTAATCAAAGTATGGGGTTTTCCAGGCTCTGCCTACCTGTAAACAGTCCTGAAGTATGTTGGATTGTGTGGCAGTGTACCTCCGGGGGTCAATGGTCTACAGTTGTGACGAAAGTCATCATCTATATCTAATACGTTCGCTAGTAAGGACTTCGATGACCTGTTAGGAGATTTCATAAATAGTTGTTTCAGTTATAAAGTCGAAGAAAAGTGAGGTTAAAAAAACACTAAGCGAAAGAAGATAGGTATCGTACCGCTCCTTCAATTCGACGTCCTGAATGTGCGCTTTTCGCTCGGAGCTGTCCGACGTTGGCGTTGGTGGATATTCCATTGATAAGTCTCTACCGGGTCGACTCATTCTTAAAATACATGGCAACCAGTATAAAAATATGACTCTAACCTGTTGGAGAGAAGAGCAGAAGTTGCCGATTGAATTCAGTAGTATGACAGAAAAGAGCAAAATATAATAGTTTATTTTAATAGTATTATACACAGCATAATTATATCTGTATCTGAAGTGTATGTATAGTATCTGAAAGAAAATTCCTTGGTGGGTTATGTATTCAATATTCTCGGACTTCAACAGAAGCTGTCTGTTAGCGCTGCTAGCATTGAATCAAAGAAAGCTGTTCATCTAAGAAGGCTAGGATAAAGAATTGGAAGAGTAAATGATTGAAATGTAATTTGAAATAAACAGCTTTAAAACTAAACTACTAAAAACATTATCGCTAGTTGAGAACGCTGAAAAAGAAAACGGTGTTCTCAACACTGTCTAACACTAGAATCCAAATGGGAGTCATTTTGACTGACACGCGATTTTCACATTTAATGTCTCAAAAACGTCTGAATATTGAAAAAAAGGCTTGCCTTAAAATCCAAAGTAGAATCTAAGGAAAATAATTTCAGACTTTTCTATTGGAACAATTCCGAGAACTCTCTAGAATGCCTTTTTAGGGTAATTTTGACCCCTGTTTTTCAACACGCTGTAACTTCGTCAGTTTTCAAGATTTTTTAAATCCGTGAACGGCTACTTTTTAGTCTATTTGTTTACTATCTGATGGCGTTTCATGATGAACTTCTTCCTCATTCCGCTAGCACGGCGTCAAGCAAAAAAGATCGACTTGAACCGAATTTTGATTCTTTTCAACATTTATTTTTTCAAAATGTAAAATGTAAACAAAAAAAGTTTGCTAGAAAATTTATAAATTAAACCACCTTTAAATAATCATTTCATATTTTTAAGTTATCAAATGCCGCCACAAATTTTCTTCTGAATCCAGTACGCTACGTACTGATGAAAAAGGATAAAAAGTTAGTTCAGGATTTCTCCGGGTTGTCTGATATTTGGGCTTAAAGTTGCTGCTTAACGTCGTTATTAATCAATTTTAAATTTGTTTTATCCAGCATGTTGGCTTAAAATACAAATTGATCGCCGTTAAGACAAATTAAATGACGAAACTTTTCTCTTGTCACACCGTCATTCGCCATAAGTTGTGTAACGCAATCATTTGCAGCCGTTGCTAAAACTCTTCGGAACGTTATCCCCCCCAAGGGTTCCTCAAGGATTTCCGGGGGCAGGTGCTTGGCTATGGGCCACTATATATGGGAACGTAATGAATTTAATACAGTTTTCCATAAAACTCGCATAAATGAAAATGGAGCACACATCTCGAGCTTATACATCGGGGCGCGCCGTTTGGGAGAAGGGCCCTCTGCGACATGACACGTTTCGGGTGTGCTTTTAATACATCTAACTACCGCACGCACAGGAAAAATGAAATTGGTTCGTTCAGTTTCTTTTTCATTTTCCTCCGCTTTTCGAGCACTCAACAAGCTGAGAACATTAAAGAGACACGAAGCGAGCGAATGCGGGTGAGAAAATGCTACTAAAGATCCGCCCTGGAAAGTGATAGCAACACGAGACGATTACGAGTAGGATTTTCCAACCCGTCGGCAAGGGGGTAGTGAAGGAAAGTGCGAGCGAGAAAGCAGCACAGGTCGTCGAAATGTTTAAAATTGTGTGCGCGAAAATGCTTTTAACATGTAACGTGTTTCAGTGGAACTCCGCCATCATCGCCACTGCGGAAGGATTGCTTCAGGGCTTGACTTCGACCTAGTGCCAGAGTTGTCTACGAATTTTGCCTGAAAACCCACCCATCACCTTCACCATCGGAGCCGCACGAAACTTTGCCGACTGATCGACGCGCCTTCAACGAGGCCCCAGAGGATGAAGATTTCCTTCCTGTCCCACCATTTCCACCACGGTTTATCGTTCTCATGGTGAGCGCTTGGGTGGAGGGTATCGGGAAAATCATCATCCTTCACGGATGTGCTTTGAATAAATAATCGCTCTTGCCACGCGCTTGTTTGTGTATCTAATATGATTTTAAATAATCCAAGCATGCGTTTTACGCGGAAGATGAACATCAACAGGGTTTTGCAAACATTTGTTAAAGGTTCTAACAGTGTTTTTTAGTTGTCGGACACGCATGGAAATTGTGTATTAATTTACAGTTTTCTAAACACTAAGCAAATTGTGTTAAGAATACTGCGTTTACAATATTAAGTTTATTTCTGAATAAAATAAAGTTAATATTATGTTCTTGTAAGTACAACCAGGAAATCGAAAGTCAGTTTTGTACTTAACATTAATATCTGGCAATCATTTTAGCGTGTTTAATCCTAATTCTAAAATATCAACGTTCACAATCATTTTAATTATGCTGAAAAAATACGGAAGAAGCCGAACAGCTCAAAGAGTAAACATATTTTTTGCTTTATTTTTGCTTGGTATTAGCTTACTGTTTGATATTGGAATAAATTAGAGTGTGGTTTCCTTTCAAAACTACATTCAATGATAAGCAACATAATTTATTAGAATATTCCTCAACGTACGCACAACGTACTATTAAACTTAACTAGATCCATGAAATGAATTGAGAATGATTTAATTATTAATTGTTTGAATTGATTGAAGTTACTTGTGGTTGAAGTGAAAATATGACCGACATATTTTTGCAGTTGATTTTTTTCTGATACCTAACACAACAACTTTTCGATTGCTATAGAGTTCATCTCAATATTGTTACTAAATAATTTGTTAAGTTTGCCGTAAACACGTTTTTATTAAATTAATTTTTTAATCAAATTGAATATTCTACTGGAAAATGCTGTACATTTTCGACGTTCTGTTTTTTTTTGGCTATGTTGGATGATGTTCGATGATCCGCTTATCCGCCAGCGTTCGCTTTGATGCAGGAAAACGAATTGCGAGCTATGGGTCTTTGCTCGCTCACGACTTTAGCGAGTCGGTGCAAAGATGGGTATCGGGTTTTGTGAATGGATTCTTGGTTGACGACGTTGACAGTCCTCGCGCCTTATCTTTCAGAGCAAGCGGAACTTCTGCTCGAAAAGGGTCGATACCGAGGAGGCAAGTACAAACGATCGTGCTGACGAAAACTGTCTTTCATAGCGTTTAACGTTGGGATGGCAACCATTGAATTTTTCCTACTCGTCTCGCCCATGAAGGGGGGAGGATGGAAAACCACAGATCACGTTATCAGCATCCCCCTCCATCAATCCGAGAAGTCACGCGGACTCATCATCTTTGTCAGCGTGGAAAGATAATTTTCACCCACCGAACGAAACACTCATCGGATGTCAAAGTCTAGGGGAGTCTAGTGGAGAAGGTGGAAAATGTACACTGGCCCTTAACGTGATGGAATGCCCAAAATGGAGGGAAAGTAAGGGAGAAAAAACTCGACAAGAAAATTTTCCATCTCCATCTCCGAAGCACTACAACACATATTCAACCTACAGAATGTGGCAGCGTGTCAACATCAAAGGCAGTCGCCCTTTCGGGACAATAATAAAAGAATTTAGATGACAGACCAAAAGGACAAAAACCAAACCTAAAATCAACCCCACCGCAACATTACAAATGCCAGACTGTGTTTGAAGTGGCGGCAATGTCCGAAAGATTTTCCTTTTCCCGATTCAATGGGGTGTTTCTCATAGGGTTGGTTCAGTTGTTTTAAGTTTACCTTTTTACTCTGCTCAATATGTTTTCAGGTTTCATTGTTCATTGCAAAACGTAGTGAAAGAATAGAATGTTCTAAAAATACGAACGTTTGATGAATTGAATTTTATGCAACATTTAACTTATTATGCAATATATAAGCAATATATAGAGTATTTTCGAAAAACTCTTTTCACCGAAATTAAACCATTTCCAGAACCTCAACTTATTCTATTGTTTAAAATTAATAGAATAAGTATCTAAATTCAGAAATCCTGGACTTTTATAGGTATTGTAATCTAAGCTAACACTTATACAACCTATTAGTTTTCATTGTTCCAAACCATCAGTAATCGAATATGATGATTTTCTCCTTGTTGGTAGAAAGCACGTCAATACCATGCGAAACCACTGTCATCGCCAAAGGTCTTTTCGGTCGTCATTCGGCGGACGGCACCAAGCATCGGGCCGGAAAGATACTGACTCGCTGTTAATTTGCAGTTCATTCCATCTCTCTAATGCACGAGAAACGATGATGTTTCGGGCCTCACACTCGACTATCCTAGAGCTTTACTGAAGCGACCTGAAGCGGGAAAGTGCAGCGAACCAAAGCGAACGACACCGTACTTGCACCGACGTGACGTACTGCACGGTTCAGTAGAACCCTTCGAACGTTCTGGGAACGAGAAGTTCCCGCCCCTTTGGTGACGTAGGGTTCGACGCTGACCACAGACGAAATCTCTGGCCGTGCCCCAGCTCTTGCTCCGCGGCAAGAACAGCCGGATGCAAAAAGCGTTGAAAGCTGCAGAACTTCATCATCATTCGGGTCAACAGGCAGTGAGCTTTCAAATTCAAATCAAACCGGGAGGGCACAAGCAAAACACTCCAAATTGCATCACCAACATGCGTCCGGGGCGGACTCAACAGGGTGGTCCGTTAGACAGGGTCATGCAAAGAAGCAAAGAAAAAAGCCAAATCATTCGACTTCGCATCGCATAAGTATTCATTAAACCGAGGTCGGCACCTTGCATCCTACACTGGGCTCAACGTGCCTTTGTTCAGGTGCTGCAATGGCCGGGGATTCTTGTGGCCCCGGGGGCCCGAACAGTACGCTTTGCGCCGGTAGCATGACTTATGCCATCATAAATATGAACGCATCGTTGTTGTCGATTGCGATGCAGGTCGCACCGTGAACCAAAACCGGTGGTTTGTGTTGAAAGAAATCAGACTCGAACCAAACCGAACGTGAGCGATGCACTTCAGTTGCCATCGTCACGCACGGTGAGGATTCACCGTGCTTCCAGTTGGCAAAGGGTGTTCGGAAATAATGAAACGATCATAAAACGGGCACGATTTGCGGAAGTTTATTCCGCTGGAGGAGTGGCTCATATGTCGGTACTTACCCAATCAGACATTTCGTGTGTGTCCGCATTTCTATGGTGATAATTTAAAATGAGAATCGTCGAAACAACGGATGATGCAACCATAAACATGATGCAGTTAAAATATGTGCCTGAAAAGAGAAGAAAAATTTGTGTTAAAGTTCATTGAAGGAATGGTGTAGAGGTACTCTGATAGGCTTTGCGATGTGGATTGAAGCGCAACATTTAGGGTGCGTCGAGCCGTAACGCTTGGGCCTACCCAAAACCAAGGCCCTAGTGTAAATAAATAACGATACAAAAGTTAATTAAAGGCACCTTTGGGACACGCGCGAGAAATAGCTCACACACACTCAAGCTCCTTCCCACTGGGGTGTTTTATCTTCCATTGACAAATGGCGTAAACGGTCCCGAAGCGTTCCAGCAACGACTCTTTCAACAAGGCAGCGTGGCCGAGCGGTCTAAGGCGCTGGTTTTAGGCACCAGTCAGAAATGGCGTGGGTTCGAATCCCACCGCTGTCAGATAGGAGTTTCCTTTTTTACATGAAAAATACTGTTCGCAAGATAAATACTTTGACTATCATCATTTTTGAGTTCTTAAATAATAAAAAAAGGAACAAAAATGTTTTCAATTTGCGTTAGTAATCCTTTCAAAAATATATAACGGGAAGGAAATTTCAAAGCATTATTGGTTAAATCATTGAAAATAGCTGCCATTTTATTTAAAGATTTTACAAGAATTTGTTTTATTGTATGATTTGAAAAATTACACTGTTAATTTCAACGTAAAATGACTATAAATGCAAAATAAATAATCATACCATGACGATAAGCTTACCTAAAAGTGGAACAGCATCCGATGTGGCTGGCATTGTCTCCGCAACCATATTTAAAAATACCGTCAATGATAATAAAATTGTTACGCCTGTGGAGAAAACAAGGACGTCGATATATTTTACGGTTAGAAAAGGTGGAATTTGGAAAAGATACGCAATCATTTGACAACAGGTGTTTCAATGTACCTCAACTCAGCTGTGTAAATAAGTTAGTTAGAGTGAACGAGTAAGTGTTAATAGAATGGTTTAATACCTTTGCTTCTGAAAATATTGTGCAAACTGGTAAATTATTTATATTATCTCGGGTTGCTTGTGAATGTTACATAGATAAAATAAAACTAGGCACCTGTTTGTATTCTGATTACACATTTAGACGTTAATTTTCTTGAAGAATATTTGTATTACATCATTTTCATTAAGATCGTTTAATTGTATTAGTAACCTTGTATTAGTAATTGTATTAGTAGTCTTCCAATCATTGAGTAATCTTGAGTTTTTTTGTCTGACCCATTTGAATCGTAACTAGTTTTCAATCTATCTATGGTTGGAGCAGCAAGTCTAGTTTTATGTAAATAGTTCACATTAAATCCTTTCTACCTCGGCCGAATCCTTATTTCTTACCTAATGATAATTTTTCTCCCGAGTCCGGTGGCAGGGTAAATCCTAGAAGTGCCATCGACGCGATCAGCACGCACGGTACGATCAAATTAAAAAAATAGTACAACGTTCGCCTTCGGATGATGATGGCGAAGGTGATGTCGATGTAAGGCTCTGGACAGCAGTTGTAGTAGATTTCGTTACGCTTGCCGGGAACACCTGCAGGGAGGGGCGGGTGGAGTGTGTGTGTGTGTGTGTTTGTTTTTTTGGTAAACGTGGGCCAAGATGCAAGCAGGTTCGGGGAGTGGTGAGGTGGGATCAGATGTTGTTGTTTTTTGGATGACGATCCCAGAAAAAACAAACACGTAGGCAGATACGGAATATCATACGGAATGACAAA
>KE524787.1:167611-233579 GCA_000441895.2 Anopheles sinensis | reverse complement strand
TTTCGTTCTCTCTCTCTCTCTCTCTCTCTCTCTCTCTCTATCTCTCTTTTGTTGTTTGGTTTTTGTTCTGTCAGGAGCTAATCGAATCGACGATGCACACAACGGAGCGAAAAGTATGACTTGCAATTGGTTTTTTTCGGCTCGCGTTGGAACATTATTCCATTTCCAGTTCATTCCCGTCTAACGGCCCCTTGTCGGACAAAAGCTGTCAAACCGTTCCGTCCTGCTGGAATGTTGGATGACGGTAGTGATGCAAATTTCCCAGCCCCAAAATGCCATTTCGTGTGAGGGTCGTTCAGATGAGGTAGAGTGATGAGGATGAGCGCAATAGAAAGCGTATTGCCAACTGCATTACGGAAGCGATTTATGTAATTGATGAGGAAGCAAAACAAACTACTGTTGAGAGGATGGCGGTGTTTCGATGATTATTTGGTATCAGAACTCGATATAGGTTAGTTTACTCTACATTGAAGATGGTTAAGCGTTTTGTACTCGTGGTATCGTGTAAAGAGTAAAAAGTGCACGTAGATACGCTAATCTTTGTTAGTGTAATGGACAACTCTTCTAAATTGATTACTTTTTTTTAAGTTTGGCCAAAGTTGTAAAAAATGATACAAAAATAATCTTTTGTGAAAAAATGTGTCTGGTTGACTTCTACGATGTTTTCATATCTTTGTGGACAAAATGTAGGTATAAAATTTATTAAGTTTTTAGAAAACCAAGCAAAGACAAAGCTTTTCAAACGATATATGTTTTAATTACTTTAGCTTATTTTTATAATAAACCTCTACTGTATTAGTAAAAAAGTATGATGTAGATTACTACTTTTACCCGCGAAACGGGAGACGTGGTACTCAACGAGTCAAACAATCTAGAGCATCGATACTCGGATACACTTTTGCTTTGGGCACCAATTTATTTTTTTCCAGATCCAACCATTTTTGCCACTAATCAGAACTACCTTTTCCAGCTCTCGTTATTGCAGATGATTTTTCAGTGTTGATTTACTAAGTGCTAAAATCACTCTCGTTCAACTGTCAAATCGAAAGAGGAATTTGTTTAATCAAAAACAAATGAATGTCAAGCTGAATGAAAAATTAATTTCATGGAAATGACATTTGCCATTAACGGACTGTGTGATTCAGTAATCTGTGGTAGTAGCTTACGCTAAATAGATATTGCAGAGATATTAAGCAAACAACAAAAGTTTAAGTATCAACATACTACTAGCTGGTTTGCATGCGTATAATATTTCAGAAGAATTATAATATAAAAGTCTAAACTTTCCGTTCAAAAGGAATACGAATGAATGCTAAAGTTTCTACATTTCGGTGAAAGAAAAAGTCACATTTTATTCTTGAAAGTTTTGCTCATTAACTCATGTCCCAGTGGTCCACAACATCCATCTTGGGGGGCTAATGTGTTCAACCATTCGCCCTTCTATTTATGGGAATAGTTACACCTTGGACAGCTATTAATTGAATTAGTTGCGATCCTTCTGCCGGCGTGGTTTTATTGAATATTTAATCACAGCTGCACACTAGGGTTTGCAGGCAAACCTACGGGCAGCTCACGTGCCCTTGGGGCTGTTGGGTTTGGAGGAAGATGAGAGCCCGGCCTTTCCGCGGCAAACTTCGCCCCGAACCCGGTTCGCCAACCTTTTTCAAGGAATTTAAGGTTTGATGTGCCACTGCTGGGCGACTGTTTTCCTTTTGTCGCTTTCTGTCCGGTGGCTCAGGGTAGGTTTCGTTACTGCCGTGTGCCATCCCGAAGGAATGTGTGAGACAAAGTTTTTCCCCAACGCCTAACTCCCTCCACCCGCGAGTTGCCCGACGTGGGATTAGTGATAAAGGGGTCTCGTAATAAATTTAATCACTTAGACTGTTTTAACCATCCTTTGGCGGACGGGCGAACGCTGGTCGGTTACCTGCGCTCCGCAAGGCATGATCTCGCATCGGGAAAGCCGCCTGAGCTCTTGAGCCACTTCATTAGGCTGGCGTGAGAAGAATAGTTTCTCCCCACCGTCTCGGAGTCGGTTGGGGCGGGCTTTTGATCAATAACCAGCAAGAGGAGAAGGTGGGCAAATGCTAGAATGCGCCCCAGGGAAGCGAAGGGTTCGTTGTCCACAGCAAATGGGACCGATTTATTCTTCGGCCCGTTGGGTTGCAATAAACAAAAATTGCTAGCCATCGGAGCCGACGGCCGGGATCGATTTCTCCGCCTTTCTCGGGCTCTTGCCCGACCTGCGGTTAATAGTTAATAGTGTCCCCGGCTTTCGTAAGGTTTATGAAAGTACCGTCCCTAATGGCAACCAGCTCCGAGAAATATGACAAAGGCTCTTAGTTAGTAGGTCTGCGTATGCGTCAAGCAGTCTACGGTCGAGGTTGGAATCGATAAAAATTGCCCTGCTTCAGCAGCCTTAAAACGATTATGGCAATTTGTTAACAAATTGTTAGCTAAAACATTCATGCTTCCTCCCGCGTGGAAACTTTGTATTCCTTCCCCAAATAGAGTCGCATAGGGGTTTAAAGTGGTTCACTGAGGCAGTGTATGTCTCAAGGCAAATCAACATGACTTTGGTGGTGCAGACGGCGTTTGATCGAATCTCACAGCCATGAGCAGAGACGTTAAATAAATCTTCTTAAAGACATGGTTTACATCAACTATGCCTGAAAACTATAAAAATGATGGTATTACTTAGTAAAGTACTTAATGTACATTTTAAAGTTTTTCTCATTTTGAACATTTGCTTTTCGATGGACATTAATTTGATTAAAACAATACAGTTTCTTATGCGCTATCTTTAAAATTAACTAATTTCTTTTATGCAAAAGTAAACTATGCAACTTGAATAAAGAATTGTCTTTTTGGAGTGACATTAAAATATACCCCATGCTGTACTTATTCGAATAATGATACTACCAGATCATTGAAACCTTTAATAATTCCACGTTTGTGTATGCAAACTGTGCAAACCGTATAGACAACTCTTCGCAGCAATGCAATGCAGTCGAAGACGATTGGTTCAAATTTTTTAATTATTTTGCCAGTCCCGCGTTATGCAAGAAATGAGGCTTAACCTAACTTCAAAATGTTAGGTTTTATAAAGTAGCATCATTATGTTGCGCTATTTGAGCCTTGCTGAGTTTAAAACCGACTCTTCAATTGAAGAATAACACACATCCGAATTTCACTATTTTACCAATTTAAATAAAACGGCTGGTTATGAATGTAAGTATACTATTGAAAGGTTAATTTTGAACAGTAATCAACTTAATCTTGCGCTTTTCAGGAAGAAACGTTTTCAATATAGCATCAGCACAATAAAAATGACTATACAATATACGTTCGATGAGTGAAATAATGGAACATGAGTTATATAAACTGTAATAACATATAACATGATTGGTTGTCTTAAATTATAAAATCCATCAATTAGGCAACATTCTAAAAGAGAAGATTTTCTCGAGGTCGTATATGTTTGTTGTCACGAACTCCTCCATGTTCACTTATAAGCTTGTTACGAAAACTGGTTTTTGTGTCGATATAGGATCAAGAGTTCGGGTTTTTTAAACCACTGCACAAAGAAAAATTAACAAATGATTCGTTCAACACCGCTAAATGCTTGTACGTTCGGTTTTGGGGAAAAATTTTGCGAATCGGGGTTCTGAAACGAAAACAAGAATATCTCACTGATTAAATCGTGCCGCTACACGCCAGAGACCGCCCGCAAGCACTGTTCGATCCCGACGCCGAAGCACTGTTCGCGCCGTCAAGGGTACAGTTTTTCTTTCCCCGGGAAGTCCGGTCCGACGGACTCTGGCAAATTTTGCGTTACTACGTGGGCCGCTGACACCCGCCGTCGCTACTTACCGACAGTCTCCGAACCGTCAGTCTCCTGCTATAAACGGGCCGCCCTGTACGATCGTTCGCTTTTCCGCGAGTTGCGTCTTTGCTTTCTGCTGCTCGAATTTGCGCGCCAGGAACGGATCTCGAAGACAACAGTGGTTTCGTGACGATTGATAAGCGCTAACGAATGACGCAATCTTCGTGTATCGCGACTGCCCGCTGGGGGTGAAACATGGCTGCCAGCACCGTTGTTGGTGGTGGAAGGCACCGGCCGGTGGCTTGAAGCTTTGATCGCAACCTGCTGCAAGGCTTCCAACATTCTGAACCCTCGGTGCGGACACCTCGGGACCGTCGTTTCTGCATCAAACTGCGATGGCGATCGTGGCCGGGAAGCGGGCGGGCACAGTTTGCATGAGAAACGAACATACGTGCCGTACCGGGCGGGTTTTGTGGCCATTCGGCACACTCGACTTCCGGTATCAGACGGGAAGCCGAGGACCCTGGCATCCGTGGCTCGCCTCCTTGCGGGCAGTGCGCGATGAAACTTGTGCAATGCGTAATTTTAAGGTTTAAACTCGTTCGTTCGTTGGTTTACGTTTAGTTGGGTGCAGTTTATCGCAGGTTTTAGCGTTTCGGGTTTTTAGTTTAACACGGGAGCTTTTGAACAAACCATGCTTCTAATGTTGTTCAACGAAAAATCGCGACAACTCGAGTAAGGGACTCTAAATCGGGGCGGGTTTAGTGTAGGTTTTTTAAGCCCATCTCGGGCATTACATTAGCGGTTCCTGGTTTCGTACTCGTTCATCACATCCGTTCTATTGCTTTCGTGCATCGTTGAGTCGAGCTGCATTTACGTTTTTCATCTTTTCCATTAGCACAACAAAAATGATGGATCAGGGTTAAAATACATTTTTCCTTATGTTGTACATGTATACTTCAACAGGAGTACTCCAAACATACATCCGCCGATGAACATAGTTTTTGTGCTAGAATCCACACTGGATTTTAATTGATGACACATTAAAATTTCAAATTTTTTATTAACTTGGCTGATAAGTAAATTGCACCTTTGAACGTTTTAATAAAACATTCGTCGATTCATATCGATTGGGCGAAAAAGACAATTTGTTTTTCGATGTCCAAGGATTTCCCAGGCAAAAGGTTTTTCGTCTCAGTCTTTTATACTGACTGAAGAGGGTTTTTTTCTCCTTGTCTACTTCCTTATGAAAATAATACGAGCAAATAAATATTTTGATTGATAATGACCATTTTGCCAGCAATTTACGGAGGAGCTAGCCCAATGGTATGGAAAGAGATAAAATGTGATGTTCAAATGAGAGTCGAAAGAATGAGTTCTAACTACGCAAACCATACCAAAGCATGACATGATTCTATGAAGCCGTTCACGGACCGGTCAGCGTGTCCTACGGATGGATGAGTCGTACAGTGAACGGTTCAGATTTTGCGTTTCCCAATTTTCACAGTCTCGTTAGCGTTTACAACCACTACTCCAAATAGCCCCAACGCTACCTAGGTCGCGTGTGTTTAATTTTATTCTTCTCGGGTTTTTTTTTTTTTATATTCCAATTTGTGGAGGCCTTTTCCAGTCGATTTCTGTTCCAGGTATTTCGATTCCGTCCATTAGATTCCAGTCCGTTCGCTTTCAATAGTTCCAAGTTCTGGGTGCTTTTAAGGTTGGACGTGATTCAATTAGCTACGTTTAGTAACGGTGCCTTACCTAGAAGATCCCATTCACCATTCGTCACGAAACTACTGACATCTCCACCTGCTTCATCTTGTAACTGCAAGTCTAACTGTAAGGTCAGAGAAGAGGATATTCGTATTAGTACTGTTTGGCCAGCCGGCGTCAGTCAACGAGAAGCTTCTACAAGCTAGATCCGTTGCGCCTGGGAAGATAGAGAAGTGTTTATGAGGTTGTGACGGGCTACGCCATCGTCAGCTGGGTTATTGTCTGGTTTGAAAGCACAAACACGCACACACACACACACACACACACTCATACACGCACACGTTAACATAAACACGAATAACAACATAAATTTTACAATCGAAATAAAGACGACACAACAAAACAAACAGTTCACAATATAATAATGACAAATATCAACATAATTTTGGTGTGAATGATAATAGCAAATAAAAGTAATGTAAACAGAACTGAAGATAAAAAAATAAAATATAGAAAGATGATGCGAGCCACACATTCTAACGTATACACACACACACATATTCTCCTAACGCACGTTAATATTCAAATCGAACAAAAAGGACTAAAGAAATACAGATTAGTGGACTAAAGTGATCATACTGAGACATTAGAGACATGCATAAAAAAGTGAAATCACTAAGAAAAGAAAAGAAGAAGATATACGCTATAACACTCGCACACACTCTCTAATGTAATGAATATTCTTAAGAATAAGGGTTAAAGAAGCCGATTGGTTAAAACGCAATAAGATAAGAGAAAAACCAAAGAATAAATGTTTTTGTCAGATGAGTAACACAAACACAAACGCCAGTAACACATCACAACATAGCATCACACTGTGATTGCACTCAGCATCTGTTGCTGTGCAGGGCCACGTGTTGGCATCACGTGGCCGTGACGGCCTGGCCCTCCTGTGCCTCTATTTGGTTGTAAGAAGGTTAGGTAGACTATGCAGTAGTAGCTCCATCGTTCAATAGCGAAGCAAGGTGCTCGTTACTGTGACCGTGTGAGAAACAATTAACGCTACGTTTACAGAAGCCTTGTTCTCTTTGGTGTGTGGCGTAGGGTGGGGTTGATTTTCCTCGCGACGTGAAAACCGGACCGGGTGCAGGTTTCTTCGGGGTGCCTTAGCGCTTGCTGCTACCGGAGTTGTGTGGTGATGGTTGTCTACTTTCTCTTCACTTTGTTTGCCATTGTTTGCATGTAGGTGTGTTTTTTAAGTGCCAAGAATGGCAGCAATGCATTGGTGCCATTGAACTTCCTATTTAACTGTCGGTGTTTTGTTGTTTTAATCGCTTGCCGACTAAACGTTAGACGTTGTTTTATTATTTGTTTTTCAGGTATGTATCCTACTGTGCGGTTCCGGAAAAAGCTCAAGATGTGCGGCTTTTGAATGGTGATGATATGATTATCATTCGATAGTTTCGGTATGATGGTTTGTTGGTTTGGTAGTTTCCTGGAAATTTTCTGCTTTCCTGCAATCGACGAAGAGTTTTTTGAAGCTGTTCCCGACTGCCAAATGACACTCGGAGTGCGGCCTCGATCGGAGGGATGAGTACGTTGGGATTTTTTTTATTTTACAAGCTCTTCCAGCCGTCTACAAAGACAGCCTTCCGGCGTGTTTATGCATTGTACCCTTCAGCGATAATCCTGCGGCACTGAGCACTTTGATTGGAACGCTGAAGGTGGCCATTCACCATACGGGAACGAATTTCAAAAAAGTCTTCGACGCTCACAGTGCGTATAAGTTTGTCCTCCTTTGAATCCCTGCGCGGAAAGCTTATGTCGGGGGAGAGCAGAGCCCAGGTACATTGAGGAAGAAAATTGAAATCAAACGACGTCCTCGACGAGCCCAAAGAGGATTCTCGAGGATGATTTTCATTCCATTCTGGCATAAAGTTGCTCGGTGTTGATTCCAGTCTTCTAACCAAATTTTTAAAATCCCCCGGGGTAAGCTTTCTAGTGAGTTATTTTCTATAACAGTTTCATCATTTTTAAGGCCTACGCAAGTAAAAGCAATGGATTGGTTACTGCCGATTATTTTGACTATCGAACATAAATCTAAACAGTTAACACAAACAAAAATATCGATCGACGGATTTCTAAAATAGACAGATTTAAACAACGATTGCTAGGTATTTTTTCTATGTTCGCTATACGAAGGCGCACACAACCAAACAAACCATAAAAAAGCAAAATTATGTTCCTTTGCGGTGGACCTATGTTTTGCTTGCCATTATTTTTCATGTTAAAACAGTTCGTGGAAAAGCCACTTTTGTAAAAAAGTATAGAACCAATATAAAATGAAAAACATCCGACCACATTGCCTTGTGCCAAAGTATTTTAGTAACCTATTTTTCGAAAAGGTAAGTATCAAATAGCTCTTAGTGACAGTCATATTCTGTGTTATATTTAGAAGCATCAATAAAGTCATTGCCATTTACAGAAGGTGAAGGAATAGAAAAATAAAACAAACTATCTTTTGTTTTATACATTTTATAAAGATCTAACGGTAAATATTATTGGTAATAGCTGGTGCAATTGAATGGGTGCTTTTAAGTTCCCTAAGGGAGAAACTGAGATTACGGCAATGCTTAGGAAAACAAACATCGATCCATCGGAAAAGACACTTTGGTTAACGGCAGTGCAACAGAAGCATTCAGCAGCGAGACAATTTGCATTTGGTGGCAGCAGGAGAAAACTTATAGAACTCGATCTAAATGGGGCAAATTTTCTAAGATTATTGAATATAGAAAGAACCAGCCGGAAGTTACGCGCTATATCCCCTAGGGAAGGGCGAAAGCATGAAAACCAACTCTTGCCTTTGTTAAAAGGAATCGAAATGCCGGATGTCCATAAGTGATTTTGCAAAAATTGGAACCTTCTTGGTGGTTGTTTAATTTCGACAGCAGTTGCTTTAATGGAGCATAACTAACGTAACAATCGACGGCATAACGATTGCTGGGCGTGAAATGAAACAAGCAAAAGTTGGTTTTTCTACGTTTCGACAAAGCCGCTGGTCTCTAAATGCATTGGAGAAACATAAATTTGCATTGCTGCTCGCAGTACTCGCACGCACATGATAAAAAGAAAGCTAACTTTGGATTGTTTGTACATACATAAATAAGACATGTTTTTGTTTGTTTACTGTAGCTGTTTGGTTTTGGCATTGGATTTGCTCTTAGCGCTATTTAGTTTTGCATATCATCTGTGTATGTTTGTAAGCATCAACTTTACCTGGAAACCATCATATGTCCAACTACCAAATTTCATTTCACATCTTTGATCGTCAAATGGAAACCACGTTATATCTATTTTACATGTTGATTTGAAGATTCCTGGTGGCACATACAAACAAGAACCATTATTGCGCACGACTACGTTCGTCGGGTATGTGCCATCAAAGCCTTCATCAGCACTAAAATATAAATATACGGTAATGATGAGTACATTTCAACTGCAGTTCGGTTGTTTCGGTTGTTTTGGAAGAAGAAGGAGGGACAGAGGTTGGGTGGTAGGGTGGTGGAAATCGAAACAATTTGGGAAGGTTTTGTTTTAATACAACGTTTTCAGTAAGTATTAGATGGATGCCTGGGGGCGAAGTAGACTTTCCGGGAAGATCGATAAAGGAGTGAAAATGGGTTGATTTGAGTAAAGGTTGAATGATTTGGTTGGGGGAAAAGGAGATAATATGATAGGAAAATTTTCTTTTAGGATGCATTCAACAGGCCGAACGGTTTAAATAGGATTGCTGTTTTTCATTGAAGAAAAGAAATTGGTTAAATAATTAAATAACATATATAGTTTCTAATTAATTTTGATAGGTATGACACCTTGTTTTTTGTTTTGCAGTATTTTTAAAGATTTATCTACAATTATAAAAAAAAATCCTTTAAATAAACTGACGTTAAACCAGCTTTGTAAAACATGAATAAATTTAAGCAGTTTTTTTTAAAATATTATAAAATAATGCCCATAAAACTGCAAGCTTGAAAAATAAGGATAACTATGAAAAGCTCCTAAAATATATAATTTAAACGAAATAATTTCGAACGGATGGCGTTTATGGGTTTAGTGGAACGGGTGTACGGTGAGTTATCTTGGAGTTGTTGGAGTATTTGGTAGCGGAAAGGCAAAACATTGTTTGATTAAAAGATCACTTCTGTTTAGTTGTTTTGATTTCGATTGGGAAGGATTGAAGAAGAAATGAATAGCAAAGCATGAGTAACAACCTGTTGTACATCAAAACATCTGGTTTCCAAATCCGATGCGGTGGTATTCGCAGATCTCGCACACCACCATAATCCGATGTGTTCCACCTTAAATTCATATCATTCCATTCCTGAGTGTGCACAGTTTTGCAAACGAGTTATTTGTTTTCCACGCGAAAGACAAGGCAGATCGATTTTATTTGGTTGTTTTTGTTTAGTATCATTAACGGATACATTCGTTTTTTAATGGGTTAAAGTATGTTGTTATTTTTTTATGTTGCGTTTTATTTAGCGGGGTTTTGTTTGGGGGATTGAATACGACCCAATCGTAAATTTATCGTTTAATTATTTTATTGCGTTATCATTTTGTTGCAGTAGGCGTAGCAGTTGTTGCACCAAACACCGCCGTTCGAGTACACACACACACACACATACACACAAACAAATTTGCAGACGTAGACATTGCAGATGAAATGAAAAAAAAGGGAATTAGAGAAGAAACTTTTAATTAATCGGTACTTGTATCAAAACGCTGCGGAGACAGTTTGAGTAGTAGTTGTCATAGTATAAGTGAGAAAAATAAAAATAAGGAGAACATAAACATATTTAGGCGGCAGAGAAAATGATCCATTTAATCGGAAAAGTTGGGAAACCTTCGTTACTTCATCGCATCACCAATTTTGGTCGCTTGTTAGTTTATGTAAGTGTGTTTGTGCGGGAATTGGTTTACATTTTTCTTATTGTGATGTGTGAGTTTCCTTCGTAAATTCATACAATCCTCTGGTCCTGGGTGTCTGGAAGAAGAACTTCCCAAGGGATGGCCGAAAGGACCCTGCAATACGAGACAAGGGTTTGTCACTTGTTATCTAATTCCCTTCCCACTCAAAGGGGTTTGCCACCCTCTTTGGCCTTACCCGAAATATTCAAATTATCTCCTCGCTACCCTTTGTCTGGTTGCTAGAAAGAGAGCTTTTTTTTCCATTCCAAGAGGGGTTTTCTTTCACGAAGTCTTTACTTTCTGGCCGGTCGAATGAATGATTCAGTCCCGGAGCGACGAAATCGATCCTGCCAGGGTCGAGAAATCCTTCAATGTCTTCAGCACGTTGGTACATTCTTAGCACAGATATTTTTCAGTTTCGAGCTATCCCGGTACAACTAAGGTACGAGCCCACATCCACTGACCTCCTTTCAGGGCTGACAAACTACACAAACTACCTCGACACTGTCCCTTTCGTAGGCACTCCTCTACCAGTGCTACCATTTTGCTTGAGGTAGGAAAAAGTTGGGCTACATCCCTTGAGGACAGGCAGGCGTCCATGGGAACTACCATCGATTGGACTGTTCCCGTGAAGTGAAGAAAGCAAATGGATCTGAAAGATGAAAATACGACGCTACTTTTCTCGCATCCCATTGTTTGCTCCCCGGTGGTCGAAATTGGCCGACTTCGTATCGTTAAGGGAAACCGAAACTATTTTCAGCTAGTGTGAGGGGTTGTCACCTCTCTATACACTTACGTTTCCGGTTGTTTGCTTTCGCACCTTTTCATTTTCCCCCGACACGTGGAAGCGAAGGCGTGGGGGAGAGGAAATGGTACGCCATCCAAATGGCTAATTCGATCACGTGCACCGGAAACACGGCAGAACATTGGCCACGCAACATCAGCATCGATTGGAAAGGAAATCAGGCTACATGACCCTCCTCCAGCGCATCCGGAGTGCGCGGTCTGCGATGAGAATTCGAGTTGCTAGTTGAATTTTAAGGTAGAGTAAGTTGCAGGAATTTAATATTTGAGGTAGGCTTGCGACTATTAAGACGGTATTAGGAGGCAAACTAATTTTGATTTAAGATTTACCTAAATCCCATTTTAGTTTATCGCCGTGTTTTTGAAATCATTTTAAAATGAGTACTGCTTTGATTTACAACCACAGCGAAATTACAATTTAATGGCTTTCTACACGGTTTCATTGAATTTCAAACATCCAAATATTTATTACATTCATATCGTGTCAATAAGCAATTTTAATGCTGTATAAATACATTTAAGGCGAGAAAAACAGTACTATACATTTTTGTGGGATTCCGAGAAACTTAAAATATTTTGTAAGGTTTTCCTCAACCAATTGAGTGAAAAGTCGCGTTGAATTGAGTGTCAAGAAAAAAGCTTTTACAGAACGTTTTTCGCCAACTGCAAATTGCACTCGTTTCTTTCGAAACATGCGTTTGACGTGTTCATTGTCCTCCGGTAAAGCTTCCCGACGGAAACCGTTCCGGCTTGTCATACTTGTTGGGTTCCATCGACCTCGTCCTTCAGCATCGCAGTAGCCCAAGGTTTCTGCGGGCACACGGAAAACATCCATTTTGCAACTGTCAACGATCGCGTGTCAACACAAAATTGTAACGAGCAGTTTGTTCACTGATAAAAATATAAAAAAAACAGTACCGCGGCACACCAACGGTCCCCAGTTGGTCCGCGAGCTTACCCTGGGAAATACTTTCGATTCCGTAACAAGTGGTGGTTTGCAGTTGGTAGAGCCCAGGTTTCGATCAGTGACCCGGTTGGTGAATCGTATAAATAAATAAGATGAAGGAGCGGTCGGTGGGAGATGCAACAGAAACAACCGCTCGGAAAATGACAGTTTTCGCGAGTGGAGGATGTGGTCGGTCTGTCACGAGTGAACGTGAGACCGTGCATCATCATCATCGCGAGTCGTCATCGCAAGGAACGACGGGACAAACGTTGCAGCAAATTGGCCTTTTCCAATCGGATGCTCGTGTACTGCAGTAGAGGATCCCAGAGGCCGGAAGGTCAGTATGTAACCCTTATGTGTGTGGTGGTTCGGGATTTTCACGCTGCACTCCCAGGCAGCGATGTTTTTCAATTGTGTTTTCCGTTCGCTGGTACACAGATTCATACCGAAGCGTGTTGCGCTGGTGGAAGTTTTTTTTTGCACAAAATAAAAATAAGAATTACAAGTATCGTAGCAGAAAAATAAACAACGTTCCTTCATCAATGGGGAAAACGTGTAGAGCATGCATTTTTGCGGGTCATGCACCAATGTATGGCACTACGTGCGTCGTGAAATTATTGTCGGTGAGATTATTTGTCTTGTTCGGAGGTTGTTGCAGTTTTCACGCATTGCGAATCAATATCTACGAGGGAAGAATCAAACAGGGGCGACAATTGCTATTTATCGTGAGATACAACAACTCACTATTATGAAATATAACTGAACATTTCCCATTTTCAGTTCTATTTGAGTTAAAACGGCCATAAGTTTTTTTTAATTTTCCTTAATTTCAAGGACTTTACAGTTTTCAATTAACCCAAACCTATTAGATATTATTTATAAACCTTTTTTTTCTTTGTAAGTAAATTCGCCTTTGACATTCAACATAACTTCTCTTTTGATGAAATGATTCAAACAGATCGATTGTATTCTACTACTTTCATATTTCGGAAACCAATCGATGCAAAAAATATGGCTCAAAGGATTAGAAAAGTTTCCTCTACGCTGAGTGTGGGAAGAAGAGTAGAAGAGAAAAGTAAAGAATTCTTCAGCCCCATCCCAAAGGAGGGACAATTAAAAGCAGCTTTCGAGCAAAGAGTCGAACAAAGAACCCTCTCGAACGGAGCGTGTGTCGTCCGTGGTGGTCGGTTTCTTCCGTTTCAGAAAAAAAAACTTTGAGCAGAATTAAAGTTGAACCAAAGTGGAAAAGTTTTCCTTTGACCAGCGCGACTCAGCTTCGTTCACTTTTCGTGACCTTCATTCGGGTTTGGGAGCATTTGAGCGAATGTGGAAAGAAACTGGCGCGTGGGGAAACTTTCATCAACATTCAAATTCCTTCATGTCCCTCAAAAAGGTGTTTCAGGATCGGACCATAGAGGATAACATGTAAATGGTGTGGTCCTGTGAGTGACACACTAGAATGATATTCAGTTCGTCTTTCGCATTCGATTTAGCAAATCATCCATACTTGTTTTCGTTTTGCTTACAAGTGACCACTATTCAATTTGGGGAAGTTGAAATGAGTTTTCCATTCATACGCCAGCTTCGATTTGGCATTCGAACGTTGTGGGAATTGATCGAATTGTAAGGCAAAACTGTACGGAACGAGAAGCCGATGCTTTGAACTTGATGGCGCTATCCGCCATCCGTTGGAAAATGTTCGTGACGGTAAAGGTAATTAATATTCGTGCAATTGACTTCGGAGGGCCAGGAAAGGTCCCCAATTGGTTTGCCTAATGACCGTACCTGTCGCATTCGGAGAGAAAGCCACCAGGCGCCTCCATCGTAGTGGCAGTGAGGCACCAGGCGCCTCCATCATCATCAGTGAGACACCAGGCGCCTCCATTCGGGTGTGCGGCACAAGGTGAAAAGAGAAATCACTCTGCTCTTGCTTCCGGCTACAAGTAGTGAAGGAAAGTAGTAAATCTCCTGCCTACCGTCCACTTCCATACATTCGTACGATGTCATGGTAACTACAGTGGTGTCCTTTTCTGGTGCGTCCCGATCGAAGACCTCCGCATGCCGTCCAGGGCCAGTGCGATGCAACACGTCATTAAACACATTCATCACCGTGGCGCGGGCAAACGATGAACGATGACCGTCCTCTGCGGCTACGGAGGTGGCCTTGGCCGAGTCAGAAATTGGATGAAACGGGCACCGGATTGCGAGGCTGGCTAGGAGCCTACACCCGGGGATGTAATCAAATTATATGAGCTCCGAAAAGCTCTCAGGTCACCTCCCACACTGCGCCCCAGTGGGCTCGACCCTTCTCCGTCGAAACCGTCCGGAAGGCGGAGATTAATGAGTTTTGCATGAGCTCACTCGTGTGAGCGCTTACTCGGTTTCAGCGTTCTGGGATGGCACCGTGGTTCTGGGTTTCGGAGCTGCTCCCAGCGGTCATTTGCACCGGTTCATCACCGGACAACGAGCACAATCCGTTTCGGGATTAGTTTGCCACCTTCACGCACCGGGGTTTTCCACTCCGTTTCGTGGCCACACGTTGAGAAAAAGGATGTAAGTGTCGGTGCGTGTGTTCGTGTGCTTGAGAAAAAGTATGTAATTGATACCAGACACCCGGTATCCGTGCGAACCGGGCCAAACATCCCCGAGGAGCACACCGCACCGGAGCGCTTCACCGAGCGAGGCTCTGAGATGAAAGCATATTACTGGCCGCAAGTGAGTGTGTGTGTGTGTGTCTGGTTGATGTGACCGGTTCCCGTTAACTACACGTGACTGATGATGAAGCTTTATGATCATCATGCCCGTCCGAGGGCATGAGTCGACCCGAGGGGGATGGCCCCCGAAACTGCCCGTTGTAATTTATATCCCCTTTCGCTGGCCGGGGTTTAGCCATAAATCATAGATCGCGGCTTTGCCCGGAAGCTGCATGGTTGGTTGCGTTCCGAGCTAAGTGACAGGGAAAATCGGTAAGCAGCACCAAGAGCAACCGGAGTCAGTTCGGAGAATGTAATTTTCCGAGTGATGATTTCAGGCAGTGAGGATTTTATCCTACATTTTTTATCTTTCAACACTACAAACTCATTCATTTTGGCAAATATTAAGAAAACCAGTTCGACGAAACTGTTTCAGTTCATTCAAATTGGTTTCTGAAACGATCGAATGATTTTTGACAGATACAACTCTTTTAGAATCAACGTAAAACCAACGAAAATCTGTACTGAAATACTGAAAATCATTGTAAATATTATCCCATATAAAAACATGAAAAACCAAATATAAAATCACGTATAAAAACATCACATATGAAATCTTCTCATCTATTTCTGGTTTTTCTTACAACCAACAGTTGTTTAAAGCGCATTTCTATACAATTGCTTTCCGAAATTGGTTTACTTGATTATCTGATTCAATGAAACTTTTATCAAAGTAGCTTTTGTTGAAATCGGCTATAACATTATTCAATATGGTTAAAATAATAAATAATAAAACATGTGATTTTTATATTTAAACAATTTTGTAGCCTTTCAGATCAAGGTTATGTTGTTTTCTTCTTCGGAGAGTTACCTACCAATGCATACAAATAACGCATTAAAATTAAAAAAGAAAATTAAACGCATTTCTTGTGAATCTAAAAAAAATACTACAGCCAATAATGTGATCGCTTGGTATAATTCTTATCATCATCTAATAAGCGCTGATGCCAGCTTTGGACGGTGGCCTTTTGCTGAGCAAATGGTCATTCTAATCAAAACCCTGCCGGTGCACATTGTTTAGAAACCGTCAAATTATTTCCAAAAGCTTATTATCAATCCCCAGTGCGGCTTTTGCGTCTTCAACCGTAGACTCCAACAGTCAGTCAGGCATCGGACGCTGCTTGGTTCGCCGTTCTTTTTATCCCTCCTTTTCTCTCGTTCTCTCTATGTCCAGTTTGTTTTTTTTTTCGTTATTCCGTTGTCCTCTTCCTGCTGTTTCCCATCGAGGTGCCTGTCTTCACCTTGATTCCCGGGCCAACTCAATTTCGTTCACCTCCACCCGTCGGCCGGCGTGCCATTCCCGTGCGTAACGGAACATCAAAGCGAGCGGCATAAATAAATAACGAAAATACGCCACGATGGCGAAAAATGCCGGCCAAAAATCACCACAAATGATTGCGAGGCAGGCGAACATGAGGTCGCTTCATGGCGTGAGGAGAGTAGAGAATGAGAGCGGCGCGAAGGAAACGCTATAACAAAACGCCGAAGGTAAAGTCGGTATTTCGGCCCAAGGAGTCCGATGGTACGTTTAAGGGTGGTGTCGAGAGGGGAGGGTGGGTTGGAGAGTGCTCTCGAGGTCGACACGGGTGGAAACAAAACCGGTCCACCAAACGATAACAGTGAGCCAAATAAGATTATATTTCACCAAAAGCGCAATAAATTGCACATCATATTATGGGTGGCTTGCGGTGGGTGGGCTTGGAGTGGGGCATCGAACGTGGATGGGGAGGGTGCCCCAGCGGAAAGCTTTCAATGGTCGTCCCGCCAAGACGGGACGGGTTCCGGCCAAAAGGCTCCCATTCGGACCCGGCGATGTCTTGCGGTGATTGCTTTTGCCGCTGCCGGAAAACGGGCGGGCACGTATTTGAATGAAGTAGGAATAAAAGAAAAATCCTACCGTGGCCAAAGGGAGGGCAGAGAAAAAAAAGTCACATCAAGACAAGCTTCTCATGTGGCAAGCTTTTTGTTCCGCAGCCTGCGGACTTAAGCCAAAGCAAAAAGAAAAAAAATGCGCACACCCGCGTAAGATACAGAGAAAAGCTTATCTCCACCGTAAGCCACTGCTTGGACACAACCCGGGATTAGCATACTGCAGAGCTCGCGGAAAAATCAAACACATACATAAACACACACACACACACTCACACACAATGAACAGTAAAAGATGCCGGGCTCACGTGCTCCGAAACGGAAGTCGAACCTGTCGAGAGAAATTGCAGAGCTCATATTTTATTTATTAAAGAGTTCCCCCCCACACGTGCATGTCAGTGTGTTTGCTGGTGTGTGGGTATTTATTTTATTCATTTCTTTTTGTCTCAACCAAGTCACGAGGTTTAAGAGAACCGCATAACACCAGAATGGAACGCAAGATATGTCCCGAAAAAAGTGAGCCAAGTTCGAAACCGACGGTAGTTGTACGCAGCCAAATGACATACACGAGCACACAGACATAACATGGTCCCAGGATAGCTGGCTGCGAGCAAACAGGATGCCTTTGTTTCCGTCCGATGCCGTGCAAAGCAGGAAATTGGCTTCCGGTTGCTTCCGGCACTTGTGTACGTACGTCTTGCTAGTTGCCTTTCGAACTTTCCCACCGAGCAGCTTAAACCGGAGGCTGACGCTTTACTTGAGGTGAAAATGGGCAACCGAACGTCTGGATGGGCGCACGATCTCACACCGCGTCGGCTACGCTCACTCACGCAGGAAGTCAACTCGAAGGTGTGATGCGTTAAAAGAAATAAATAGAAGCAATCCAGGGAAACGCACCAGCGCCTTACCTTCGCTGGGTGGATAAATAAATAAAGACCCGGGGATATTTGCGGGGGATTGCGTGGGACAAAGAACGGGGCCAACGGGGCGAACAAATATCGAGACGAATGAGCACTATTGCCAGCGACTCCAGTCGATGCTCAAACCATTCCTTTCCCAGCCACGGGTTTTTGAGGCCACGTTTTAAATTGTGTTCTCCAACCACTTCCGGCTCGGCAAACTCCGCGCGCCAACCGTCAAAAGATCGCACCGACGCACACACACAAACAAGTCGTAAGGAGGTGTAGCGTACGTGTTTTGTTTTGTTTTGGGAAAATTGGCTGTGAATTTTTACGACGATTTTCCTCGAGGGCGAGGGTTCGAGAGCGTGAGCGAATTTATCGGTGCCGTCGATCGATTCGAGCACGTGATTATTACTGGCCATATTTTCCTTTCTCGCCCACAAGCAAAGGGAGCTACTGTTGGGGGCTTTCCGTTGTGCAGGAAAACGGTTGCCGATGCTTCACAATCGGAAAGATAAATGTTTGCCTGAATGGTATTGGAGGTTTGTTCTTAATCATTGTAAATTTGCGTTCGCAATATATACCATCGAATTAAAGCTATAAAGTTTGGAACATTTGGTTCGAATGTATAATTTGAGGTCATTCTTAGATAACGACGTGAAAAATATACAAATATATAGCATCCCTAGCCATTTTATATTTCTTTCCTTTCACTGTTTACTTTTCGAATTCAGGTTTGATAGAATTCGTCAGCAAAGCTAACAGTTCGAGTCTCAAATCTCAATTTTAGGATTATGCTATATGAATAGTATTCTATCACGAGGAAAAATATTTTAAAACTCTATATTTCTTGATATTTGTTAAACCCGAAACGGTACCTAAGGCGATCGAAATCGGTGATTGGCGATGAAGTAGACGAAGTTGAAAAACGTAGGACGAATAAAAGAACAGTAGAAAAACGGAAGAAGTGTTGACGTGGCGTGGTTCCTTTCGGCGAGGCAGCGCAATCGTTCGGCCACACAAATGGAGGATGCCGTCCGGGGTCGTCCAATCAAACCTTGGCTCCAGGCAGTGTGCTAAGTCAGGTGATTTTGGACCTTAGGAGCGGTACCCCATTTGACCGCGCTGCGATTTCGAAACTGCTGCCCGGAAACCACACACCGTCGGTCGTACTTACGAGCTTTAGCCAAATGTTCGTCACGAGTAACTGATTTTTTTCGTCCTGGAAAAGAGGGTGAGAGAAGAAGTAAATTATTAGAATCAGGAAAGTAGTGCGTCAATTTTTTGGCAGATATTTATTCAACAAAAAGGAAATGAATCATGACAAATCTGCTCGATGGTAGTTGAAGCATAATTTAAGCAGTCACAGTTTATACTTGTTTATAAAAATAAATGTCCTTCTCCATTCTAATTGTATGTGTATTAAAAATCAAATTTGTTACAATTTCGGTACTGGTTTGAGATGTAACCAACAGATGGCAAATTGTTCTATAATCTAAATGGTCAAACGAATCTTCCACACCATGGTTGTCTTTTCCTACGTTACTGCCGGTGGCCAATTGATTTTTCTCTCCGAATGCACATGACGAGCAACGATAATTGCATCGCGCCAGGTTGTTTCCTAATGGAACTGTCCTGTTACGAGTTACAGGACCGCCGTCGGGTACAATCACTGCGCAGTGCATTGATGCCAAAGGATGCAGAGTGGAATCAACCGAAGCCGGTGAGATTGAATCAGAACATCCTTTGCAAGAACCAGTCACCCGCATTCCCTTAGGGGGGTCGATGCAACGTAACATAGCTCCTAATTGAGCCGGAACTCGAGTGTCAGTCCGCAGGAGAAATAGTGTATACTATAAAGGTTTGCAGGTCGATAAACTATCTCACCGGTTTGTCTCGCCCTATATTATTCCACTGCATGAAATATCACAAATTGTACGATTAATGGAAAAAATCTTCCCGAAATTGAGGGCTTTTCATTACTTAGTGTGTGAACAAGCAAAGTTTATAAACTATTGGCTTCAAGTTCAACATTTTAAAAATATTCTCATATGCCTGATTTACTTTACTTTCGAACTGAAAAACGGGATACTTTGTCCATAAATGGCATAATGTTACTAACAAAACATTACGTCATCGCTTTGTGTACTCGGCCTTTTTAATGCACGTGTCGCGTCTATTGGACGAAATAAATCAATTCGAGCCTTTTGAATGTCATTTTAACAGACACGCTAGCATTTAGAATTCATATTTATTAGCTTTTTGATTTGCACCATTAGAGCAAACTAATTAAGAATTTCTTCAAAAGATATATCCTCTTTCCAAAAATATACAGGATACTCAATACTGACTAGGTTTTACAAGAATGATCTTCCAAGATTCATCCTAATGGAATTAAAACGTATCGATGGTCGTATTTCGTCTGGATCATGGATTTCTCAGTTTCCATCGATTTTAGGCTGCAGTCTCGAAAGGTTTTTGTTTGCATAATCAATTAAGCATCCTTAGTATTTTGCACTCGTCCTTCGGGGTCCGACAAAAACGATGACAGTTTCCTCGTTAATTCTCGCCAAAATGGAAACCATCGTAGAAGCGACGAAAAGGCTCGGAAGAATCTGGACCCTGGAGAAAGCTGCAGGCTGAATTCACAGGCTGAACATACCCATCATCCTCATCGAGTGTTTTCCCGTTGCTCCTTTCGTTCCACCGGTGAAAAGCCACCAGCCAGGAAGACGGCTACGACAACTATTTGCATCTCAATTACAGCTCCCTTATCGCACCTCGTAGCCCTTAATCCGAACCACAGTCTAGCTAACAATAACGTTACGTGGGATGGACTGAGGTACATGGTAGAAATTCGTTCTTTCACCGCGCCATTTATGTGCGGGAGCGAGTTCTCACACCGAACGTTGCGGCCTCGTGATGAGCGCACAGATGAGCGTTTGTGAGCGGTGAGTAAGAGAACCATTTATTTAAAAATGAACAAACGCAAGCGCACAACCCGCCTCGGAGGAAACTTTTATTTTTTTGTTGCCCCCATCGAGCGTTTTCCACGTGCCTAGATCTTGGTTGTGGGAAATCTTGCTTCCATTCTGCCCAGCACGGGATGAATTCCATCCGGACGAGCAAAGAACAAAGAAGAAGAAAATACTAAACTCATCCTAGTTCGACGGTACGAAAGGTGGTCACAAAAGGGGGGTAGAAACCATCCGGAAAAGTAACATCCGGAAAAACTGTTAGCGAAAAGTGGAGCAAATTCCCGCCTTGGCTCGACCTCCAAAGTCCGTTAGTCGACCTTCCGCCATCGGTGTCACCGGACGGCACGTTGTAATAAAATTTCGTAGCAAATCCACAACGAAGCCCTTAAATGTGCATGTAAAATCACTTTCCTACACCACCCTTTCGGTCTTCGGTTACCGAGAAAACTCATACAGCCATAAGCGAAGCAGGGCAACCAGATACCATTTTGGTAGGAAAATGCAATAGCGACAGAATGGATGTGATGAAAAAAAATGTCAGAGAAACATATGTCTTTGCCAAGTCTTTTTGGTCTACGAAATCAAAGAGGACAGATTGTAACTTTACACCCGGGAGCAAAGTTGTATTGGAAAACTCAATTGAAACGCGGAGCAAGTGTTCACAAAAGTGAAATACTTTGAATAAGTTGTGCAAAAACAAGTGAATTTAACTAGCAAAAAAACAAATCATGAGCAAATGCCCTGACTCCATTGTAGGTACCTAAACATATTCACGAAATGATAAACACAACAATGTGCTGGATGAACTTAAGAATTTGTAATAAGCGAAATGTATAAAAGAGAAATTCCTCCATCTGTTCTTTTCCAGTCAAACGAGAAATAGCCAAAGCTTCAACGATTTTTTTAAGAAAGTCCCAATCAATGTGGACCTCAAAGCATTCAATGAATCAAAACCGAAATGTAAACTGATCAAAACGAAGATATACCAAATTACAGGAAATACAACTGGGTAATGCATAGAAAACATAAAATTTCAACAAATAAAGTAAATTTAATCTATTGTTAATGAACTATTTGAGTTTTAAATTAGTTCAGCAGACTTCTAAAGGGCTAACAGAAACTTTAGTATTATGCATTTCTGGCACAAACTGATTGACAACCTATCACACTATGTTGGAGTGATGAGAGCCCTATCGGTGTTTGACAAAAACATAGGTTGTTTTGGGTTTAACTCATTCTTATTTTAACAATTTGTCATATTTGATTAGTTCATTATTTTAATATAGTGATTGGAGAAAACAAGAGGGTGAAAAAACATACGGCAACATGCGAACTGATAAAACAAAAACTGCGGCAGTAGTACGATGTATCAATTGTGAATCACCCAGATGAAAAGGTGTTAAAGTTCGGTATACATTATTAAACCTCATTATGGTTTGATTTTCACTTTGTTCCGTACTGTTTAACGCCACAAGCAAATAGTTGGACCTTTAATATTCAAATTAAATTTTTAAATTCAGTAATTCAGTACTAACTATTTATGCAGAATATAAAATCTACAATTCTTAATGAGTTTCAATGTCATATCGCAAGTTAAATAGATAATAATTGCACGTTGCCTGCAAAAAATGATAAGTTCATTTATTACGTTAATTCCTTAAAACTCTTTTGCTTTACCTTTATAACGTTTCATTTACAAATCGTCGCATTAAAGCATCCTGGCATTGACGGTTCCTTGTCAAACACTTGTCAACTAATATAATTTGACCATCTCACCATTCTGCTCAACGAAAAAGTTACTTGACTATCGCTTAACCTCCTCCCCGAAACCCTCGTCATAACTGTTCGATTCAGACTGGACCCGCCCGAGCTCAAGCCAACGGAATGCCATAGAGTTGCCACACACGTGAGAGCTATAAAAATATCGTTTTATTTACTTTTATCGCTGGCGCAGATTCTACAACGGCAAAAATGGTCCCGAGATTGGCGAAGGCCACCTAGCAAGTGGACGTCATTTCGTGAACCGTTTCTGCTGCTTGCTCGCAGGTGGACGACAATTTTACGTCGTTCCCGCCGTCATCCTCCGCCCAACCACCGCCTGTGTTCACGTTCGAATCGTATTGTGTGATAACAATTCCTTCCGCGACGGCTTGTGCACTTTTAATGACCCGCGCCAAAGTCGGTCGTTCCACCGGTCGCCATCCATCCCGTGACACGCTGCCGGTTACGTAACCAGACCGGAGAAGAAAAAAACATCAGATCCCTGAAGGTAACGAGTAGATCAATGGTTTCATTTTAACGAGCTTTAAAGCTAACTACGGGCAGTTTGGCTTAATCGGCAGCAAACGAGAAAGTTGCGCTCAACTGAGAGCCCAACGACCGACAAAACCGAGGATATTTTGGGGAACTTTGCAGCGAAACGGCCCGACTGGGGGCGTCATCTGATCGGCCTTACCGTTCAACCGGAAGGTAATCGAATTGAAGGTGTTTGAAAAAGTGGAAAAGAAAAGCGCGCAAAACGGCTTATTCATTCGGCTGATCGATTCGTAGGGTAGCAAAACGCTGTCGAACGCAAACAAAAGGGATGCGAGGGTAATGACATTGAACGTTAAAAATTATGCTGATATCCTCGACGGAACAGCTTAATCCTACCAAAAAAAAGATAAGTTAATCCGCTTTTTCGGAGCCCACCCTGGATCGTTGGCGAATGTGCAGGCTCTTTCAACATTATTTCCTGTGAAACCAAGTGAACAGTCACCGCGGAAGCAAATGGACTGCAAACGCTCGATGGAAAGATGTATGCTAACGTTACTGCGAACGAGATCGATGCGAAGAAAAGTGGGGAAAAGTGAACGGTAACTTACCACGTCTATAATTTGCATTAGCGTTAAACCAAAACTCAACTGAAGAGGATCCGATTCGTTCACCACCGGACGCTCCAGGATGTTGTACTGGTCGAGCAGGTCGTGCAGCAGCCGCTTCTCGTACCTGCCAGCCATGCACACTGTTGGGGAAGAAAAAAGAACATAAGATTAATGTTACTTTTATATATATTCCATACTTTATGGGCAAAAAAAGTTTGTGTTTAATTCAGGCTGATTTTTTAAATTTGTTTGAAAATGATAAAATTAATTCTGAGCTGTCATAACTATTAAAAAATTCAAAACATGCTAAAGGGCATTCTAGAAGTGAATGAAGTAAAATGTCAGACAACTTCATGAGAGCTGCAATTAAGTGGAAGGACTGTTTAAGCAATCGTTTCTAAAGAATTTTGTTGGACAGCAGATCATACATCGTTTAACTGCAAACAAATTGGTAATTTGGAATGAAAACGATTTAAAATGATTTCTGAGTGTTGTAAAAAATGATAGTATTTATTATAGTGAATCAGCATCATTATCGTCTCATCAAAGATTCGTAGAAAACAAGTTATTGGTTTGCTATAAGTGAATAATTGAAAGTGATTTTTTCTTTTATTTCACTCTTCACCCAAGATTTTCACTTTTATTTCAACACAGGTGTTTTGTTTTTAGTTTTTATTTTATGTTTTTGCAAAACTTTTTTGTTGCCGAAAAAATTCCGATTCGCAATAATCACATGTAATGGAGGAAATGAACTGGTTCGGCTCTCGGGAGACTTTGTTTAATCTAACCATCGTTCGATTGCGACAAAGGCTTATTTAAGGGCCGCAGAATGAAAAAACAACTTGGTTTATTAGACCGACTGGTGGCAGTGAAACAATTGAATTTGTGTCCTACAAAAAAAAAAAAAACAGGGGTTCTTTCCACTCGCATTAAACCGTTGCAGGTCCGCTGGTCCGCAGTGCTAATGGAAACACACGAAAATCCGGCTTACGTATCGAGAAATAGAGGTTCCATTTGGGTTTTGGTGCTTTTCTAACTCAGCACATACGATAATCGAGTGTAACGTGTTCATAATAAACCCCACCTCAGCCCACTGGAGTATGGTAAAACGTACCTGGGCTCATGTATCCGCAGCGTGAAGTAAAACAATGGGATAAGGAAAATACTATCTTCAGCGAGCAAAAGATTCTCCAGCCGCGCCTAGACGCTCGTGGTGGCTCTGCGGACCACGGAAGGGTCGCACGGTTCAATTTTCCACGGGATTACCTTTCTGACACGGGGCCAACAGGGGACACCCGCCCGGTCCGCAATCGGGTAAAAACGCGTCATCCACTCCGGTGAACTCGAGTCGTAAAGTTTCGGATTTAACAGGGAACCGAATGCGTTGGGTAGGAATTGGTGACCGAAAGCCACGTTTCCGTTCGCTCGAACGTGCGGCCCCCATTGTTGGGTGCGTGTGGGTCGGCACGTGGACTCGCCACTGACCCAACTGCCTTGGCCCTTTGCAACATATTGAGTAAGAGCGCTGAATTAATGACGCTACCCACCAGTTGGTATTTTCAATTTGAAAAATTAACTGGAATCCACCTAAGGCCAGCCAGTAAAGCACAATTGAGAGTATCTTTTTACGAATTATTTCTTTAATACATGCGATGTTAGTATGAGGCCAGAATCACTCATAATTGGTTTACATGTAATACATGCTTTTTTAAAGCATACAACTAATGATACATTTTTCATTGTTTTCGCACACCCTGTTTTAAACCACGACAATTTTTATTAAAAGTGGAGCAAGTTTTGTGCACGAGAATTCATCTGATTGTATTTATTCCATTTGATGAATTCCAATCAGTTGAAACTTATATTCGTACGAAATTTTTACAGGGTGTTTGACAAATTATTGCAGTTGTTCCTTGGGTGCTTGACAAGTTCAAACAAATTGTTCCTTACTTTTGTGTTACAATATTGAGATAAATTGTACAGCAATGGAATGGTTATACTGTTAGGTATCAGAATTAATGCCCAGGAATTACTAAACGCAACAATATTACTAAACGAACTAAATGAGCAACCGGTTGACCACACATACAAAAATGAAGAATACGTTTTCAAATAAAAAAATTTCATAGAGTTAACATGCTGTAGTATTCATCTGAACCTAAGTGAGAAATAGGAGTTGACATATATACAACTTTTGATGTAACCTTTGGGGTTAATGATGACTGTTTCTACAACAGAATTCTTTACAAAGTGAAAAAGCATCAGTAACTAAGATGCTTCGTTTACACGAAGCGCAAAAGCCTGAAAATCCACAGGAAAATATCACTATTCTGTTACTTTTTTCGTTTCGTGTAGACGTTAACGATTCGAGAGCCGGTGAAAATGAAAACTCATGCACTATTTTTTTGAGTGTTTGAAGATAAAAAACAGTTCAGAGATAATTTGTTCACTGTAATCTTGTCAAAAACAATGTACATCTTCACAAACAACCAATTTTCTATACGGTCGAACAAAATATCACTTGCGCAAATTTTTGAAAACCGTATTTTTACTCGCCGACCAGAAAAGATTTTCGCTTACTTTGATAGTTGACTGCCCAACTCAGAGCTTTCAACCGTTGACTGACAGCATTTTACCGTTAGCTAAGCTTGCTTTGCGCTTCATTTAAGCTAAGCAATAGAATTACACAGATTTATTGATCAAGTTCTCCCTCAATTATGCGTCACACAATCCCTTTCCTACACAGTGAAAACTGTTTAAATTGTAGCCATTATTAACAACTGAGGATGCGATTGGTTTTCTCGTTTGAATACCGGTGAAATATATTTATGCTGGTTACTACATAATTTTCATTGTTAATTACCACAAGATGCAACTTGTGTAAGAGCCTGGTAGAGTGTATATTTTACTTCTTACCATTCTACTTCCTATCAATTGTTACTGAAAAATCAACAGGTGCATTATTACACGTGCGTAAGTTTTCATGTATCCAAAGAATTGCAAAGATTTTCGGAAAGTTTTCTCATAAATGGAAGTACCATTGCGAGCAGCGTGTAAAAAGTGGTGAGTAGGTATCAGTTTCGACAACAGTACTGTAAGAACTGTGCAAAAAGACTTGGTGAAAAACCGGTCAAAAAAGAGAGACAAAATCACTCATAATTCGCCATCCAAACCACTTCGTCGGATGGCTTCAGCAAAGCCCATCCTGTGGCCATCGCAACCCGTGCGGAAAGAAGTAGGTAATTCGGCAATTTCGACTCATAAAAGGGACGAAGGTTTATGATTTTTTTTTGCTGGTTCGTCTCTCCACTTCTGTCCGGAAGCTAGATGGCCCGGGGCTGATAGGAAAGCACTTGCGGCCGGAAACACCTGCCCGAAGCATCAGCATCGTGTTCGGTTTAGGACATCGGCAAGCTATCGGATCAAAATTGCCTGGAATCACTTGGCCAACAAAACCCGAGGTTCATTTTGTGGCCCCTTGTTGACGGTCGTCCAACGGGTACGTGTCGCATCGTTGATGGCACATCCAAAGCGTCTGTGCGTCGTCCCGCACTCGTTGTCCAGTTTGCTTTGGATGGCCATTTTTTCTACTTTGCTTGTTGTGTACTCTATTCGGGATTAGGCTCTACCAAAGGGGGGGTGAAAGAATTTTCCCGGATGCGTCCTCCTTCCTGTTTTATTTCTCCCAGAAGTACTCTGGGTGGCCTCAAAACTGGACCCCCGGGAGGGTGAATGTGAACAGGCTCGAAAAAGGACACAAAATCAAGAACACGGTTTCTCAGCCAAACTGCCTTGTCGTTCGTTTACTTCTCGGAATAAATAAATGTGAATGAGAAGAGACCTACTATTCGAGAACGTGACCAACTGCCGGAATGGAGACGACGGATTACGGAAGCACGGATCCAAGAAATTTCGTCGTTCGGGAACGGATATTATGATCGGAACTGGTGGGTCAATAATCGAAAGTTTTCTTTACCACAAGAAACATAATTTAATGACATCCTGCCACTGAAAAGGGCTAATAATGAAGCCACCCCGTACGGGTTTAATGTGTTGGTGCGTGATGTTTAATTATTTTCCTTACGACAAGCCTCTGAAGTGAATCAAATGCTTTCCATCCAATTACTTTTTCCTTCCGGGAAAATTACATTTCTAGGTTTGTAATTACCCAACAACTACCCGGTAACGCCTTATTAACACCTGGATTATTCCGTCCCGTCATTGGGCTCGTCTCTATGCCCTTAAAACACCACGTTGCGGAAATAAACGTTATTTTTCTGTTGCTTCACAGTGGAATGTGCTTCCATTCCATTTTCGACGGGATGAGGTCATTAAACTAATGATCCCATCATCCCGGTTGTGCAGGATGTTTGTTGAAAAAAAAACCCTCAAACGTATAACACACTCGTTCGATGGGTTGGCCAAAAAGTTGGCGTGAATTTGAGTTGCACTCGTGAAAAAATAATCTTTAGTTCCCTTTCATTTCTTCTTTTTTCATTTCTTGTGCAGTTGGAAATTTGCTTCGTTTAGGAAAGATCTCTGCGAATTGCACACGGGATGAATTTTTGCCTCACGTTCCTTACTTCCCTTTTCATTCGCTCGTTCGCTTTTTTCACTAGTGGCGTAACTTACCCTCGAGGAATCCGATGCACTTCCTCAATGGTAGGAGAGGGAAAAGGAACCGTATTTCATCTCGTTACCCCCAAAACCGGAAGTACGCCATTCGAACGGAACCGGTCGGCCAGGCTCGTTCCAACCGACCGCGGACCGCTCCGTCTGCTTCATTTTTCCCTTTGTGACGCTGATTTGCTGGCTTCTTCATATTTACCTTCCCCATTTCTGTTTCAGCATAACTCCGAAAGGTGGATCGAGACTAAAGAAAAAACCCCCCTTTATGAGACTGAGAACCATTGCTGTCATCTTTTCATCCCCCGCTTTTCCAACCCTTTTTCATGCATCTGTTTGATTCCATTTACATATTTTTTTGTTGCTTAATATGACTCAGACACAACGAAAACGGTGCAGAAAATCGCCTCCAGGCAGCAATGGGAGAAAAACGGTGAAGCAGCTAAACGAAAAGGAGGTTTGGAAACAGGAGGAAGAAGGGAGACGGTCCCAATGGGGCACGCTCTCTTTTCCCGTACCGGCTCATCGCAACCAACAGCTGCTGATTTTCCAACCACCCGGAATGTTCCAGAGGCGTCGGGTTTGTTTTACTCTCCACCCGTACTCCATTTCCCGCACCCTTAGGCTGGTAAAACAGGGAAAAAAAGGTCGAAGGTAGCGGAAGGTGGCGCAAAAACGCACCGTGAAGTATTCATCATCAGCATGCAAGGTAAGCTCGGGGCCGAGGTTGGAAGAAAAGCTACCTTGTCTTGCTGTTCTATAGGAGGGGTTTTGGCTGGGGAAAGATTTCATCCGAGGTGGCGGGGAGGCTGTTATTTTTCTATCATACTTTATTTACTCAAAAAGGTTTTTCTCACAACTTGGGGCCGTTGCTTCCCCGTTCCATCCGGACGCCCGCTGCGTTTTATCGTGGCTGCACGAGTTTCCGCTGGAATTGGGAACGGAATTCGCAGCGCAAAGGGACTGGAGGACCCTTCCCACACTAATTCCGCTCCCTGCTGGCGTTTCCATCCTCTCCTCCTGCCTCGTCTAACCTGCTTCCTTTCACAACCCCGTATTTCGCTCAAGGTGGCTGTCATCGTGCTCTCGTGCTCTGCCATGTCCTTGTCGTCGTCGAAAGCAATCCAGGGCCCTCGCCGTTCGCACTTGCACCATGCTGATTACGCAGCACGACTGCTGGAGGAAAATGGTGAATTCAAAGTACCCTTCAAAACCGAACTCAACCTCCCCTGCATCCCTCCCGCATCAACCCGCAAGCCTCTCGAATCTCTCCGGCAAGCAATTGTTGGCGGGCGGAAGTTCTTAATTTTGTGTCACCGCTTCCGGGAGCTAAATCGATCAGGGAATGCTTTTCTTTCTTAAAGGTTGTTTTTTCTTCTTCGAAGAACTTCCTTTTTCTCATATCCCTCGCCAACTGCAGGGTTTTTGGTTTTTCCCTTTTTCCCATTTATCTCCCGATTTCTCAGACTTCCTTAGCTTGACTAGAAATATGCTAGGCAATCCCGAGAGGAACAGAAAGTACAACTTTCTCTTCTGCAAAAATATATCAATTTTAAAAACGTTGTACCGTGTTTGCCTAAATGCGCGTTTTGAAACATCACACAAGTAAGATACATTTAAATTTGGCTTATGATAAATATAAATTCTGTTGGCATGAAACTCAACATCCGATACATCTAATGAATATATCTGTCAACTGTTAATTTCTTTTTCCTTTTCATACAGTCATAGCTAGGAAGGTTTTAACTCCATGGTATGGATGGTTGGCAAAACTAATTGATTAGTATTATACATATGTAAACTCTTCAAACCTGCAATATACCAAGAAAGCTAAACTAAACTCGTCGAAGAAAATCGTTTACTACGCTCTGTGTAATCATTTCTAATTTATTTTGGTAGACTGAGTAAGCTAGAAAATTAATACAATAGATCTCACAAGATTTTGTTTTACATTACCAATAACCATCAAAGGGAATTTGTTACATTTTCAGTCACAATTTCCATTTGAAAAAACATAATTAAAACTTTAAGTTTATGCATTATGTAGAGAATGTTTTGTACTGGTTGCAGCTGTTTGGCCAATTGAAAATCTTGAAAAATAATTTTGGAAACTTTTAAACTTTTTTTTAACGGATAACATAAACCGTTGCTGTTGGGTTTGAACAAATTTAAATACTAATTGATCAATGGGGGTTGATAATTTACACATAAAATTCAAATAAAATAAATCACTAAACACAGGTAAAACAAAAGCCACCTTGAGCTAAATTGATGAATAAAAAAACACATATACATGTCGACGGCAAGTTGAATTACGTTTTTATTTCATTTTGAATTTTCTTTAACTTAAGAACCATCAGTTATCACCAATTTTGATGCGTAAGAAACAGTTTTTAATTTATAGCTGTGTACTAATAGTTAAAAGTTATATTGTTTTAAAATAGTCCAATCGTGTTGCTCCTTCGGTTGTCAGTTTAACGGAAATTGAAAACAACGGTAACCACTAAATGGTAAGAAACCACCAAATCAAACAACTACTGCACAAGCTTCACCGCCAGCACCTAACTCCATTAAAAAGTAGCAATGTCAGACCACTAATTTGTTGTTCTGCGCTCATTTTCCCCACCTTCAAGAGTCTCCGAGATGACGTGGGGCGTTTGTCTGAGCAGGCAAAAATGCTTCATTTCTGCATTTCCTTGCAACGTACTAACGAACCCGGCAGCAACCCGCCAGCCATCCGGAAGCCCATCAGAAACAGCACCAGGAGGGCACTCGGTCGTGTTTTTATTTGTTTCCTTGTCAAATAACACCCCTACCGTCCTCGCACCCCTGCCTCACCTGGTCGTTCTCTCAACGAACGACCGACCAACCGCTTGCTGGAACACGGTCGTTCCGGGAGGCCGCAGCATCCGAACCCTGGCATACCGAGGATGCTTGTACCTGTACCCGGCATGTAATGAAACCTGTCTTCATTGCACTGCCTCCATCCAGCGCTCACTTCCACCCGTTCCCCTCCACCGAGCTGTGTCTTTCGTCCTGGCGAAAGATAAACACGGCCCATCATAGATAATGGAAAAGGTTCGCCCTGCCTTGGGCCCCTGCAGGGCCTGTTGCAGGTGAAACGGTGGAAACTTGTGCATTATTAAATACAGCTCGTCTCGTGCCCGGGAATCACGGGCCCAAGCCTGGTGCGGGTGGAAAGGACGAGGCACACCCACGTCCGGAACCAATTCGAACCATCGTACTCTGTCCCACTTTCCGTGCTGTTACTGCCCTTTTTTCTGCACCGTCGTATTCCCCGGAGCAGCTGAAACTCTGTCCAACTCCATTTTAACTTTCAGCTCACCCAAAACGTTCGGCGGGAAGAGTTCGAAGGCATTTCGCACGGGCTTCAAACTGTATCCATTGCACGAAGCAGAGTGTACCAATATAGGCGAATTGTAATACATGCAGAAAGTCAGGAATTATTTTTAAAGAAGACTCTCCGAGAAATCCGAGTTTCTGATTCATGACAGTATGGTTTTTAAACAACATTTATTCTGATGTTATAGGTTCTGTTTAAAATGTTTAAAATGTGTCAAATGTGATTATTAAACAAACCAAAAGAAATGTTTAGCTTTCATAAGTATGTTTTATTGCTAATTTATCACGTTGACTGCCACATCACCCATTTCGCGGATGACAGCAGCAATCTACGAATTCAGCCTTTTACACTTCTACAGAAATTGTTTAATATCGATTGCAAATTAATTAATAACTGTTACATTATTTCAAATAATTTACATTAATTTTTGCTTGGTTTCGGAATACCATCGGTTTTATAAATGGTATAACCAAATTTTGCAAAAACAATTGTACTAAAAAAATGTGCTAAAACAGCATGGCAGTCAACTTGTTAAAAATTTATTTATGATATTCACTTCTTGGATCATAATTTTTCAACAGGCTTTAAATTAATTGGCTACCTTTTTATGGAAAACCGACCCTTGGAAATCCAGATAGTTAATAATTACGGAGAATGTCAAGAGAATACTATCGAATAATAGTGTTTGAGAGCAGGAAGTATGTGTATTTTCTAACACCTGATACAAGAAGAGCTTGCTATAGAAAAGAAATTTAGATTTGGGTGTATCATTTACTGTGAGGAGCTGTTATTTAATGTATATAAAGATATTAACCGCTCAATAAATACAAAAAGAAGTTTGAAGCAGGATAATACTCAAGGGAAAGGTGGCATGTTTTGTAAAATAACTCCCATAGGATAACATCGAAATACGAAGCATCTTCAGTTTGCCTTAAGACACGCTTTTGTTTCGTTGTGAATGCCGGGAAACCGTGCAGAAAACCAAATCTGTGTGTCATTGTAGGAGACCCAATGTTAGGGTAGGGTACTTCTCGTCAACTTCAGGCACGATTCCGTGCCGAGCGTCACACATGAGTTGACACTCCTGGATGCCTGGCGATAGTTCCCCAAAAAAGAGTCGCTGGTGAGGATTTGCGTTACGTCACGCCGCTCCCAGAAGTATTTCGGTCACGGTTGGTCGGGTTGCCGCTGGCACCACCTTCACCACCGGGACCACGTTCTGGCAATGATTGATTGATGTCATTAATTTTAATACAAGTCTAAAATGCACAACAAACACACACACACAGCCACTCACCCACGCGGTCGGAAAACGAGCCGCACATGGGTTCCGTGCCTCGTATCGGTCGGTTGGCCTGCTTCTGGGAAAATTCTGGACGTTATGCAACCGACGATCGATGGCCGGGAATGTGCCCTTCCTTCCCGAGCCCGTTCTGCACGTGGGAGCAAAGGGCAACATCTACTCTTCGGGCGTTAGGCTTTGGAAGGCTTGTTGGGCACCCTTCAAAAGGAATTTTAGCATCTTCAACTCGTTCTTTGCGCATGAGAAAGAGAGGATAGGACCGAGGAGAGGTGCACTGTTTCATTTCGTTATTAAACGCACAAAGGTCACCGGGTCCGAGCTCGTTTCTCCGGATGCTGGAAGATGCCAGCAAAACCTTCTCGAAATCGCATTCTGCTCGAATGCGAACGAACCGTAACGCAGGCTGTGCTATTCATTTGTGTGCGGGAGTGAAATAAATCGACTTGAAATCCAATTGAATGTTTCACATTTATTGGTTATTGCTTTCCATTGCAGAGGCTTCAATCAGGCTGCTTTATCGCTGCCAGACGCCGACGGTACAACATTAATCATACCGCCAGAAACCACCATAAATCAGGCAGGAGCGCAAGTTCGAGCTGGCGAATAGTTTTGGTAGTGCTGTTTGTATATGTTTACAAGCGACTGTGTAGTTGCGAAGATATGTTCAGAACTAAAATGATCCTTTTAGTCACAATGGTGGAGGTTCACGATTGCTAAAAAGCAATCAATTGACATTGACGGAAATTATTATTAGGTTCATCAAACCTTAAACGTATTTCTTAATAGTTATGGAAAACAAATCATTACAATATATTAACGCGTCTGCTATAGCTATCATTTTTGATAGCCAGCTTAAATTTAATATATAAATAAAAATAGCAATTAAAAGCTGTTAAACTATATAAACTAACACTTTGAAAATGTTGTCCCCGCTAGATTTTCAAAAATCGTCGATCGAATATATTTTTTGAACAAATTTTATCAGAACTGATTTTGCTAAAAAAATGTGCTCAAAAGGAATAGATGTCAACGTGTTAAATGAACCAATATAGAACAAACTAGATACTAAAACAGCCTAAAGCATATTGTTTTGTTTTCACAATAAGTTTTAGATACCGAAAGCTCAACTGAAACGCTTTCCTTTAGAGGAAATGGAAAATCATGTTTATCTGCTACATTAGAAATAAAAGAATGAACACAATATGTACAATATGTACAGTCAAATAATAAATAATTGCCACAAATGCTGCCAATATCATTTTTCATCTTATTTTATCTTGATCAGCAATGCATCAGGGAGCTTTGTTTAAAAAAAGTAAATATTACATTTAAGGATCGATTCACCAAAGAAGAATCTTAAGATTTTACATTTACCTAGATATTTGAATAAAGATTTTTCAAAAATACATTTGTACTATTTCAAAGAACATCTTCATTGGTTTGGTGGTCCAAACTAATGGACCTCAAAACTTGAAAGTTTAGCTCAAAATGTACCATTTTGTTGCGAAAAAAGCGGGAGTAAACTATAAGAGTAATGATTATCATTTTTTGAGTTCGAGATAACCAACTAAAGATAAAAATAAAATTAAAAATATTTGAAATGTAAGACAGATAACTTGAGCAATTGTTTTGACATCCACTCCTGGTCCTGGTGGTGTTGAATTATGCTCCTTGCAAACTCTGCTGAATTATGCTTGAAGACAATAATATATAAACATTCAAAAGCGACCCAGCTGGCCCTACTGCTAGCCAACTCCGACCGTCTCCCACCTCAAGCCACCGTATGCCAACCGCTAACCTACCACGACCATTCAGCCAGCAAAGACCGACGTTGCAGCGACGTTGGCAAACTTTAGTTATAACCCACCGAACCCGAGCGAACCTGCAAGCCCCAAAACATCGTGTCAGCAAGACATAGCCGCTCGGGAACCCGCAACGCGGAAGCGCAGTTTACATGGCAGAACACTGCCGAAAATTCCTCGTCAGCAAGAAACAGCGCCGGACCTACGACACATCGATCGGAAGAATCGTATGACAACGCTAGCAACGGGCAGGGGATTGATTGACCCAGTACCGAGTTCAGAGGGGGAATTCTGTTCACAAAACAAGGCGCGACTGATGACAACCTGAAACAACGGAAATGGAACGATTGACCAACACCTGGCTGAAGAAAGCGGGCATCAAAGAATGGCGCCATCCAACAACAGCGGGAGAAGAACTGGGGGCTTGGGTGGTGATGGCCAAGAGGCGGATAGGTGCGGGGACAGCAACCGGAATCGCTATAGCATATAAGAACATCTAATTGTAAAATAAACGCCGAAAATTTGGGTCTGGAAGTGCCAGAGTTAACAACGAATCAGTACGCGTCGAGTTTTAATTTGGTAGTTCGTTTCCGCTTCTTATAGTTTAATGGTTTAGAGAGCCATTCTGGTAGACCGTAGACCGTCTTCAATACCTTGAAAAGTACTCGCAGCAATCAATTAGTTACCGGTCAATTGGTTTAAAACCACCTATTGCTTTTACGAGCTGTAAATCGAAACTATGAAATGATCAAATTGCCCATTAATTTGAGTCACGCAACCGAGCCAGCCGTAAGTATATCTCTCTGCGCAATCATGTTTCAATTGTTACCTACCACCCTCCGGGGAGGATGAAATCTTACTCGTTTAACTTTATCATCTCTCCTACAGCGGCCACCAGGTGCCCATTGCTTCTCCCGGTGTCCAGTTGAACGGGAGTTCCGGATCCTTGGTGGCCCATAAAACCACTTCACCGTAGCGATTAGCTCCGAACGCGGAACAAGGAACCTACTCGTGCACTCGCACACATATCGGGACTGGAAGGCTACTCGGTGAATCCACTGGAGTGGATCGATTATCATTTTTACACGATTAGTGACTGCCCACAAAGGGGAATGTGGCGTGCAAGGTCAGAAAACGGGGATAGGGAAAATCAGTCCGTAGAAAGGAGAGATTCCAGGACGCAACAGCTCGAACGCGTCCCCGAATGCCCTCGTGCTTGGGTATGTGAGTGTGAGAGTGTGTGCACACGTATCAATTATGATGAGACAAATGAATAAATAGAGCGTATGATGCAATTAATTGCACGCAATCGATGAAACAGGATCGGGGATGTGGACTCGGGTAGCTTTAAGGGTTTTCCCCCACAAACCGGGCCCTCGGGGAGCAGCCGGAGAAGAATGGACGATTAATTGCCGACTGCCCGGGGAATCGACCTATCCCCGGTGTACATGTACCTGTGTGTGTGTGCGTGTCTGTCATGTGAATGAATTCTTCATCGTTTGATGATGGGCTTCTTCTTTGGTCCTTTTCGCAGAGTCGACCATTTGGAGTGGTAAAATCTGAGATACAAAATAAAAAGAAGTATTCTTAAGGTGTGTGAGTTCAACTTTAATTGAAGCAGAGCATTTTCCACTGAATGATAGAAAATCGTTCAACCTACGTTCGGTAAAACCTATGTAAGCCTTTGTGAAACCGTCCTTGGTGCAGCTTGTCGTCCCGTTTTTATTTGTTTTAGCAACAAATCGGTCGGTATTAAGCTAAGACCGCCGCACATATGACGCTTTTCCGTGCAATTGAATCATTCCCGACTGGTACCGCCCAGGTGGAATCGTATTTTCCCCAACCGTATGACACCGGCCATGCCAAGATATATCGAGGCAGAGCACCTCACAAGCGAGGAAAGCATGCCAAGGCCCGTCCCAGCTCGCCAAACGGTGGCAACAAGACAAAGGAAAATGTGTGCCCCTCTTGCTTCGGCACCGTTTTTCCACCGGTCATCTACGGAGGCCACCGATCGTTTGTTGGGTTTTCTCTCCAACCCTCTTTTTTATTACTTTCCTCCATGAGCGTAAGTGTGTATCGTATTGTACCGTTCCTACTGGTGCAACGATTTATCCTAGGCGGTAGTTTGTGTTGTTGTGCGCTGCGCCTTCGGAGGAAAACCTTGCCAGCGAAGGACGAACGGGTACAAAATCGAGAAAAAAAAGGAAAACTGAGCTAAACGCACTCATATCGCAAAAGATTTCCACTCCCGTGCGGCATAGTTTTATTATTCGTTTGTTTCGTTTTATGATTGTCTACTTTTCTTTCACGCGTCTTTTTAGATCTTCTTTCCCCTTCCCCCCTCGCACCGTTTTTTTGCCCGCTCCCCAAGCCAATGCCCCAGTTATGGTCGGAGTGTACGTTAAAGCTTTCATTAGTTAGCCAGCGCACCAGCGCTCGCGAACTGCAGCTGCATCCAGTTGCTGCAGTTGCAATGAATTCACGTCCTTGGGATGGAGCTGCTGCCTACAGATCTCAGGGCCGCGGGGTCTGTTTCCTTGCTGGATATAGAAGCCAGCATGGGATGCAAAAAAGAATAAAACTTCACAGTGATGCAGAAATGAGATAAAACAAAACAAAACGAAAAAAAAACAATTCTTAGTAGTGCAGCTTCTACGTTCACAGTAGCTTTTGTTAGATTGCTTCTGTATCGCTTTTTCCTCCTTTCCTCACAACGGACTACTCTTTTCCTTTGAAACGCCATTTCCACCAGGGAAAGCGGCGTGGCCTAACGGGGCGGAGGGATACTGAAACGGACGGAACTGATCCGAAAGTTCCGGTGGGCCAGAATGGGAGCTGCTTTTAAATTAATTTTACCCGTACGGTAGTTGAACCACGCTTGCTCCACTTTACGAACATAAGTTCAGGTTTATGAGTATGAAAATTTACGTAAGCGCATTGAGTATATGGAGGTTCAGGTCCTAAAACTTTATGGTAAATTATTTTTCATCTTAAGCGACGAAAGTATGGTCTACCAGCTTCCATGAAATTAAAACAGAAATAAAATGAAAAAAAAAATCATTATAAAATTCAAAGAAGCCAATATTTTTGACGTAACTATTTTAGATTTTAATGTTTATGTTTGTTTTACTCCATGTTTGCTACTGCGTATTTACTTTATTACTGAATCTTTTGTTTTACGTACTACCAGTTGATTGATAAATTTAATGTTTCACCTGTTTACGTTGATTCTATATGTTTCTTCTTATTTACTATTCAAATTAAAAAAAAAACTCGTTGCACTAACAATTAGTACAAGCCAGAATATCATATGTACATGTTTGTGCCCTAAGAAAGCTACAAATGTGTTGATGATGCGATTTGATCACTTGCATCCCAAAAAAGTTGTTACACTTTAAAGCAACTAAGTATTTTTTTGTTTTAAACTCATATATTTGCAATTGGCATTTAGCTGGATGAAATTTTCCTATCTCCTAATGTGTCCCTCGGTAAGCTCCGCTCTTTCATATACTTTGATACTCCTATTTGCAAGGATTTGAGTAGCATCGTAGCCAGGATCTCGCGGGATTCTTCTGCCCAAATTTTCCAACTCTCACCCCGGACCGACTTCATTATTCCGGCGAGTGAGTTTAAATTTTTAAACAGCAACTGTGCTGCAGTTTTAGCTGCCGGCCACACGGACACGGGGTTTGCAGATAAACGGTGCGCATTAAGGGGTCGCTACCGGACGGGAAAACCCCAAGCCTACGCTTTGTGGCCTGGCGTCGCCTGGAAGGTTTGCCACGGCACGGTACCTTGCGCCAAGTACCTGGTGGCCAGTGCAAATTAATTGGCAAACCGAAAAGGTTGGCCCCGCGTTATCCGCACTCCGACACACACACGTTTACCCGCATCTAGAGTGGTAGGAACGGAGAGAATGTGTTTGTTTATGTTTTAATTATTTTAATGAGTACACTTAGTACGCGGCAACACAATGGCGAAGTGTGTGGACCAGCAGGAGAACCGGCACTCGTCAGGATTTGTCACAGCACAACGACGGAGAAGCCGGAGTGGAAAACGTGGAATGGAAATTGTGAACACTCGGACACAAACTTAGAACGGAGCACGTGCTGGGAATGTGTGTGTGTGTGTGGTCAAAGCCACCTAGCAATAGTTGGAGCTTCCAGATGGAACACAATCGAGGCCACTCCCGACTCATATGTCTGATGCGCTTCGCTGCAGGTCAGATAAATGTGGCACTTGGTGGTAATTGTTCGATAAATTTTCCGCCCGCAAAAGCACCTTGCCCCCTGACGCCCGGGTTCGACATAAATCGTCGCCATCGATTATGAAACGGTAATGTGCCATCGGGTATAGCGATGTTGTTAAATTTTACCGATAGTTTGTATGATTTAAGTACCGAGAGCGTGAAACGGGGAAAATCTGTTTGAAAAAAGGAAGCCAACACTATAAACTTACTTTATATGAAAATAGTAATAGGATTGGACGGACACTCTGTGCATTTTTAAAAGCTTTCGTGCTTAGAGAATTTATTTAATTTAAGCAAGTTTATACAGACATTTTAATGTTCGCTGTTTATCCGTGGTTGAAATAATTGTTTGCCATAAGCTAAAAATCTTCATAATTAGTTTTAGTATTTTTAAATACATTTGTAAGAAGTTTACCCACACCACACTCCTTGGAGCGTACTTCCTGGTATCGCCATAAAATGAAAACGTGTCATGTCCTCCCGAAACTAGCTCCCAACACCCTCGCACCCACCCACACACCACCCCCTTTTGCGAAACGAATGTCACCCGGGAGGAATAGAACGTACAGATAAAACTGCTCCCGGGAAAGTTATTTCGAATGTGACCAGGCCCAACCAGGTCGTCCGCCCCTGCCGTCCGTTCCTGCCCCAGCCCCAGCAACAGCCCCAGCCCCAGCCCAGGCGCAGGCCGTTTTCCACGCTCGCTTCGTTCTCGTAAGTGGAACGGAAAATTTATTTGTCCACGCTTCGCATGCTCCACTTTCAAGTTGCCTTTAGCCGCGGGCCGATTAACTAACACACACTACGGCAGAGCGGAGCCCTGGCCCTCGAGCTTCCACAGGCAAACCTGACGCGGGAATGCGACTGGCCCGAGCTGGGCGAATGTCAAAGTCCCGGGACTTTTGGCTAATTAAGGTGCACCACTATGCTGGCGTGCGTACGTTTTGCTGCCTTGCGTATCCTTTGGGCGCCGCCGGCAGGTTAATGACGGCCTTTTCTGGGACGGTCCCGCTACTGAACCATACCTAACGGCCTGTGGACAGAGATAGGTACAAATTAAACTATCAAGAACAAAGTGGACAGCGTGTCAGCGCAGAGTGGAGTGTGAGTGTGACAAATGAACACGTTAATGTTATTCTTATCCTTTCGGGTGTTAAAAATAGCTTTTTTGAATATAACATAAATGAAATAAACTGCTCGGAAAATGTGTTGGTCAGAATGACATAGGTTTTGTAATGTCTAGCTGCAGCCATCAAAACATTGTTTAAATATTTTGAACAAGTTCGCCTGAACAAAGGTGTTTATTGTTATATGAATTTTATGAAATTTTTTTTAAAATGAATCAATATATTTGGTTAAAAAATCCACTTTCCTTGGATGTTTCTATTACTTTTTTTAAATTCAGAAGTTTTAAGAAGCATCTGTAAGGTAAGCAACTTCTATAAATAAGACTAATTTGGAATGAGCAAGTGCGACTACTTAATTATACAAATTATTTTTAAGAAACTTATGTATTGTGTATTTTTCGAATTTTCAAATAAAGATATTTTAAGTATCTATATGTCACCACCTTGGATGGTGACAAATCACCACCTTGGATGGAAATGGAACACATCCTCAATAAGTAACATTTAATGAAAAAAGGAAGCAACTTTTTCTAAACAAACTTGATCTGTTCTAAAATTCCTAAAAAACGTAGATCTTACGGCTTATCGAAAGATATACTTTCAACTGTTGCTGGTTTTTGTTTGTTAGCCAAGGTAGTGTATAATTATTTACTTTAGCGTTTGAAAGCACTTGCAATTGTTAACTGTACAAAATAATTCAATTAAATTTTATTTAATTAATATTATTTGTCAAAAACCCTCAACATAGAAGCAATTTTCGAGTTGTCAGAGAATACGCCAGCAAATTGCTCCAAATTGTTACTACTTTAAAAATGTTTGTCAACTCTTTGGGGGAAACGTCAACAACAGCATAAGGCAGGTGAAAAACTGTTTGCCCAATCGAGGTTTCTTTTGAGGGTAGGCAAAGTTGTTCTGCAATACGGGCCACGTTGCCCCAAGCGGCGTGGCCACCTCCAACCAGCTTAAACTGGCAACAATAATCAGTGACACAAAGTTGCACGATTGTACCGGGATAGAAGCGGAACTCACAGCGTGGCGTGTGCCCACACGAGAAAGCCACAAGGTAACGACATAGTGTATAGTGCAACTTTTACTACCGATTTCAAGAATTGGTGGCCCCGTACTGAAGTACTTTGTTGGCATGATATTTGACGTCAATTACACAAAGTGCACCTTCGTAAGAAGAAATGTGTATATCCCTGGTTCGTATGCTGCACTTCCAAATTGGACTTCCTTAATTCCTCAACTTTTAAGGCCGCACTCGTCACAAGATGTGAACTTCGTACCTCTAGGACGCTTGACTTTGAGGGTTTTTTTATGCCTTCGACTTTAGAGCAATCTGAAGCAGTCGGTGTTAGTTACCAGTATTAGTTGTAGCAATTGTGAATCGGAGAACCATCTGCACGCGCTGGTTTAAGGTGACGAACGTTTCGTCATCACTTCATCTGTAGGTTGAATTGAATTCAGGAGTACCAAGACTGCTGCCTTCCTCATGTTTGCTTCCCTCACTTTCTGACGAGCCTATCGTACAAGGGAGCTGAGAAATACAAACCTTTAGCCAAATCGAAATATAAGTGTTTTATTGTCCTCTATAGCCTCTATACATCGAGAGTGTCATCTACGGTAAAGAACCACATCAATAAGGACCGGTCTTAAGAGGTATCTGGGCCATCCTGGGCCCAGCCAAGAACCTCCTTTTCGCAAGGAAGAACTTCATCCCACAAGACTCTAACGACCGACCGCTAGATACAATGCTTCTCCGGCCCGTTATAAATAACTCATTGGCTCTTGGAAACGGTTCGATTGGCTTCATCGCCTAAGACAGGCCCGGGGAAGGCTCAACTGGTCACGTTGAAAACTCTCATAAATCCACACCCACTCCCACGACCCCTTTGGCCGTGTTTCGGCCCGAACGATGCAGACGAACAAAGGGCAGGCCGAGAAAATCCCTTGCCCACCGGGGCATGCATCGTTTCGAACAGCCATGCCCCGGATGTTCGCTTTTTGCCATCGATGACCCTTCAAACATCTCATCCATCTAGCCACCATCATCGCCATCATCATCAGCATCACCATCATCATCTGCCTTTTCGTTGGCATCATCCGGTATCTGTGCGGTGTGTGGCTTGTGGAATTCAGCAACAGGCAATGCGCAGGGAATGCTGTACTGTTTCATTTTTCCCCCCTCCAGCACTTCACCCTGTTGCTGTCCTTTTGGGCTGACCTTTTCCGAAGGGTGGCCTGTGTGCTTCCTGGTATGAGGGAAACCCTTACCCGATGATCCTGAACCCGAGGCTGAGCCAAGAAAGCAACATTCCAATCGTTCTGGAGAAGCAAAAGTCTTCCATGAGGCAACGGTAGCTCGCCTAGGCATAGTTTCCCCTGGCAGTGTTCTAGAAAGTTCGAAACAACGAAAGACACGGAGTAGAACCCTGCCTCAATGCCGTCAGGTCGCCCGTGGCTCATCGTGAACACCTAGTTGCGTATTTTTAGCAGATTGGAGCAAATCGTCCGCAAATAAACAAACCTCAACCAACCTCGGCCTGAGGATGTGCACACCGCATCACATCAACTTCAATCTGGGCTTCCTCCGCCCGAATCTGACAGTTCCGTGGAGCTCATCCAGTCCAGCGACTTTGCCAGCGCCATTTAGCCGCCATAATGGTTTCCCTGGGCGTTGCATTTGCTTTATATTTATTATCCACTCCACGCCTTTGGCATCAAGTCACGCGGGTCGGGGCTTCACCCTAGTTGTGGCCTAGGCCAGATTGTTGCCAAAAACTGTCGGGCACATCGTGTTACACTGGCACCTTTGCGCCGTTGTTGTCGTCCGGCCCCTGTACAAGAGCCGTAGTACCGTGCAATCCCGGTAGGACGTTAATAATTTAAGCCCGTCATATTCAGTGAGCATCGGAACGGATAGGGAGGTTCCAGCAAGGGTGGTATCCTGATTTCTCTTTTTGTTTTTTGTTTCTTTTTGGGTTTTCGTCTCGATGACATGCGCCCGGCCATAAGTATGGAGGTTTCGGAGAGAATGAGAGCAAGAACCGGACGGCTTACCACATGAGTATTATTACACGGGTACTACGGAGCCGTATGAATAAGTAATGAATTCGTTTAATGTACACCCTCCTGTCTGTTTTCGGGAACACTTTGAGCCACCAGAACCTCGACCTCGCCTGTTGGTGTCTGCTTTTGCTTCGGGTGGAATGCGTATATTTTAGTCACTCCGGTGGCGCCTGAGGTTAGGAGGCACTTCATGATGGGGATTGAGATAAGAAGAGCGGGAAAAAAAGCTGGTTATTTCGTGGCCCCGATTGCCCACATCCCACATAGTGTGCATCAAGTCATGTGGAAAATATTGGGGCATGCGGTGGACGTAAGTAGACAAGTTTCGTTCCTACTCGTCAGCTCTAAAACCCCCAAAAAGCCACACACACACACACAGTAAACTCTCCAATTTGCTCAAGACGGTGGAAAGAAGGTCTTTTGAAGAGGCTTTTATAGTGGCCCAATGTAGCAGCACGAGTAAGCAAATATGTACTGTCCGACACTGAGGTAAAAGAGGTTGCCATTTGAAGTTGCGGCGGAAGGGTAAAATAAAGTTCTGGAGAGGCAGCACAAAAAAAGAATGGCTTCACGCAGGTGGGCTCGTCCGGGATTTGAACCCGGGACCTCTCGCACCCTAAGCGAAAATCATACCCCTAGACCAACGAGCCCGTTGAGAGAGGCGGCATCTCACACGCAATAAAAATAACTCTCCGCAACCAGATGGTAGCAGCGCTTGCTTGCTGCTGTGGACTGTTGAGGCTGTTGCGTCAACACTCTCCCGCCCTTATCAGCACCACCGATTTCCACAGGCAAGTCACAGAACTACCACGAGACGACAATGTTGAGCTGCTGGGAAAAAAGGAACACACAAAATGCATCGATAAATATGCTCACGGGCATACGCTCTCGAGCGCTGTTGTTGGACAAAGCGAACAATGTGTTTTCTCGGTCGGTTGGTTAACGCTTCCAATGACAAAGTTGAGCATAAGAGAGTGTGTGGACATGTGCGTGTAATGTGCGGGTGGGAGAGAATTTATGTTGGAGAGAGCATACACATACGTTGCTCACCGCTCGCTTGAACTGGTTTGGAGAAATTTGATGCTGTAGAAGCAGGTACCTTTTCGCGAACTAAGAAAACCAATAAAGGAAAGAAGGATGCTGCGAATGTTTTTCGAACAAGAAACTAATAGCACAGTGTCCACCAGAAAGAAAGCCCAATCAAGATACGGTTTTGGTTGCATATAGGCGCACCGATTTAAGGGAAAATGGTTTTGAAATGTACTTGAATTAATGTTGTTTATTAAAATCCTGCAAACTTCATTCTACGTTTCCATCTTCCATAAGCAACACTCGCTAATTGAATGAAATTTAGCGAGTATTAGTCTTTAGTTGTACAAAAGTTAAGAGTATATTTATTGTTAATGCTTACGAGCAATAATTGAACTTTACCACATGGCCAATGTGATTTGCTCTAACATTGTTGCACTTTCTGAGAAGTAAATTTTAAAAAAAAGATCATCAAGCAAAACAGGTCTTCATGGGGTAATGTTTTATCCGAGGAACGCATTCAACCTGTCTATGAGCGTCACGCGTAACGCTTGAACACGATGAATATCTTTAGGTACCGTGTAAAAGGTTTCCAGTCCTACCAGCGAGTGAAAGATAATTCGACATCGCTCCCGGTCCAGCTGGTTATTGCGATCCGCCTGTTTGAACAGTTCCTCCAGGCCATCTATCAGCAGGAATCGCTGTCCGTCTTCCCTCAGCACTACGAAGAAGTCCACCAAAGCCTTCACCATATCCCCATCGCCCTGGTAGGTGTCGTTGGTGAGCCTAGCCGCCTCATAACTCCCGTTCAGGGCCCGATAGGTTCGAGCGGCCAGATCCACATTGCCTCCCTGAATGTAGCTCACACACAGGGCCTCCTGAGCTCGACGGCCCGCGAGCCGCTCCTGCTCGAGCAGACGCAGGTTTTCGTTCAGCCGCCGTCGCAACTCCTGCAAACTGTTGCGCAACCGTTCGATCTCCGCCCGGAACCGCTGCTCGACATCCCGTTCCAGGTTGTCCACCCGGCGCAGCATGTCGGAAGTTCCTGCTCCTGCTGGGCTTTCATCTGCTCGTATTTGCTCTGGGAGATGGACGACTTCTGCATGCTGCCAAACCGCTTCAGTACGTCGTGGATCGAACCCTTAAGTCCTCGCAGCAGCCGGCTGCACTCGTCGGTTCCTTCTTCGGCTGCATTGCCCGAATTTGCCGGCCGTTTGCGAGACACTTTGCGACCTTCGATTTGTTTGGTTAGCTGCACGATTTCCTCAATTTCTTCCGGTGAAACAGTGCACTCTTCAACGGGAGCGAAAAATTGACGTTTCACTCGAAACTCGGCGCAATTGACGATCGCTAAAAGGCAAACTGCGCCAACTACTAGCGCTCCCTTCCACATGTTTGTAACCAGTCCTAAACGATTCACGAACTGTCGTCGGAAGGAACAGCGATGTACTGAATAACTATATCAAGAATTCACAGCTGGCCTGTTATAAGCCTGAAATGTAGCAGTGTCGTTGATACCAACGCTTCACTGATAGCACCAACACTAGCAAACAAAGTAGCGTAAAATATGGAAGACAAGATTTTTGCTATTTTTTCCATTTTTAAATGAGGGGATTTACAGCAGTGATTTGCTTGGCAGATAAAGGAGCGTCTTTGAAGAAGATGTTCAAAAAAATACGATCGCTACAGTCGAACCTTACTAAGTTAGAGTCACATTCGATAGAAATCTTATTGTTGCAGAACTACTTCGAAGTCCTCACAACATTTTTTCTTTAGTCATCTTTAATATATTTGGAGTATTTAATATACAAGCTTCTTATAGCTTCAGTTATGACTGACTTCAAAAATATTGAAAGAAGATTACATTTCAATGTTTCTATTGTCCAAGATCCTTCCGATAAATGATAAGAACAACTCAGGGAACGTAACCAACTAAATATTTCTTTCGGTCTACAAAATTTTGAAGCATTTAGGTGATGTTTGATTGGATGCATGATTAGATCACAGTGAGAATAAAAAACATGTAGAGTAAAATAACAAGTTTGTGAAAAAATATACTCACAAATCGATGAATTCGCTATCAGCATCAGCACGATGATCCACTTGTATATCCTTAACTGTTTGTAGCACTGAAAGTTATGATACCGATTGAGCATAATGATTTTCGATATCATTTTGATCATCTTGATCACGATGATCAGTATCTTCTTCATTTGGGTCGCACTGGCACGCTAGATCACTGTCCGGGAAGCCACCGCCGTAACGACGCGTCCGTACGTCGGTACGTCGGTACGTCAGACAACCGTCGGGGCGGCTTAGGTATTCCGCACAACGTCCGTCCTCCAAACTGACGGTTGGCGGACGCGTAAGACAGGGTGTGCCGCTGTGTGGGGCGGAAGGAAGAGGGGAGTAGCTTAAGTCGCTGCCGCTTGGTCCCCTGGATTTTCGGCTGCGTCGATGTCTCTGTCTCGAGCCGGCAGCAAAACAACGACGCACCAGACGTGGCCCTTGCGTGGTTCAATTATCCTTTCCGGTGCGGTTATAAGAAGTCTTGTCTGTTCAATTCTCTCTTCACGCCCTCCCCGTGGCTAAGTGGGAGGGGGAGGTTTTGGTCCTTAATTCCTTTCCCGCTCCTGGAGGCACGCGATGCGCGTACCACTGGCAGGTGTCGGCGTCCGAAGTCCGCTTCCGATTTGCTTTCTGTCGCCCGAAAACGTTCGATTGCTTTCCGCACTAGCGGAACCGTTTCCGGCCAGCAGCAACTGGTAGCAGCACGATCGCTTGCTCACTGGACTTCATTTGCCGGCGTTGCTTCCGGGCTCACTCTATCTACCAAATGTACGTATCCGGGGCACGGTTTCGAGTTACCATGTTCGATCGCCCCAGCTCAATCCCTTCCCTGTATGCTGCAGTCGGTCACTTGTGGCACGAACATTCTTCGAGGGGTAGCTTGTGCAGGGTTCGAACATAAGCACGGCACCAGGCTGTGTTGGCTACAGCTACAGCTAACAGCTCTTTCTCGGAAGTTCGAAGGAAGAACGCCTCCTTCGAACGAACGCCTAAATGTATGCAACGGTTTGGTGTATAACGCTTTGTAACGCACGCTGCATCGTTCCGGCTTACGATTAGTTTACGATGGGAATTTTCTTTTAACTTTCGGTTCGATTTGCCGTCCTTTAGTTTTCGTGCGTTGCGTTATATCCTTTGGTTTCACTAGTGTTTCACGGCGACCGGCGGGTTATCGCGACACTTAACCACGACAGTTTTCGTTCGCGCGTGCTTTCGAGAATTCTGTTCACCGTTCACCGTGTTGCGTGGTTGCGGAGGGAAGAAAAAACGTACTGTTTTGTTTTGTTACACCGTGTCCTTATGTTTTACGTTTAGCTTGATATATTCATATTAATATTGTTTTTAGTAGTATTAAATGGTTTTGATGCTTGCATCGGTATTTTTAGTATTACTAATATTATTATTTTAAACAGTATTAACACTATGCGAATGCGATTATAAACTTGATTGAGTTTCTGCTTCGGTGCTGCATTGATGGTCGAATGGTGGAACAAACGACAGTATCACCAGACCGATCGCATGACGCGTGCCTCCCGTGCCAACTCAATTCACCGCGTTGGGATAGGTTTTCTTTTCCTGTAGCGTCGGTTGAATGGTGGGAATTTCGAAATAGCGTTCCCCGGAACTCGTGATCCTCCTCGTGAGCTCCAATCGCTTCCGGTGGGAAGGGAAATGCTGAAGGTGGAGTATGACTGAAGCGGGCAGTTTCCAACAATGGTGGGTGGGTGGAATTTCTTTGATCAGCAGAAGCACCGATTGTAGGAGGGTTCTAAGATTTTCACGCTTCTCGCGTTTAACTCGTTTCAGGACTAAGCTGGACGAAAGAAGCGCATCGTAGTGTGGAAAGATGGCAGCAAGTTCGGAAAGAAAAAGGTGCCGTGAAGCGAGGAACTCTACGGTATGCTACAATTCTTTTGATATTTTCCTAGTTTCGTTCACCCGGCTTCAAACTCCCAGGTCTCCTCCTCCTGTGTGGTTTTCCTCGCGTCCCAGTACCGTGTTCCGCTAGTGCTGGTTTCTACTGCTGAACTCCTAATTGGCCTTTTCCAACACGTTCGGCAAGCGGCTTAATGGCGAGATGGCGTGTCGCGGTTTCGGCGTTCGGCCGCGTGCAGTGGGAAGCGAATTTCTACCGATAGTTTTCCCGGGTGCAGTTCCGTGCAGGCAGTTGCAGTTCCGCGGTGGTGCTGATGGTGGCGTACGGCGACGGCGGCACCTATCCTAAGAATAAGACGGCAGTGGCGACGGCGGCAACGATGGCGATGGTGGCGGCGCCGATGGTTCCGATCGCGTTTTCAACTTTTCAGCTTCGTTCGATTGATCACAATGACGGCGACGGCGGTCGCAAACACTCGCTTCCGGTGCAGCCGCGAATTCGCACTTCCGGCGTTGGTGGCGTTGGCAATGGCATTCGTGATGGCAGTTTTCATTTTTTTGTCCCCTCCCTGCGCCTCCCGAGCCCGGAAAAGTGTCGCCAGCAGGGTGTTTACGCGTGCGGCCGTACGGTGCGGGCGTTCCTTCGCTGCCTTCGTTGCCTGACGGTGGCCCTCACCGCTCGGACGATCGAGTCGTGCTGGAGGGTGATCATTGAACGAGGAAAATGCTGCCGGCCGATCGGCTTCGAGCAGGCCCGGTTCGATGTGCTGTTGCGTCCGGTTGGTGTAGACTATTTCGCATTGGTGCCCGGCCTGGGAAGGTGTCGAAGGACATCTTCACTGGTGCATGTCCGCTAGAAGGTGAAAGAAAAAAGAAAGAGGAAAATTTTAGTATGTTACTATTAAGATCGTTTGTATCAGAGAGAAATTTCATTTTATGTTTTACATTAATAGTTATTTAAGCCAAAAAGAGTAGTAGTAGTAGTGTTGATTTATTTTGTTTTAACCTTATAGTGATTTATATCATTCTTAACATAACGTAATGGGATTCACAATTTGTTTTCCTCATTTTTTTTAAATACCGTTGGCGTTGCCATTTTGAATAATTGAAGGGCATTGAAAAATTATTGTGGGAAAAAATAGAAAACCCACAGCCAAAAAAAAATTATTATATATTCCTTAAACCTAACCTAATCTATCCTTATCTATTTATTTGCTCACTTTCTTGCAAAACAAGTTGATTTATAAAGTTCATGCTACTCATTTCGCAATTGAAGGTATATTTGTAGTTCAAATTGTTAAGGAATTCACTTATCATAGGTAAATTAGTTTTTCTATGTAATGCCCTTGTGCTGTGCCAGGGTGGAAGATTAAGAATTATTTTAAGGATTTTGTTTTGTTTGACCTGGAGTTTCCTTATGTGCGTTTGCGCACAATTTTGCCATACTGGAGATGCGTAACTTATAATGGGACGAAAACATGTTTTGTACAGGAGTACTTTGTTTTTTTGATTAAGTTTCGAATTCCTGCTTATAAATGGGTACAGAATCTTTATCAGTTTATCCAGTCTAATTATGGTGTTGTTAGTTTGGGTATTGAAAGTCAACTTTTTATCGAAGTTCATCCCTAGATATTTTATCTCATTTTTCCACTCGATTGGGTTGGAGTCGATTTTTAGGTTATTTTGGGGTAATTTCCTTCGGCATCTATTTCTAGTAAAGTATATGGCTTCCGATTTTGCACTGTTTGTTTTGAGCTTCCACTTTTTACAGTATTTGGCGTATGTCTTTAATGCAGTGTTTAAGTTTTTAATTATGCTTTTAGGGTTTTTCCCAGAACTAGATATTGCTACGTCGTCTGCATACACGTAATTTGTACAGTTATTCGTCGCTGGCATATCTGATATATAAATGTTAAACAATATTGGAGATAATACACTTCCTTGAGAGACTCCGGCTATTGGACTGTAAGGTTCTGATTCGTTATTTCCTATATGTACTCTATTTATTCTGCTGGTTATGAATGATTTTATGATCTTAATAATGTACGCTGGGTACCTGTAGTTTCTGAGTTTGTATAGTAGCCCTTTATGCCATACTGTGTCGAAAGCCTTTTCTGTATCTAGTAGAACTAGTCCAGTCGATTTTTTTGCATTTCTATTTGTCTCGATATTGTTTTTCAGTAAGCCAAAAAAGAAATGAAACCTTTATTTTTGAATTCCATCTAAGATCTTATTTAATGGTTTAACTGTACTTTGTCAATAACAAAACCTTAACTTTATTCATTTTCGAATGATACAGTATCTTTTCAAATTATTCTTTATCTCAAATCAAATGATTCACTTGGATTCTGTTTAAATTGGTTAGTTTGAAATGTTTTTGATGTTATTTTTTCGGATTCGAAAATATCTGCCAGTTGTTTGGAGGGAAATTAAGGAAAATAATAAGTTGTGATTGCCAAAAATCTTCTTGTTAGCAAAGTAACGTATGCATTAAAAAAAGACAAATTTTCATCGACGATAAGAAAAAAGTTAACCAAGCCAATTGAACGAAGTAAATTTTATTGTAAAGTTTCATCACTGAAGTACTTTGGAAAAATATTCTGACGGCCATTAAGGCGGCCATACGGTACTTGGTCGAAACTTTATCCATAGCCGACAAAACCCTTCATGTCAGGATGTTTTTCAGTAGTTGTGTGACCTGCATGACCACATGCTGCTCCGCTTGGGCTTTAAATGGTTGAAATAGATCTTACGTTTAAGAGTTGCCTAGGTTTTATTAGTTGGAAGTGGCTGAGGGAAATATATAGGGTTATCAGTGCTAGTATTGATAATGAAATTTGACCGAATTTGCCATTTTCCATGTTTACAGAAAATGAGCTCCATGCCATTTTATTTGGGTGGCTAGCCTCGATCAACACGGATTATATTAAAGAATTAGAATTAAAGAATTGAATAAACAGGCTTGATTTAAAACATTGACTGCCATGACTATCATTTTTGATAGCCAGCTGTCATTAGTTCTAAAAAGTTTTTGGCCCATAAATAAAAGAAAATGCTATGTAAAAACTAAGGTCGTATTAAAAACTCAGTCTTTGAGATGCCAAGTCCTTGCTAGGTTTTGGAAAACGGTCGGTTAAATATAGCTTGTAGCCAAATTCAATAAAAAATTGTATTAATATAGGGTGTTGAAATCACTTGGCAGTTAACGTGTTAAAACATCGTAACGACCGGGAGGGTCCGGTCTCGGTTGGAATTTGAAACCACGCCGTAGAGGTTATGGAGCGATTTGCTAACTGGCGCAACCGCTCGACTGAAGCGGACCCCTCCGATTATTGGTTGTTAACCTCTATCTATACAATCGATTAACAAATAATTTTCATTAACACTTCGACACTGAGAACCTTCCTCAACATGAAAATAAATTCTCAATGTTCTGTATCAATAAATTCAGCGCTAAACGTCTGTTTTACATGCGCGGGGAACATCAGTTGTCCAGCTTTGGCTATGACACCTTGAGCGATCTGTCCTTCGACTGCTAAAAAACTGTATCAGTTTTATTCATGACAACTTGTTCCGTTGAAAAACCTGCCCCCGGATGGTATTTGGAGGGCGAGTTGCGCGGCAATTGCCTTTGTCCCATCTCGAGTGCATTAACTAGGGCACGATGTTGAAAAATGGCATCCACCATTGTGTCCTCTCTAACCGACCAGCGTGACCATGGTGCAAGGAGCGACCAAAGTTTTCATGTTTTATATTTCGTCCAACTTTTCCTCCACTCCTTTTTACTTCTTGCGAAGCTTGCCGTTCGACTTTCTGCTACAAACAGTTCGGAGACGAAGGACTGCGAAACAAAAGGAGTGGAAAGGCATTAGGACGGTGAAGGGTTTTTTTTTTGGAAAGTTTACAACTTCATTTCCACCACCCGACTATGCTACCCGTTCCCGAGGGACACAACAACGGCTGGTTTGGACGGTTTTCCCGAAGCCCCAGAAAACGATGGACAAGTCCGAGAGACGGACAATCTGTGCTGAGGTCTTTTTTGTTGTTGTCTGACAGCGACATCCCCATAGAGAGGGAGGTGAAAAAGGTGGAGGAGGAAGTCTAGGACAGTTTTTACGCTGCAACGGGTTTCCATCGAAACCGTCAGACCGTTCCTGGCCAGCTGTGTGCATGTGTGCGGTCATTGCTGGCGAATGGCCCCATTTTGTCAAACTCCAACCCTTGGTTAACGTCTTTCCGTGGAGGGGTAGGGTGGAGACGGTCTTTGGCCAGCCGTTGAAAATGGTTTTGGCAAGAAAAAAATTAAATAAAAAACGGAAAGACCTGCACCACAGAACGACTGCATCCGAAAGTGCGACGGTTAAGATGTTGGGAAAACTGTTCAAAAATGGATGATGATAATGCTGCTCTGGCAGGGGGTTGGGTGGTCGGAAGGGAAAACACTGCTGTTACTTCGAGTGGCTTCCAGACCCGTTTCCCGAGACAAGGTTTCGGAGACGGAGATGTCCCGGTAAGCGACTCCGATGCCAACTGTTACCATCGATCCGTTGCACTATAAATAGCATGGCGGTAAACCCTGCGTTCCTTTATCGTTTCATTTTTATCGCATGTTTTGTGGAACGGACCGGCTTGCCGTCGGATTTTGCTGGCTCGCCGCAAAAAGTCAAAGTTTCGGTTCGAAAACAATCGCATTCGTTATTGGCCGCAGGCCGCTCCGGGACCGGCGACAGCGTGCGCTGATCATATGTCCTTTTTGTCGGTTTAATGTCGTGCCAGTGTCACCGACTGCGATTTGCTCCAGTTTTGGTGGCTTTTAAGGCGAATCGAAACGAGTTGAAGTGGGTGGAAAGGGGGTGGGGGGAGTTGGGGTCGGAGGGTTGAAATGGCGTCTGCTTATTTTAGCACTTTTCAACAGTTCTCAACCCTCCTCCCACTTTGCTAGCGACTGAAAGGGCATTAGACAGATACGTCCGATTTTATCTGTCTATAATTGTGTTTGAATGTGACGTATTTCAACAACAAATCAAGCGATTAGTTGGACAAATCGAAGTTTTGTTTTTTTTAAATGTCAGCCAGTAAAAATAACTTTAATTTGCTTCTTAACACGTTGACTGCCAAGCGGTTTTAGCACAATCTTTTCCGATTAAATTTTGTTATAAAAATTATTAAACATGCAGATTTCAACGATTAGGCAAAGACTAACCTTTCTATAGAATTAGTTTTTAATATTACTATAATTTTCATGTTGTATTATCTTATATTTATGAGGCAAAAACTTTTTAGAACTAATGACAGCTGGCTATCAAAAATAATAGTCATGGCAGTCAACATGTTCATATGATAAACCGAAATTGTCAACACACTAGGTCGTGGTGTTTAATTGTACCCTTTGTAAATATGCGTACACATTTTGATTTCAATGAAAACCAACATAATATTGTTCAATGCTGTTTACTTTAAAATGTTGTTTCATTTTCTATTACGGATTACGACAAGACAGAAAAAGTCAGTATGGAGAATGTGTTCGTGCCATCATTTTATTTTTTGACAGATGTAAATGTGGAAAAGAATGCAAACCTATTTCAATTAAAATAGTACATATGCGTTTATTGCATAGGATTGCGTTCTCACTTCAATTTTTGAGAATGGAGTTTGAATGATGATGAAAAAAATGATAAGAGTTGAGGAGAAAAATCATCAAACAACGATTTCTCTCATTTCCACTGAGAGAAGTAAAATTTGCTCATGTTCTTTAATAGCAATGAACATGAGCAAATTTCGAAGTAAATCATTAAACCTCATAAAAGGTAAGAGGTACAATAAAAGAAATCCTAATTTCACTCGCAATGAAACGATAGGCCAAAACTATCCAAGAAAATGTAATTAATTTATATACAAATTAAGTTAAATGGCTTTACCACAAAGTGACTTGCATTGAAAAAATGAAAACTTCTCCTTCAGCTATCCTGCAATTAGTGCAAAATTAGTTTTCTACAAGTTGAAGAACGCTCTTATCCAAATTTGCGTAGAACAAAATGGACTTCACAGAAAAAAATCTTTCAACAAACGAACCGGATGGCGTGGCGTTAGAAAAGGAACGTGCTCGATGTTTTTGGAGTTGCGGAAAAAAAAGAAACAAAAAAAAATCCCTGCCTGCCAGTTGGCCGTGATGTTCCCTACTGATGATGATGCTGATGAAGATGAGGACGATAGCGAATTTACTGAAGCATCAGCATTAGACAGAATTGTGCCATCAGCAGGGGGGGAAAGTGCGCCCCGGTGGAATTAGTCCAATTCTCGACGCGATAATTGAACGTGCGCCAGGAGCGGAAGCACACGAATAGGATTTCCGAGGGTGATTTGAAAAATAGGAATGAAATCTCATTTCCACGAACAAAATTACGGGCGGGCTGTTGCTACTCAGGCTTCAAAACGGTTAGAGAATGAATTATTAGATAGAAAAAGCTAACTGCTTTCAATAAAACATTTCTGATTAGGGAAAGAAGGATATCAAAACATTCGATCGAAGTAGATTTGGATGGAAGAAGAGCTTTGAAATTGAAAAGAAAGAGAGATTCAGCAATTATAAAACAAAATTATTATGTAGTTTTCTTCTTTACTGAATTTTCAGTTGTATTTTATTTGATGGCCTATCTTTCACACCAGTGCTTTGAACGAATGCGTCGACAGTTTTCACGATTCTTTGGGCAAGATCTTTTGGGCAGACGATGTTTAAAAGAAATTACATTAGCTTATTGAAAATAAGAGTGTTACAAAAATCAAGAAGACGGATTATTCTTTTAAGTCCTTAATAACCTTAAAAAATGAACCACCCTGTTTTAACTGTGTTTTCATTTAAGAACGCAAAATTGGATAAAAAATTAAATCGATTAACATTCAACATTTAAATATCATTTACAATAAAATGGACTGAAAACGGGTGAAATAAATGTGATTTATGAATTTGAAATACAATAAAAGTAAGTAAACTTGGAACGCCATTACGTAGATGTGCATTCTATGCTCGCCTCACAAAACAAATGGTACTGTATCTCATTAATTAATCTTTCTAGCATTGTCCTTTGGTCAGAATTCGAAGCTGAGCGCTCGGAAAATAGTTTCGGGTCTCGTTGAAGGAAGTTTTCACCACACTTTATGCTGAAACAATTAGCCTAGGCTAAACTTTTCCCCGAGTCCGACAATCCCCTGGTATTGTTTCACTGCCGGGTACAATGATTTCCCCCCTTTTTTTGCCCAAGTTCACACATTCATCGGTGTTCGTTACGAGCAGTACATTTCCCTGCAAATAATAATCAATTATTCCACCCGTCCACGGCGGTGGAAAAGCTGGCGAAAGCTTTCTATTTGCGCACATGAACGGTTGCATGGCGGGTTCCTGGACGACAGCCGACATCGTTCTTCTCTGCGAGACGCTGCCGAATTGGTTCTTGTGCTCATATAAAATTCGTCGAAAGTGATATAGTGCTCGAACTTCGTACGAAAACTTCATCAGCATTACCGGAGCTGAGTGGTAGGTGTTTGTTCTTTGCCTGCCATTCTCGATGGAGAACATTAGTTGTAGCGTTTCTTCTGCACGGTGGATCTACTATTCCCTTCACCGTAATAATGACGTTGCTGATGATGATGGTCATGATGATGATGATGATAGAGGTGGTGCTAAGATGAATGTTACGCCGGAGAGAATAGTGTTCGCCAACGGTTATGTGGCGTTCGTTTCTTGCCCAACGAACTTTACCGTTCAACCGCGTTAGGGCCGCGTATCTTTCTACGGCAGATGATGGCGACAATGAGTGGGGATGGGGAAGGGGCTGCCTGGTACGCCACAAAAGACAAACGGAAAGGAAAAGTTTGCGTATAGTTTTGTTTCAATACCTCACTACAGCTACAGCTCGCCATTATTCGATTGCGACTGCTCCCCGTTTGTTTCAGGTAACGGAGGCAAACAAACGCTTCACAACCAGGACTTCTACAACGCTCCGTTGAGATGAGCAAACATCTCCCCGGATCGATATCGTTAGTTACGATACTTGGAAATTTAAATATGCCACTCCTCCAGTCCTCCGTCGATGCCGGCGTCGAACTCCGAACCTCGAAGCTCGAAGGATTTGGAAGGGAAGTAGTGGAGTTGTCAACTCGGAAGTCAGGTTGATTGGCTTGACCTGACCAACAAGGGCAGGAGACGGGACGCTGTTGGTCCTCTGCGACAAGAACACCATGAATGTGTAATCAATAATGGTGATTTGATAATATTCTTCTCACCACTCACCGTTCTTCCATCCTCCAACCAACTGTGTTGTTCTCATGTCGCTTCGAAGCCATTTCTAACTTGAACTCTAGAGAGGTTTACAAGACCGTGCTGTGTACCTTGGTTTAACTTTTGGGCCACCTACTCTTTTTTTGTTTTGTTATTCGCTATATCCCTGTTGCCGATGACAGCGAAACCCAACGGCAGGCGATGTACAAGGTGGTGTAATTTGCGCCATGTTCTCTTCCATGTTTTTGGTCCCACGATAGTCAACAGAGGGCTGTTGATGGTGGACCAAAAGATGCCCCGGATCGTCAGTGAAGCGAGTATTTACTCTTGCTTAGTTCGGGTTGATAAGTGTCAGGTAAAACGATGTGCAAAGTGTTTGTGAACTTTATGGAACTAGCCAAACTAATTTTAATTTTCCATTCAATATATCAATTTTCTTTATGAAAAAGTCACTTACGGCATTCCGTTTAAAATATAACATATTAAAAAAAAGAATGGAGCACACATACTATTCGCTTATCCGTTCAACACTCTAACCGATGAAGGATTTTTCCTCGCCCTGTTCAGTCTTGCGCGCGTGAGCGGAATTGCGAAAAAGTGAGCTAACGATCGTTCGGTATGCAAAGAAGCTGGTCCCGAACGATGGCACGGTTACAAGGGTGCCGATGATGGTGCAAAAAGTAACATTTTCTCCCCCGATTTCGCCGAGGTAGCTTGTAACTAGGCTCAGTGGGGCAAGGAGGGCATAAAACAAGCATAATAGAAGTGCCGAAACATGACAGCGGTACGAATATACCAATCCCGTTTTTGACCGCATCCTTTTGCAAAGTGGTTATGGAAGAATCACTTAGGGAGTTGAAAGGTAAATGTTTGGAAAATGGAATGAAATGTTATAATATTTTTTTTTATATTTTTAGAGCAAAATTTGGCTATTGTAGGAAAATCTGCAACTGTTACTCCTTCAAAATGTACCTCCTGTAATAAAACGATAATTTTTGCGCAGGTGAACACAAATGTGTCTCGCTAATCTCGTACCATACTGTAAATTCTTGTACCACGCGAGCAAAGACGCATGTTAAAAATGGCCTTGGGGACACGGACTGAATGAAATTGGCACCCTCGTCCTGGGCATAGGAGCTTGCTTTCGCACAAAAAACGCTCGTTTGGGAGGGAACGAAACCGGGGGTGTTTCACATAACATCATGCACAGGAGACCACCTTGCTAGGGCTGGTGAAAGGTGAAAATCAACAAAAAATTTCCTCCCCGGTTTTTGGCACTACCGAGCTCTCGTAACATTGCGAGCCTAGTGCTTTCCCTCGGTGCTCCGTTTAGAAAGAGTGAGACTTCGAACAGCTACAACAAAATGGACAACGAACACGCGCTCGTCTGACATGTGCGTGAACGGGTGTTCTCGGTCTTGTTGTACTCTCTGGTGAAAGGTGTTGTTTTTTACCCTTCCCTGTCAACATTCAGCACATCAACATTCACCTGGATTCGAGAGTAAATTCTGTTTGTTAGTACACGTCAACCAGCTTTTCTAAACCCACACCAGTTTAACGGTCCGGGTAAGAGATTACGGAAAGAAAACTTTTTCAGATAAAAATAAGAATAACCTGGATGATGTTTAGGTGTTATAAGAATGATTAGTACTAGAAATAGTACATGGTTTTTAATTAAGAAAACTTTAATAGTGTTCAATTTACTCATTTAAATTTCCTGGAGAAACAGTTCAAAATAAGAGCAAATTTCAAAGAAAAATTTGATTAATTCGTCAAGATATAAATCTTAGAATGGAACGCTTTTCTGGTATTAAAAAATGTTTCAAATTTAATAAAAATAAAAACAAAGAAAAGTTAAAAGTTCTCACTAGAAGGAAGAATTCAAGTTACTCACGACACAAATATGATAAAAAGCTAGTAATTTTCTTGTAGTTTTGTCATAACTCGTTCTATTAGTTAGTTTCAATTTCAACCATTTTGTTTCTCGATTCATTCGAGTATTTAAGTATAACTTCACACTATTGAAACACTTGTTTGATTGAGTGAAAAACGTTGATGTTAAAATAACAAAAATCCTCTGTTTTATGGTTCAAGTTCAGATTTCGAAATAGAAATTTTTAACTCAAAACCAACAAACTTTGAAAGGAACACATGACCCTACCACGAAAAACTCAAGAAACGTTGGGTTCCTCTATGTAATCCCCATGCAACATTAATTTGATGCAATTAGAGCACCAGCATATCCATAGCGTAACGTAATGGATCTTTTTAATGCACCCACATCCTTAGGCATTTCACAACGAGCCGCACAGTGCAATCTGCCAAATCACTGCTTCGTGTTTCCATACCGCTCAATTATTCACGCGCAAAGCGATACCCAAATAGCTGTGGACGATGAACGGGTCATCAAAAATTCACTCAGCTCCACCACAAGCAGACCTAGTTTTCATAGCGCAACCCAAGCGGGCCCGATGGCTATACCTAGGTGGCTGCAAGTTGTGTATGCACTTTGATGCATTTAATCGCATTATTGTGCAGCCTTGGCAAGCGATAGTCGGAGTATACCGACCGCAGATTAGGAAAGTACATTCCGAAGGCGATCGTACTTTCAATGAGAATTGCAACAGTTTGATAGAAAAAAGCTTGTAAATTTTCACAAATTTTCCAGAAAAAATACACATGCATATCAGCACCACCCATGCAGCTTTTCATGTTGCCATCCCTCCAAAGGCTAAGAAGGCCTATCAATCTGTTCAGGGAAAAACATAGTATCAGTTCGCCCGTTCATAACTGATTTAATCATAGTTTTCCCCGTCCAGACCGCAAGCGAAACCAACCAAACGCCCTCCCGGCAATGCTGCGGATCTGCAGGCCTAACCGCAGCCCTGTGTTGGTTGCTTCGTGATTAATTATGCACCACCAAACCCGACGTTCCGATGCGTCCTTCGTGCTGCGAGTGGACGATGTTGCGGGACGACATACAAAAACCAAAAAATAGGAAAAGAACGAAAACGTAGCAGAACATCCGTTGTTGCAACTGCATCGGCCACGGGTGGCAAACATTAGGCTCTGCTGCATCAGCTGGCTGGACATGGCCCATTTGCAAAGCGAGCATTTTTGTTTTTGCTCAGTTAGTCAGCGTACCGCGTGGCAATTTGGTTTCTTTTTATGTTTTCGTTCGATTTGCATAAACACCAATGCTCAGCGTTCGATGAATGGCCGCCGGAATGGGCTGGTGATGCTTTTTTTCCCTTCCCCCGTGATCAATAATTTATGAGCGAACGTTCATGCAATTCAGTCAAGTGAAATGCAAATACGGCCACGAAAAAGCTTTCCCACGAGCAGAAGCCATGTTGAAGTGCAATCATCAAATTTATTTTGACACACCCTGAATAATTAGATTCAATTCGGAAAGGCAAAAATGCACCGGAATGCAAGGGTGGCTAAATGCATCGGATGACTGTTTTCCGAGGTACATTTAAATACGCTGAATACGGGGTCCTAATGAACCGGCGTGAAAATGGATAGCAACGAAATATTCAATACAATACCGTCGAATACGAAAACTAATATCGATGCGGGTCGGAAATGGGTAGGAAAACTCATATCATTCCTGCTGAAGAACACATTCCGCACGAAGCGATAGTTGTTGAATGCCAAGAAAATGGCTCACCGGGAACATGAGTTGGCCGAAATGGTGGTAACGAGCGGCAAGACTCAAACCGAAGACTTTCCCCTCGAAAGCCGAAGGTGTACCTGGATGATCTGTGATTCTGTGTTGCCAGAAAAGATTTGCATAATCATGCGAAGCAACCTTTTCGGTGCCGGGTGTGTGTGTATGGGTATGTGCTCTACTAACCGGACGTGGGAAATGTGGAAAACATGCAACAGACTTGTTACCGCGTGTCGAGGAGTCGCCAGTCGTGTGGCGTTGGTGATGGGTTGATGGGTAATGGTTGGTAATGGAAACGCTCGTTCCGGCCTCGGGCACGTACGTGTGGTGGTCGGATGGACCGGAAAACTCTGATCCCTCGGCTTGGCCTCGGTCGGTGGCAAAATTATACACGAATGACTGGACGTGTTTGGGATGTAAAATGGCGTGCAACAATGTTGTGGGGACGCTTGCCGTTTTTCTAGATCTATTTTCCGCTGTTGGTTCTCTTATTCCATGGGAATTTTCCCATTCCAAAGCGCACGTTCATCAATTGGAATCGAAACTAGGGCTACCACGGCCGATACGGTAACCACAAATCACCTGGGGTTCAGGGAAGGCTAACCAATTCGATACGACCAAATCGGTCACTGATTGAGTGTGTTGTTCCGGGCGGGGGAAATAAATCGCCAGGTTCGTCCCCACGATCGCTAATTAACTAGCGCTCCAGGGCTATGGAGATGGAGATGAATTCCAAAACCGACTCGGTTAACCCTTAAACATATTTGTGGCAAAACCCGTTCGCGAAACCCCGTCCACCGCAGGACAACTGAAAGGGACATGTGGTTCATTTAGTCCCAATACAACAATCTATAAATGACTTCGATGGTTTGAAGTATTCGATTAGGTTTCATTAAATTTACTTTAATTTACAGGGAAAAGCCATAAAATTACAACTAAGAGCAAAATTATATTACATTGAGAGTTTAAAACTGGCCAGGACCAAATATTTATCTTGACACATAACCTATTATATGTGTTTCTTTTTTTGTTTATTCTAATACGCCGACCAACGTCGTATGATCAGCGTTAAAAGCACTTTAATCTCTTTATGGCTGCTTTAAAAATCATGGGGAGGTCTCTTTCTTATGACAACTTAAGACGTTTAGAGAATTTGGAAACTATGTTCAGCAACCACTTATATATACAAACAGTTCGGTAATCTTAGTAAATTTGTAGCTTGGATTGCACTAAATACAACCTTAAAACACATTTGTAAACGTTTATCAACCATTCGCCAGTGTGATAATAGTCAAAGTGTTAATTTAACGCTTATAATTAAAATCAATGGTTGTCACTTACTAGCGCCTGCCTAATGAAACTTGTTTTGATAAGTTTTTGGTACAATTTTGCAGAGCAGTAGTTATTTTTTTCTCTTGTGGATTTTGTACTTGCTATAAAACAAATCTTTTAAATAAAATCGAATTTTAAAAACTTGTCAAATATGTAAACAGTAAGAATTCATTAAAATCTTTCTATATTCAACTCCAAAGAGCAATCGGCAAGGAAAATATAATCGCGTGACCTCCAACAAAGCGACCGAACAGAAACGTTCGCGAGTACCTGGGCCACTCAATCCGAGGCTTCGGTACTCATTTTCCGCCCACAACCAGCAAGCCTTGGCCCATGCCGTCAAGATCCACGCGACCGTCAGCAGGGTCGTTTCGGTGGATTGGGAGGAAAATTGAGCTAACGGCAATGACGCGAACCGTTTACCACCAGTGAAAAGAGGCATTAAAAAAGTGATTGATGAAAGGAAGAGAGATTTTTGGGAGTTTGGGAGGATGTGGGAAAGAATGTGTGGCAGTTGAGCCTTTTTTGGGACGCACTTTTGAAGGACAAATGTTCACTTGTTTCAATCGTTCCTACACGAGACGGAAATGTAGCGGAGATGTGAATGAAGGAAAAATCCGTCCGTCAGTTGATCACTCGACCAGTTACCAATACACCCACAATGGGAAGGAGAGATTCTGGTGCTCGGGTTGATATTCTCCGTTAGCGCCACAGGCTGCTGTACAATTTAGTACAATTTAGCTCCCCATGGTTCGGAGGGAAAATTGTGGAAATTCGACCAACACAACGGCAACAGTTTCCCATTCGCCCGATAGCGCTGTGTGTGCGTCCATATTGAGGTAGCTTCGCTGCTGTGCGTGTGTTGTTGGCTGGTGTGAGGGCATTTTCTTTCACAAAAAGCCTCATGAAACACGCACACACGCGCACTTTCGGGGACGTTTTTCTTGCGATGGAAAATTGGAACCTCTCGGCGAGAGTATATCCGTTGTTTCGCTCACACGTTCATCTGTTGACTTGACGAGCTCTATTTCCCGAACGGAGGGGGTCCATCGAGCTATAATTGTGTTATCACTGATAACATCCTTCAGCCAAATGGTGGAAGAAAAACGAAAAATGAAAAACGTTGAGCGCAAAGAACGAAGAGTTCAGCATGAAAATTAGAAGAAACTTTCAACAGAAGTTAAAATCACACAGCAGAAGCAGCAGTTTTTCCCAACAAACATATCCAAAGGATCACTTTTATTAGCAACATTAATACAATCCTCTCTCTCTAAGCAAGTACTTCGTGTTTATGATTCCTTATTAGCCTTGCATTACCCGAAAAAGAATGCTTAAGGTTCCCACACAATGGTCAGTTATGACAGCTGCTGAAGACATAACCTATCGAACATGTTTCTTGCTGCTGAAACGTTTAGCTAAGTAAGCTGGAGAATGCCTCGAACGTGAAACGTGTAGCATTTGCGCATACGATTGGTGTTAGTAGAGCATTCCCGAGCACGTTCGTGTGGGTGGCCGTGATTTTTACAGCATTCTTTTGTTCTTCACCCGCAAGGAATACATCTGCATGGGCAATGAAAATTGAAACGAACCATGGAATAGCCTATGACTACAAACGGATGTATCCTTGGAGTGGTTTAAATGGGTTTATGGGGGAAATTGGGTTTATGAGGAATGAAAAGTATTGGTTAAACTAATGTATCACATATTGTATGAAACCCTTAGTACTCAAGATTCGGGAATAACAATACAATTTCCGAGGTGGTCCATTTTTAGCTTTAGTTTTAAAATTAAACAAAAACCAGAACCAATACGATAAAAATCAACTAGAAAAAAACAAAAGAATGGTAAATACTACCTTTCAAATTTCTCGTAAGTTGATATTAAGTTTATGTTATACATTATTTTAAAGAATATGTTTAAACCTTTCTTGTATCCTTAGAATCAAGTGCTTAACAAAAAAAAATGAAAAAGTTAATTAGATACACCAATCACGTTACGTACAAAGTATGTCCCTTGTGTTAGCTCTTTCGCAGACTAAGCTTAAATGCTGGGTCAACAATTAAAACACTTAATTTTGTCACTGTCCCTTTTCCTTCAAGTAACTAAAATATTTCCACAAAATAAGGTTTCGGGACGAATTTCGAAATAAATCTAACTGCACATACTCGTATGTAAATCGAACGTTACAGATCCACGGTATTGCTGCAATTTCCACTCTCAATTATTACCTTTGTTGTCGGTGTGCCCGACTTCATTCACTCGAGCACATTCGCTCGTGCACTTGGAGCTCTCCCCACGAACGAGCTTCTCACCGCAGCCTCCAACCAGTGAGCCGTCGTTGGCTGGGAAACAGTTACACGCTGTTATCACACCTGCTCACTCGAGCCACTTGCTCGGCTCATGCACATCCACCACACACTTTTGCTCACTGCTTGCTCACTTGATGCTCACCGTTCGGTGTCGTCGCTCGCTGATCCGCACTGGTTCCGATCCTCCGATAATTCTTTGCTTTAGGTATGCTCGCTTTCCTATTCCGTGTTTGGCTGTGGCACTTTGTTTTGCGTTTATCCTGTGGAGACACACTAACACATAGTAATTCGACGCTTACATACGCCTACCCAGCGACAGAATAAAATTAACACAGACACACTCGAATACATTCCGGCACAAGGCTGTGATAGGATGATGATAACGATCCGATCATCGCTGTCGTGCCTTATGCACGCACACACACACACATACACACACACACTCACAAAGAACCATATTTATTATCTTTTTCCATGAGGGAATGATACGGCACACAACCGATCAAGCCGATGATTTGTAGCATCATACGATCACCGACCAAGAACATGATTGATCTCGTGTTGATCATCACCTTACGTCACTTTATCACTGCATCTGCTGTCACACGAGAGATTCACTCGGAGACCATCGCCAGCTCACTTCCAGAGCAGCATCCTTAACGCACTCACGCTTGGTTCGGGTCTCGTTAACTGCTTCTTTTCTTTCTTTCTTCTCGTTACCTTCTTCGTCGGGTTCGGGCAGGTCCGTGTTGGTCGGGAGTTTTCGGTCGAGAGTCCCTTCCCTACGCGCTGCCGCTATCGTCTACCGGATTATTTGATTCTCGGACGGTTTTTCCCCAGCCGTGTTCACAATTTGCTTCACAATTAAGATTTGGGCCTGCTTGAGCTTCGCCTGGGAGCGCTAACGCCAGCCTAAAAGAACACTTGTTGGTGGAGCTATTATTTTTACAGCACGCGCCTACACAACTACACGCTTTTCCATACCCGTTTTCTCATGGCCTTCTAGCTCCTAAAACGTGGTGTGATATGACTTCCAAGAGCTCTTAGTTTTCCACCAGTCTCCGTTCTTTAATAAATTTAAATTCCTTTATCCTTTAACTCACAATACTCTAACGATCTAAAAAATGGAAGTCATGGGGTTGGTTGAGGGTTGTCCACGGGCAAGTTTACGTACGTATAGGTTTTTTGTTCCAAAAGTATTCCAGAAATTTCTAAAAACTTTTAATAACTCAAACGCGCGCGCGTTGATAAAACACTCGCAGCGTTCAAACTGGGTGTCTAACTTTGAAAGGCGGACGAAATACCTATTTTAAATCTATAAAGGACTCTTTTGTCCTGATAAAAACGCACTGAACTTTCACTATAATAATTTCAAATCAATTTAAACCTGTCCATAGTTTATTCGCAATACTTTGCAGCAAAGACCGAGCGTTTTCCTGCTTGCTGCCCAAAAACCGAACCGACACTTTGCCAAACGTCACATGGGATGGTTCGCTTTCTCTCGCCACGCCATTGTTCTCTCGTTTGCTCTATGTTTTATTTCCCTTGTCGTTCTTTCTTTTTCTCGGTTAAGACCTTGCCTACCCTTGGGAGCGCGCGCGCTCATTATCACCGCCCGTTCGCCCATTTCGCCAACATTACGCACGCAGCCACATCGTACCGGAGACGGACCGGGCGCCTCCATCGCACCCGAGGAACCGAAGCGAAGCGCGTTCCGTTGTGTAGCACACTGGTTGCTTCAAGCGGGCCGGGCAAACTGTTGGCTACTGTTGCTGTGACCGGGCTGGTGGATTATTTCCCCACCTTCCAAAGTCCTCCCAAAGGTTTGTCCCAAAGCAAACACATTGGGTATTAGGATCGGATTGGAGAATGGAGAAAAAAGGAAGCGAAAAAATCCAAAATGGACCATATCCTGCCTTCATCATGTTCGCCCTTAGCCCGCTCTACCTGCTGGGGCGCTTTCGCGTCCAGGGCACCCCGGGGAAAACGCACTTTTCACTCACGGCTCGGCTGTACGCGTACGCCTACACGCACCGCACGAGCCAGCTCGGTATCGGATGGTCCCTCCCCCTCGCTTGTGACCCCCCTTTCCCCTTCGGAAGAAGTTCGGTCCGTTTAACGTTGGTTCACTTTTTCGGGTTCACCTGTTTTTTCCCCATCTCTGGCAGGGAAATTTTCTTTCTCCACTGGAACTAGCGAATCCTCAGTGGCTCGTCTTGTGTATTATCCTTTGGCTGGA
>KE524787.1:46323-167591 GCA_000441895.2 Anopheles sinensis | reverse complement strand
TTCTAACTGGTTTGATACTCCCTTGCGCAACGGGGTTCTCTGAATTGTCGTCACTTTTTCAGAGGTTTTTCCGCAGCTCAATGGATTTCGTTACAGGTTTTCTGCAGCCACCGTTCACGCTTACTTTTAATCACCTTTGTCTTCGCGTCCACGACTTCGTATATATGTGCGTGTGTGCGTGTATGTGTGTATGTGCGTGACGTGTGCGTTTGTGTCACTGGTTTCACTTCACGTCGGGTTTTTTTTTCCTTTTTCATTTGCTTCACTTTGCACACCCGAGCACGCACGCGAGGGCTTCGATTTCCTTCGAATTTCCACACACCCACAAGCCACAACGAAAAAACGGCGTGAAAATCGTGAAAGAAAATCTATACCTTCACTGCACATATATATTTAAAGCATTAAGTAACAAATCTATACAAAAACAACAGCACGACTCTAAACCGGAACACCAACTGGGACGGCAGCTCCCGGAGTGATGCTGCCCAGCACAGGGTTGGCCCTGTTTTTCGTGCCGAAGCTCGCGAGAAAAGCCCCGGTTCGGGCAAGTTCGGGCACGTCCGGTTTTCGGGCGTACCACCGCGGCGTCGGAGATGAGTTTTCCTTGGGCAACCTGTTTCCTTTTTTTTTGTTGGTTTTCTTTACTCGATCAAACTCTCTTCGCACTCTTTGGCTACTCCGAGGCGCTCGTTCCGAAACCCCCGGCCGTCCCTCGAACGATCCCTGCACGTCGGTTATCCCAATCGCCTCGGAAGTCGGGCATTAGGTCGACACATCACGCGATGCTCACGGAAAAACGGACACGGGATGCTCTCGAGCTCTCTCTCTCTCTCTCGAGGCACGGAGTTTCGCTCCGCTGGGTCTCTGCGTTCGCCCCAAAAACAAAGGCTTCCTGAAGGAAAGGTGCGTGTTTTAGTACAACGTTTTAGTACGGATCCTCGTTGCGTTGAGCGAGACCGTTTGGCGATGGGAAAAACTCGCTCACTGTCGCCATCCCTTTCGGTCGCGCACTTTCCTATACGGTCACTCTCTTTCCGGCGCGCTGCTCGAGCTCGAGTGCACCTGCGCCACGGCCCGGATGCCCGAGCCCGAGAAACGACGATTTTCCGGAGCACACCAGCTCCTGGAGCAAGCTCCTGGCGGGATACAAGATTGCTAACGAACACTTCGAAGGGTTGCGTTCGGGCACCAACACGAGCGTCTACGGTCTCGTGTAAAGTTGTGTGAGTACTGCTGGTAAGGCTGTTGCTGGATCAAGACTGCTGCTTCTCAACAAGTTTCCATACTCGATTCATAAAATAGATCCACAGCGCGACGTCCGGAATCACTCGCGACCACCGGGGGGGTAAGGGTTGATTTTGGAGTTTCCCCATGCTGAGAGACAGTTCGCGCGTTGGTGAGTTCCGCAGCATCCGGGAGAGAAAAATAAAACGCAGATCCGCCAAAAATTCATTCAACATATTTTTGACACACTTCCCGACGCAACCTCATGTCTGCTGATGGCAAGCTGATTGGAAACTAAACGCTTCGCCTCTCTTCATTCCACGTGACCACGAAACGTCAGTTCAAGAGTTCGACTCAATGTATGGCCCACAATGATATTGCAATGGATGCTTTACATTTCTAACCTCCTTTCGCCGAAAGGAAAAAGGCCGGATGTGCCGAAGGAGCTTCGATGGGCGACGGGAAGCGTCCAATTGCACCATTAGAAATGCCGACCCTTTAAACCGGGTTGACAGCAGCCATCCCGACCGCTCGTTATGTCTCACACAAGCGTTGGCATTTTGTTGTGGCACCAGTCGAACGACCACGGAGTAATAAAATTAGAAATTCAAATTTGTATCCCGGTTTCCGTTGCTTCTCCCGTTTTCGTCCGTTTGCTTTTCCCTTTTTCTTCGGCCGCTTGTTGCGGTTACCGGCCGGGGGAAGGGGGAGCAAACATTTGCAATCCTACCGACTGCGAGGGGCATTAAAAGAAAGCCGTTGGAATGCGGAACCACAACTCTTTGACTCGTTTGACCCGCCCGGCTGATGGTGTGAAACAAAAACGATCAAACGATTCCTTCCGCCAACGCTCGAACCGGAAGTGCCAATTGACTGCTTGATATAGGACTAAGAACATGTTTGCCAAATATATTGAAATTTAATGCGCGTCAAAGAGTTCATAAGTTACATTTCTTCAAATTGATTTGTTTATGACACAATGAAGTGAGTGAGGATTATGAAGAGTTCATAGAACCGCGAGAAAAATACTGTAAGCGAGTAAAACAATGAGTAATTCTGATTTAAAATTTAATCTGTGCAATTTTTCTTAGAGTTAGCGATTCATTTCGTAAATATATTCTTTATCCGAAGATGGCCTTTGAATAAACTTTTCAACACAAAATTTTACCATTTTATACTTATTCTACATAATATCTTTGGGTTTTCATATCAAGCCTCACCTCACAATCAAATTAACTGCAAAGTTAATAGGATTTCGTTTACTATGGAGAAAATGTATTTCCCTAATAAATATATCCAAGTCATGAAATTGTAGAAGACATGTGGAAGAAAACCTGATTTTAAAAAGAAAAACTTTGCCTTAAATATTCCACCAACACCAATTTCGGTATTTGAGTAAGATTTAGTTAAAACAGTCTTGTGTATCAACAATCTCAAAGAGATTTGTTTAAAAATCATTTAAGTTACATGACAAATTTAACAACTCTCTTTACAAAACAATTTTTTGTTTACTGGTTTTTAAAAGGTATAAATCCGAATGATTTTAAAAGAAAAATGCAAAGTTTAGTGCAGCACTCCGAGGGATCTGCTTGGAATCTAAAATGAATTGATTTTCTTCAAACGACGAAAATCGTTTTCAAGAGCTTCATCGGGGAGAGAAAAAATCATGGCATTTCACAGCAACGTGACCCAAACCCCCAGCTGTTTGGGTTGAGTTTTCCCGCATCGGAAGGGGCATTCGAAGGGGAAGGCAGGACGGGCAGGTTCCACTGACGGACCATTTGGTTTCGAAAAGCAATTTAGTACGTTAATTTACCTCCATCCTTGGCGCCAGGGTTGCGAAAACCCAGTCCAATTTTCCCACGCCCCCGCCGGAAACCCGGGGCAAAGGAAACCCAAAGTCGGAAGCGAGTACCCTTAGTGTGTTTTCTTCGAGAAAGTTTGTCGGTACATTCGCGAGATGAATGACGGAGGCAGAACGGCCGGGCAAAACAGGGTAATGCGTCTTGCGCCGGTTGTGGTGCAGTGTAATAAACCCCGATTGAGGGAGGAGAAGAAGAACCGGAAGGGCCACCGTGAAACCTGCGGCAGAACCGGAAGAAAGAAAGCAAACCCACCCGAATTCTTTCTCGAACAAACTGACGAAGCGTTCCTCCAGCCAGCGACGAACTCACCACAAATTGAGAAAGCTTTAGTGTGAGCAACGCCCGAAACCCCTCACCCCTGCCCCAACATCTGGTGTTCTGGCCGCGGACGGAGTAAACCCCCTTGGACCATGATCCTTTTTCCCCTCCCCGTCCGAGCTGCCCGGTCGCCCGGGATCAACCGTTGGTGTAAAAAGTTATGACCATTCGAATGGGGCACGTTTTATGGGCAACTTAATTAGGCCCGTTTATGTGGTGTCCGTTGAATAAATGATAGAGGGTATAGATGGTGGTGTGCGTGTGTTGCTGCCGGTTTGAACGAGAATTGCGGAAGGGGTTGATTGAAAGGGCCAATACTGCCCAGCAATCTGTTTTCTGTTTTCATCCTTTCCAGCGAGAGAGAAAGAAAGAAAGTTCCCGGTAAGAAGTTTGCCAACTCAAACTTTCTTATTATAAAACATTGATTTTTCTGTTTCAAGTGATAAGAATTTCTTTCTTTCCAATATCCTCACAATTGCGTGGGTAGTAAATGTTCGGGTGATCATTGGAAAATATCCAACCAGATCTTGCAAAAACCATCCCAACGAAAACTGGCTGCGGTTTCACCTGCCTTCGAATTACAATAAAATGGCGTTACATGAAGCATTTTCCAAGTGGCCACTTGAGCTGTAACCCGTTTAAAATAACTTTGAACGGAAATCACCACCTTAACGTATACTTGTTTGCTTCGAAAAACGGCCAAACCGAGCGCGTACGGAGGAAAACAAAAACCAAAACCTTGGAAATGGCGTAACTAAACTCCGCCTGGAAAACGCCCTCCCGGCGTCCGCTGGTTGCGTTCCTACTGGCAAGCCTGGAAAGCCGAACCCAAAACACTCCCACACTAACTCGGAACACACCCACCCACCCAGGCGGGGGAGGAAAACCCGGGGGGAAATAAAAACCTCCCATGAGAGAATGACTTCCGTTCGGTTTACCTTCCACGTTCTGAAAGTTCACACTCCATTCCGAGGGGTACTGAGCTGCCCGAGGTGGTGCCGTTACTGTGGAAAGAGTGGCGGAGTGCCAGCTGGAAAATGTGTTTTCCAGCCCTTTTTTCTGCTTGCCCGTTTTTTCGGTACTCTTCACATCGGTAATTCCTCGTTCTGCCCGTGGAGTCGAGTGAAGTTACCAAAACGGTGGCGTTCTTCTTCGTCCACAACTCCTCCCGGAAAACCTCCTCCTTAACGTCTCTGACCTAATTAAGCCATTTATAAAATCGCACATTTTTGGCAGCATGGCGCACGTCGCGCACCACTCTTTCCGGCGAGGAAGGACGCATCGGAGCGCAAGATCCGGAAAGGAAAGACGAAACTTTTTTGCCGAATAGGGGTTTGTTTTTTCGTCTTGCCACCGTCGGGGAAGCGCGGCACGGTGTGGTAGTGCTCTCGAAACTTAATTAAAATTGAACAATTTTAAAATTCCATTTCAAACGCACCGCTCCGTCGATGGTGCAAGCCGGAAGGATGGATGCAGTGCATCGTACGGTTCGTCGAGTGAACCGGCACCAGAAAAACATGCACCCGAAACGATAGTTACTTCCTGTTCCTGCCCTGATGCACTCAGTTCGCACATGTGCGACCCGCACGGAACTTGTTTTAGTTCCGAGATAGTCGCAGCTCTCGGGAGCTGGGTTGATACCGATTTATCGGATGATGTATGTTGCCCCTTTTGTTGGGAGAAACGGAATCCGGCAGGTGTTGCATCCCATTTGGTTCGTTTTGAAGAGTAAGCTTTTTTTTCGATTACAACAAACGCACTTTTGCTCTACTTTTTGGTACGTGCGTGTTACGAGTGTGAGCCGAGTACCCGTTGGATGTGTTGGCTTTATTCGAAAAAGCCAGAAATCTCTAACCAACCATTTGGCCAGTAAGGGTTCCGTTGGGTCCAAAAACAGACCACGTTAGGTGGCACGTTAGATTCGGTAAACCGGTGGAAATTTCGATAGTTTTTCTTCTGCCCTCGTCACGGTTCCATTCCATTTTCCCCCCACTTTGGCAGCATAATGAATTTACGACACATTTGAGAACGCCCTCCTCGGTCACCTCATCACTTGAACCCTTCTCGGGGCAGGGAACCGTGTGATGTTGAAATTCGAACGATGGTTCAATTTGCATTCGGTATTAGAATAGTTGCACAACGGCTGACGAGTGTGATGGAAGTTTGCGCAAACTGCTAGTAATCACGGGCAAACGGCGTACGGTTGCGCTATTTGGAATGTTTTATTTGTGAAACAGTTCAACTTTATTCATCCACGTTGGAACGATGAAGGTGGGCTCTGATGCGAATGAGATCTCTGGATCTCATGTTCAAGAGTTTGAATCTCGTTGACTATGCACACATAGAATCTAAGCCGATTTTATTACCAGCGTGTAATTTTATTTAGTTAGCATGAATAAATAATAGCTGTAACACGCAAACCTAAGCATTTTTACAGTTTAGATTCTGGCTTAACGGGCCTGAATATGAGTGTGAGTTGTGTGCAACTTTTAATAAAGAAGAGATGGTTAGAGTAAAATGGAAGTTGGACAAATAAGAAAAAAATGACACGTTGTCAAACGCCGCATTCCATCAATGCTTACACCGTACTGGATTGCACATGTAATATATGTTTTCGAATAAGTATTTATTAAATTAAAATTCAACACACTTGAATAAAAAACCATGAGATTTTTGTTTTTCAAAATATTGAACTACAAAACGATGAGATATCCTGTATCTTTTCCATATTTATAAAATCTATCTTACAAAAATTCAAGATAAATGCATAAATGAAAATGGATATATTTGAACAAAAAGTACATTTCACTATACGAAAACCATTCAATCCAGCCTCCAGAGCTGACCAGCTCGATGATTTAATGAAAGAAAAGAGAAAGCTGATTGAAATAATGTATTTTTTATAGATTTGAGTTTAATTAATCTTTCAACAAGGTTCATTCATTCGAATCTTTTATGAAAGAATCATTCGCATACCAAATTTTGTGCGGATAACAAACGATGAGAATTAAGTTTTTAAACTTTTTGGAATGGGATTTTGTCGAATTGCTTAGAAAATGGCATCGTCATATGTATTTCATGAATCTTTATTAAACCTTAATGATTTAATAATCTAAATGAATCTCAAAAGATTCCCGAATCATCCGGGCAAAAATTTAGATGAATCTGAATCTGAGTTACACAACTTTAGTTTTTGTTGTTCTTTGGTATATGAATCTAATCAACGATTTAATTTATAAACTGAACAAACTGATTTAAACCATTGAATGGGTCCTAACTGTAAGCCTAATTTTATACAACTTATGTCTCTCGTATGTAAAAAAATTCACTTGGTATTTAATTGAAAAACAATAAACTTAGGGCCGAATAGAAATTAAATCTACTGTTTGACCTAACTTTTCTTCGCGGTTTAGGTAGGTTTAATATGCCTTGACAACTTTCGTGAAAGGTTTGTTTCGACATGTTACTTCCCAAAAGATGGTCACAACCGTTCTAACACATCCAGTGACCTACTCAACGTAATGCTATCTGTAAATCATGCTTGTAAGCGCATCATCTTCCTGCCGCTGCACTTTTTCTGCAACGCGAGGAGTAAATCGATTTAGCTAGATGGTTTTTTGGAGGCCCCTTAAGCCATATCATAACCACGCGGAGCACGTTTTCGGCCACGCTGGGAATCCATTAAATAAAATAAAACTGTAGAATAATGCCATGTTTGTGCCGATCGAATCTACATGCAGTCGCGACCCGGCAACCAGCAAACCGACAAGTAACGGCATCCTTTTCATGGACTTACTCCTTCTGGTTGGGAAAAACAAAACTACACTGAAGACTAGCTGACGGCATTTGTTTCTCTTCCCTTTGTTCCCTTGCCATTCTTGGTTCAATTTATTATTCTTTCGGATGCACTAAAGCCGGCAGAAAACATTAGAGAAAACGGACACGACCGAGCGTACCCACACGCTCACAAACACATACACTCGCACACGATCGTGGTAAAATTTTCACGACCTAACCAAGTGAAAGAGCTCGTTAAACCCCGGTTCACCAAACGGTCGAACGGCTCTGCCTCTCTGCTTTGGCTCGTGGCTTCGGTTTCTGTCGGCGAAAATAACTGACGGAGCAAAATCTGAAAAATGAGATCAAACTCGACCAGCATTTCGTGCGCCGACGAAGGTTTAGTTGGATATTTATTTGGCCGCTCGCGGATCCCATCTCCAAAACGGGCCACAACGGTCGCAAAGCAGGAAATGGAAACGGTAAAAGGAAACGATCTTCGGCGCGCAAGGAGAATGCACTTACAGTTTCGGTGGGTTTCTAGATTTTCTTAATGCCATTCTCTTCATAAATTCCTTGCCCATCTCGCTCCTCGGTCCCCGGTGCAGAAGCAGATTTACTCCACCCAGCAACGGTTGCCGATGATGGGCGTAGAAAAGCCCCATTTTCCCAACGTCACGTGCCCCGAAAACCCCCTCCCCGGCATGAAACGGATAGAACGGGTGACTTTTAGACCACGAACCATTTTCCCACCGCGCATCCCCATATGCATTGTGGCATCGTTGGCGTTTTTCCGACCATATTTTCACCGCACCAGTTACAGCATGCGACGCTGCAAGCGTGGGTCAGTTTTGTTTTTCCTCGCCATTCGGCTGACTGTATTTTTCTTTCTTCTGTTTCGCCTCCTCATAGTGTCATAGTTTCGCAGGTAGCTGCACCGGAAAACTTCCGGCGCACACAAATAATCCGTGCTGGCACTCGTGGAAAATAAATGTGGCCGCATTCCAGTTCCACTTTTTGACTACTGCAGTAACCATTGCCCAGGTCCCTTTTGCCCTGGTGGCAGCAACAACTCGAAAAAACAAACACTGGCTGGAGCCAAAGCAAAACGGTGAACTTTACCTTGCTCTGCGGCGAAATTGAATGAGCCCAACTCGTTTGAAACTCGTTGCGGACCGCAGGCAAGGCGTTACATATTTTAGGACGCGCTCGAAAAGTTCGAAGTGCCATCCCGTCGGTTTGGATTTACGCTGGAAAATGTCAGTTCCAAAGCAGTTTCCTCCCATCGAATTTCGAACTGACCAAATCGAACGGTGTTGTACTGAATACGATTGGAGAAAACTGACTGTTGGCACCGTGTGGCTTTTTATCTCTTATTTGAAAAAGAGGTTTATGAGACCTAGATGAACCAAGGAACTTTATTAACGATGTTGCCTACTATCAAAATTGATAAAAGAATTTTCGTTCTTCCAAAAATAGTTGATTGTAAATCTAATTTATACAATAACGCCTGGTAACGCAAGTAACAGTGCCATTTGCTTCTTTGTCTACTTTTACTAAGGTTTATCACTGTAGCATTTTCGTCTCTGAGCCTCATTTTATAATCAAGAAAACAAAAATATATTACTTTCCGCTTCATAGTTTTGCTCCTAAAATGAGGTCCATTTGAAGTGTAATGAAGGAAGCTATTTTTCAAATAACCGTATATGCACCTCAAACACAACACCATGCGCAAACAATAAGGCGCTTTAGGTGGCACTCAAATACGCCCCCGACGGAAGGCACACCAATATCACCGAAGCGCGATGATGTGCATCCGAACAGCCTGGAGGGAAATGAAAACCTAGTTTCAACGCCAGACTTGCAGAGGGATGAGTTTTGGTGTCGAGGATTTTGAGCCCCGCTATCGAGTGGCGCCGACAAGTTTTCTGCATTTAAAATTGTGCTGGTACGCCCGTTTCGAGCCTTATTAGGAATACGATATGAGTTGGCCACGTTTTGAAGGGTTAGCGGAGGTGCGGGGACGGGTAGGGGCAAATTATTGCACGCCATAATGTGCTCCACATTTTCACTCCATCGGGAAACTTTGGGCTCTCGGGTAACGCTCTCTTGCTAACTCATTCAAACTGTAATATGCTGGTGCCGGTTCATAACGTAGCTTTCCATATCAGAAGCGAACGAGTGTCATCGTTCAAACTGCGGGTCGGAAACAAAAACTACATCCTTCGTTTGAGGGGAAACTTAAGCGGCGTGCAATTGAGTATTATCGAGGGTTAAAAGTGTCGAGGTGTGGTTTCATTAGGAATCCACATTCGAATTGATACCCAGTAAGTTTTCAGAAATAATATTTTTTTATAAAAGAGAATCCTATGACTTTAGGCCATACTGATCTTTTATATGCCGAAATGATGATGAAAAAGCCAGGTACTCTGTTTATGGCTATTTTTTCCAGAATGTTTGCCTGTTTTAATTACTTTTTGTTTCAATTTAACCGTCAAATGAATGTTTTAAACTCTTTGGAATCCTTTTCCTGAAATTTGTGAAGAAACGAACTGACAAAATTCATTGGAAAACTTAAACAATTTCGTCGTTCTGATATCGATTTCTGTCTTTAGCATATGTCTAACAGAATATGCTCTTCATTAAAAACTTTTGTTTACAATCGTAATTATTTTTTTCTGTTGAAAAATCGTTATCTGTTGTTAGGTGTTGTTACAACCATTATTGCATCTGGAACTGATACGAAAAATGATAAAACTATTTGTTTATACCATAAGTGATTAAAGATAACATTTAAATTATCAACACCATTTATGTGAGTGCCAAAAAATCACATAAAATTTCCTGATACAATAGTATAAAAAAGCTGTACCAAACCATCAGAATTATTTTAGAAGATTTATTAGATGATAAGATAAACACTGGCAATTCTAGCTGAAAAGGATATTTTCTTTAAATTATTTTTTTATGTTCGGATTTTGTTAATAAATGGCTACGGCATAGGCATGGGTTGTACATAACTTTCCGTTTTAGTCAATCTATTTTGGATTGATACGCAATTTTCTCTAAATCAAAGGCTATAGAGCTATTTAAATATATGCAGTACTTATTGGATAATACAGAAGTATCTAACGCATGCTGGTAAATGGTTGCCCAAAGTTATGTATTCGCTGCACTAAAACAAACATTGATGATATAAAGGAATACTTTATTTTCAATATGAATCTGCAAAGGCTTACCATGTTTAACATGCGTCTGCATTAAAAACAAAGCAGACCAATTTTTATTGTTCCCATTCGATGACAAAGAAAGACAAACAAGCCGTCAAACCTGACCGATTGAATTAGACTGATAGAAGCTATCCTTTCCCATTCCCGCTAGAATGCAAATCCGACGAGCGGTCAAAGGTTGCAAAAGACAGCTAAAATAAACGAAAGCACCGAGCTTTGACGCACCGCTACAATTACTCACACCGCAAAGGGAATATCATTCGCTCGTAATTGATATTTCATACCTCCGATTCCCGGCTAGAGGATGGGCCAGCCAAATCCCGGGAAAACCATCAAACATACCTCGAACCGAAGCCCCACAGGACCGACATCGGTGTCAGCGCACCGGGGTAAGGCTCGTCCGGGCGCGTTTTCGCTGAGTGATTAACACTGATTCAACAAACAACTCCCGTGCCCGTGATGTTGTGCCCGCACCAAATCAAATCAGCACCACTTTCGAATGCGTTCAGGGTTTTCGTCACGCGCGTGTACATCCGGCACACATGTTTGCGCAATTTTTTTGCTCAATTTTCCCGGCCTGCTTAACGCCGAACCGGGACATGTTGCTTGAAAGGCCGCGGAGCGGACGGAAAACGTAAACCTGTTCGGCGTGCAAACGATGCTTCACACCGACTGACACACAACAACGTTAGAAAAGGCGCTTTTCAACGCATCACAATTTCCCACGACGCCTCTTTCGACTGCTACCGTTGCTGCTGTTTCGACAGGTCGCGCGGGTTTTGTGTGAAAATATGACACATCGTTTGTACTTTAATGGCCTCGTAAAGTAGAAGACAACTTTATGGGAGTTTGGTGCGTTTTCTTTTATCCCTTTTTTCTCTTGCCGAAGCTTTCCAGCAACCCGGCAAACGATTTCTTCCGGCCTGTCTATGTGAACGGTGGCGCGAGCGTGAGCTGACATAAATGGGAAAATCGCGATGTTACGCTTCCTTTCTAAGTCCGCTGAGGCTTTCCCGTTCCCCGAAATCGTGCAAAACGGTGGCGAAATTTTAGAGGATTTCTATGTTGAGTTGGGCGAGATTGGATTAAAAATAGGGAACGAGAAGGAACCCTTTCACATAATCTTTGGATACAAGTGTGAAACGCACGGTGTGTTATGTTTGTGGACATTTATGCGAACGAAAACCGAACCGTTTGCCAATAAATTAGAAAGGCAACTGTTTCTTTTTAAGCTTATTATGACAGTTATAATTCTAAGCCACAGGAAAAATATGTTAGGCCGCAAATAGACGGGGCGCGTAGCAGGCGCGTAGCACGCGGGCGCGTACCTAAAATCTGTCAGAATGACATCTTGTAGATCATTTTCGATACGCGCTAGCGCGTGGTACGCAGAGTTGCATCAAGTAGGCAACTCTGCGTATCACCAGGCGCGTAGTCTAAAGCGTACCGAAAGTGATCTACAATATGTAACTTTGACAGATTTTAGTTCATATTCGGTACGCGCCCGTGTGCTACGCGCCTGCTACGCGCCCCGTCTATTTGCAGCCTTAAATGTATTTACAACTAAGTTTAGTAGAATTTTGACTTTAACATATTGACTGCCAAGCAGTTTTAGCACGCTTTTTTAGAACAATCTTTGTCAATTTCATTTGTTTATAAAATTTATTAAACAGTCGGACCATTTTTAATATTATTTTAATTTTCATGTTGCATTTTCATATATTTGTGAGGCAAAAACTTTGTAAAATTAGCTGGCTTTCAAAAATGATAGCCATGGCAGTCATCGTATTAACTAAGAAAGTTTTAAGGAAAATTGCTTAGCAATAGAATACAGCGGTTAACATCGAGAATGTCTCACAAACTATTGAATTTTTTGAATAAGACAATTTTATATCTTAAATCCATCAAGTATTGATGATTTCAGATTTATACTTTAATATCTATCTATTCACGCTAAAATATATTTAAGTTAAGTTTTCCCCCATGAGCTCAGTGTAGATGTATCTTAAAGCCAAATTAAACGCAACATGCCCATAACGGTATCTGTTAAACGGATTCAGAATCCGAAACAAGCGCTTTAATGCTCAAACAAATAATCTTAGTTTAAAAATTGATCAACATTATAGCATTATAGATAAGGCATAGATTCCTAATGGAAGCATTCCTTTACAAAGCAAGTACGTTTTGTTTTGCCATCTGTGTCATCAATACAAGCACCCGTTTTGTTGAAGGCTAAAGAGAAAGTTGGCGCCACGATACATCACTTTACTTGTTACTGATTGTAACGTTTATGTCCATCATCTAGCAAGGAACGGTTTGCACTGTGCAGCCTCGCGAAAGTGCCTGAAACAGAACCTTGTCGATATGACAATTTCATGCGCGATTAAAAATTAACACATGTGATATATTTACATTCGCCCCATAGCACACCCCGCCAAGTACAAAACCCCCCAAGCTTACTCGATCGGTTCGATGGCTCCTGGAAAATGCTGGTCAAATTACTATCCGGAGTACGTACCGACGATCAATCATAAATCCACCCTTCCACCACAGTATTTCCTCCATTCTTGAAAGGGTTTCTCTATAACCTCCGAGAGCAACGAGAGAATAGCCAGGTGGGAAAACACATTTTCATCGCCCTGTTTTCCAGATATCGGAGTCCGATGCTTAAGTACTGCGGAAGAAAGGGTTTTCATAATCTCGCGTAAAAGTCGCTTTCGGTAACGCTTCTTGCACTTCCATAATGCCAAAACCGCGTTTTCTCCATTAATGCTCGGTATTATCGATTAATTTCTCAAGCAACACTCCCCTGCAACATCATCCACGATGGTCGATGATGGCGCCCTTCAAGGATAATCTCTGATCCGCTGTTGGCAGTATCGTAAACCATCGTTCCACCATCGGCCCACCGGTATGATTCCGCTCTGCAGAGTAGCGTCAGACCAAGCGGGAAAGGATGATGAATAGCGCTAATGGTTAATGGACAACCGTCCGTCAACACAACCGAACTACGGACCGACCCTTCGCTGCGGTCTGAAACTGCATACACACTGCCATCAGGCAGCTGCTGCATGCCGGTGCACTTGTGGCGTATACCGACCCTTCCGGTTAAAGCGAAGAGTGCAAAACTAGTTCATTATTCATCCGGCCGGTCTGTTTGAACATTTCGAGCTCGGCCGAAGGCTTCCGATACAATATTTAACCTAATTAGGGGTGGGTTTAAATTTTTAACTAATCCAGCTCTTCCGGCTGCAGACACTTTGCCAAAGATATTCACGGTAAAAGCAGGCGATAGCGTAGTGCATGCAAGGTTAATTATTCAATCACGCTATTTAATCACAACTTTTATAAACCCCGTGAAGAAACTGGTTTTGTCCAATGGAAATCTTAAATGAATTTCAGATTCCTTAATACTTACATCGTGTATGACATTTTTATGGAGTGTAATATTATTTTAAATGGATCTCACTAATTAATTTGGTTTGATTCTTTTCTCTAGAATATTTTGTAGGCACCATTAAAATATTAAAAAGTTTCTAAGTTGTATTAATGATAAACATACTAAATGACAAAACAATTCCGATATTTTTCAAGTAGTTTATGGATTACAGTTATAAACACCAGTCGTATATATGCGATTTGCCTTAAATAATCTTTTTTTAACAGTCAAAATGTTGCCGTGTTCAAAAGAAACTCCCCAGGTCGATGAGTTTTTACTTTTAAGGGGGTTTGAAATAAAACGAGAAAACGGCATTTAGTGAAAGACTGAACGAAATTCAATTGAAGACGAATAATATCGACTCACCATAAATCTGACCACCGAGACGAAATTTCCTTCCTCTTCGTTGTACCGTCGGCAAACAGTGGACGGCGGAAGTCTTCTGCATCCCTGCTCGCTCATCAGGATCATCATTATCGTCGTCGTTAGCTGCAGTCCGGAAGTCGGCCCCACCATGGCGGAAAAGCGCTTCGTTCGCACCGCCGATGATGGAGAGTCTCCGGCGTGCAATGATAGTTGGGGGAAGCTTGGCAAAAATCCTTTTTCCATAATCCGATTACCAATGCATGCCTGTTCGGGCAGCAAAGCGATACAGTGCTGGTTTTGGAATTCGCTCGCGCACCGGAAACGCTGCGCTCCCTGCTGTCCTGGTCTGAAGCTTCGAGCTACAGGGTGCATCCTCACGCCGGTGGCGTGGTCGGATTTGCAATGTTAATTGTAGCACTAAATTCTGCGAAACGCGGCAACGATTTTCAAGTGCCAACCAAATCCGGGGATATTGCTATTGCTTGAAAAACGGAAAACAAAATTACTGCAAGTGCAATCCAACACAACAAAAGGTGGATGGCGCCCTGACATTTAAATGGATTAATTGACGAGACTCGCTCCAGGTGAACCTAACTAACAGAAGAACAGTGTTGTACCATTGAAACATAAGAGCAGGTATCACTTTTCTTGGTCAATTTTAATGGTCCCCTAAATTAAACCATAATTGAGAATTTATGGTCGGATAAAGGAGTCATTCCATGCTTTTTTTTTAAATATGTTAACGAGCAATGAAATATGATCAGGTTGTTTAATACGTAATTTAAATAAGTCTTTAAGTTGCATTTGTTTACATTTGTTCATTAAGGAACATTAAAGGGTATTTTTGAACTCCAAACTATCTATGAGTTTTGTCTCCAAATTGTATTGTAACGGAATGCTGTTTTTTCAACTGGAAAATTGCACAAAAACCAAGTTTTTCATTTCATGTTGACAACCAGATAGGACGAAAACTTGTGAATTAATTCGACTGCCTCTTAAATTCGAAAAATCGTTCTTATTTATTCATTTTAACACTTCGTTTTGAAATATTCATCGTATGCTTCGGTCATAAACGCGTCAATTTGACACCTGTCACGAGGGCGAAATTATGATAAATGTTGAGCGATGCTGGAGTGAAGTCGAAGTGGAAAAATGAATTAAACACGAAACATTACGGGATGAAGCTTAGAGGAGCTGAAGGACATGAAACTACGTTCCGGAAGGATCACGTTTCACCATGTGCATCAGTGAATATGAGTTAAACAAACTACAGTTCTTCTGCACGGTTTGCCCTTCAAGTGGTCTATCCGTTTCTGCTCAACTCACCCGTTAAATATTAGGTTTAGTGAAATACTATAACGGTTATAGGAAAATAGAACACAAATGGTTAAGAAAAGGTTCACACTTTATCAATAAATATTTCTGACCATCATTGGTTTCAATAGCATATTATTTAAAATCAGTGAAAATACAAATAGAATTGCAAAGTTGCTTTATTTTGATCGTTTTTATTTTTGTATGATTTAATTGACGGAAAAGAAGAAGATTTACACTTTCAAAGGCATTAAATTTCGACCTTTTCGTATGATATTTCAACAGATTAATAAAAATATCTGTTGCTGCATAGAAGTGATTTTCTTTTACTTTCTCAAGATGTTGATGCCTCATTCGTGTCACGAAGTGATAGTTCTATGATCACGAACTCACTTTTCGTCCATTGACTTAATTTATGTTTACGAGCGAACTCGCGAATCTGTAAGACACTTTCTACAATCATAAAACAGTGCAAGCTGATAGTGTGCGCTGTCATTCATCTTTTTATGGGTTGCTCGAGGGATAGCTAGCGGACTCGGAAGTTCTGAGGCGGACGGGGCAAGAATAGATTACTGCAAACATCCGATGACGTTGGTGCAACTGGTACGGTTTGGTAAAACAACCAAGACCGGAATGAAATTGCACCCATTTTCATGCACATCCCATATTGTCTAGTGGTTAGGATATCCGGCTCTCACCCGGAAGGCCCGGGTTCGATTCCCGGTATGGGAAAGACAACTTTTTTATTATTATTTTTTGTTACTTTATTTGGACTCTGGTTTTCCTTCCAGGATTCTTGAAATTTTTACATATTTATAAAAGTTACTGAATTATTGAATTCCCTAATAAGATAGGCTGATTTGTTTTTGCAACAAATGCTTTGATGCTTTATTTGTATTTTTACTAACCGTAATATATCGTTGTACTATAACAATATTTCATGGATTTTACTAATGATCTAACAACACTGTTGGTGTTAAAATTGGATTATATTCCTGCTTGCTGCTATTGATTATAATTAATTGGTCATTTACGACAAGACGCTCAGAAACGATTACAACTTTCAAAAATAGCGATACGAGGTCATGAAGCTGATGACGTGTCACATCAACAAAAGGTATTTCTACCCCGCGGTTCTGGGAAAACCCGACTATCCAAATCCCTCACCCACTCCTCTGTATAATTCCGTGCGTGTTTTCCTTCCTTCGGGCCATAGCTCATTTTCCCTCGAGTAATTCTCCGAGCGCATATAACTCAGAATTTGCGCGAATTCAACGTTTCTTCCGATCTTCGTCGCCCCTTTAGCGAAGGATTTTCCAACGAATCTGAAAAAGAAATTACCGCATTTCGCGCTAGGAGACTTTTTTTCCTTTCGGTCTCATTTCGAAGTGATCAGGCGAACATCGGGATATCGGTAACGTTCTAATCGAGCCGATAAGGCGTGGCGGCGGTTAGCCTCGCCTGTGCCGAGGAATGTGGAAGTAAATTGATAAACTTTCCCCCATCGAACGGTTCATTTTTTTTCTTTTTCTTCTTCTTCTTTTTCTCCTCACCTAATGCTAATGAAGGTCTATCGGCGAAGTATCGTTACCGAATGTCGAAACCGAATGTCTTATTTGCGAGCGCGGGCCGGAAACAAAACTTGCCCCCAAAAGCAGCACGCGGGATTGGGCAAGCAGACGGAAAAGTTTATAGGTTTAAGCCTCGATGTCTCGAAATCGATTTCAATTTCACACTTTGCAGCACCGCCCGATTCGAAAGTTCGTGGAAGAAAATCGAAGCAATGAGTGAAACGACGGCGCATAATCCCTGTCCGACCCAATCTAGGCGGAAAACTTTCGTGCGAAAAACGGCCGTTCGGAGCACGTACCTACATTGGCCGGGTGAGATTGCAGCCGCCGGTGAAAGAAGCTGCTGTCTTGGATTTTGCCCGCGAACGTAAGAATTAGTTGGCAACCGGAAGTGTTTCATCTGCGGTGGATACAACTTTCCCCATGGTATGAACTCCCGCCTTTTTCTTAAGGCGGCGAAGAGTGGGGGCATATTCTGAAGTTAGCCAAGGAAAAGTTCGTGCTAATTTCGAAAGCCAATGATGTAAGTTTCTTTTGTATAGTTTTCATTTTTCAATCAGAACATGTTTGAATCAATTGTAAACCATTTTGAGATAAAAAAATCATAAAAAATAAAAATCAAAATGCAGAAGCATTGATTTAACGTCCGTAGTATGCAAATACCACGTCCACGTCCACGTGGTGACCACGTTATCTCCATTCCTTACAGGGTAAAATACTTTCAATTAATTCAATCAACTTTGCTTGATTTAATTTAATATTGACATTTTATATAAATTAATTAGCTTTTGCAGACACGGATCATCGAATAAGCAGAATTAATCAAGTGCTTAAGCTTCGAGCTTTTCAGAACAACATATATTTTAGTCAAATTGGAATACTTTTAACTATTAGGTGCGCAAATAAAAAACGGCCGTTTTTTCATAAGTTTATTTTTACTCGTGGCATTTTTATTTGTGGAAATAGGGTCAATCAAAGTATTGGCCATTATTATTTAACACTTTCTTCCACCTTTCGGGTAATTCGCGGATTCCTTTTCTGAAAAATGATTCGTTTTTCGACGCAATCCAGGTTTCCAACCAATTCTGGATCTCTTCATAGGAGAAGAATTGCTGGTTAGCCAATCCATGTGCCATGGATCGGAACAGATGGAAATCCGATGGTGCCAGATCCGGTGAATACGGCGGGTGCGGTAAAACATCCCATTTGATGGTATTGAGGTAGTTTTTTACAGGTTGCGCAACATGTGGCCGAGCATTGTCATGCAGCAGAATAACTTTGTCGTGGCGTGATGAGTATTCTGATCGTTTTTCACGCAGTGCTTGGCTTAAACTCATCAATTGCTTCCGGTAGCGTTCAGCAGTGATTGTTTCTCCCGGTTTAAGAAGTTCGTAGTAGATGACACCGAGCTGGTCCCACCAAATACTCAGCATAACTTTCGAGCTATGGATGTTCGGCCGAGCTGATGATGTTGGGGTATGACCGGGGGATCCCCATGATTTTTTGCGCTTGGGATTGCTGAACAAAATCCACTTCTCGTCTCCCGTCACGATTCTGTGCAGGAACCCCTTTCTGTTGTGCCGCTGGACCAGCAGTTCACACATGACGAGTCTGCGTTCGATGTCCCGCGGCTTCAACTCGTGTGGTATCCATTTGCCCTCCTTCTGTATCATGCCTAACGCCTTCAGCCGTGATGATATGGCCTGACGAGTTACACCAAGCACGGCTGCAAGCTCTTCTTGCGTTTGACAGTGATTTTCCTCCAGTAAAGCGGTCAATTCTTCGTCTGCGAACGTTTTGGGCCTTCCTTCACGTTGAGTATCCTCCACGGCGAAATCACCGCTTCGAAAGCGTCGAAACCAATCCCGACACCTTGTTTCGCTTAAAGCAGCATCGCCGTAAACATTCGAAAGCTCTCGATGCGCTTCGGCTGCCGTTTTCTTCGCCCGAAACAAAAAGAGCAACACCTCCCGCATATGGCGCTTTTCCGGCACAAAATCAGACATTTTCAACAACCAGTAACTTTTACCCGCGCGAAATAATCACTAATCTGTTTACACAGTTTGATAATGTCATTCCCGAGCTTGGTTTATGACGTTTGTAAACATCAAAATCGCGCCACTAGTCCACAGTGGTCCCATCGATTTCAAAACGGCCGTTACTTATTTGCGGACCTAATATTTTACCAAACGACGTTTTACAAGTCTCATCAAATACTTGATGACTTTTTGGATTTTCTTTCAAATGAGTTTAAACAGGAAGAGAATAATGTAATCGATCTATCTAGATTATCTTTTGATGATGAAATCAATCATGCCCTAACAGAAAATGAACTCATTAATTGTTACATGGGAAAATGACAGTATTCACCTGAAACAGCGAGCTTAAAACTATTGATCAATTTTAGAAGCTTTTCTTGTTTTTGACGTATAAAAAAGAGATCACTTATGATAATTTTTTTAAGAAGAGGGAAACTCTTAGAATTGTGTGAGGGTCATGGAAAAAAGGATCAACAAAAGCAATCTCGTAGGCATTTCTCAAACATAATCTTCCAAATTTTTAAAACTGCATATTTTAAACGCTTCAGAAAAAGGTAATTTTTATTCTGAAACAGCTGAAAAATTATTTTACAAGTAATAACGTATGCATTAAAAAAAATAGACAAATTTTCACGATTTTTCCTGCAAAAACGGAAAACGCTACCAACTTCCAGTTGAATGTAACATAAAGAGTAGCATTTCTTTTAAATTCAGAACATGTTTGAGAACTTTATCATTAAAAATTGAATCCGCGGTGGCCAAAAACAGCAAACCGTGTTCGTTTGATAACGTGTAAAAACTTTCAGCATTATAGCGGAACCATCTTGTTTGATTTTGTTAGACATTTCTTGTCCACCGAATTCAGCTGATATGAATTTTTAACTATTTTGTCACTTATGGAGACAGGTTGAAAAATCATTTGGAAGCCTTGGTCCGGCCACTGACTGTGCTGCGAGACCCCAAATGACAACAGAGGCCGTTACGACAGGCATAACGAAAAATGGCCTAATCATTCCGTTTTTTGGATCAACATGTCGCTTCAACCGGCCAAATAGTTAGGAAAAACTTAGAAAAGATGGGGATTGTTAAATAGTTGACGCGATCGAGGCCAGTACACTTAAAAAAACCGGCCCAAAGCTCCTGTAAGACATGTGACTCGGAAAATCACAAAATTCGGTCAAATATCATAATCGATTCCAGCACTTATAATCCTATCTATGTCCCTCAACCACTTCCAACTGATAAAACCTTTATAAATCTTAAACGTAGATCTATTCCCACATTTAAACCCAACTGGAGCAGCAGGTGGTCATGTAGGCCACACAACTACCGAAAAACATCCTTACACGATTGGTTTCGTCGGCTATGGCTAAAGTTTCGAGCAAGTACCGTATGGCCGCCTTACTGGCCGTCAAAATATTTTTTAAAGTACTTAAGTGATGTAACTTTACAATAAAATTTACTTCATTCAATTAGCTTTGTTAACTTTTTTCTTATCGTCGTTGAAAATTTGTCTATTTTTTTTAATGCATACGTTATGCACAAGAAAAAAAATCAAATTTTTTATCAAGTTTTTACAACGAACATGAAAATAAAAGTTCAATAAACTGCTGGAGAATTAATGATGATTTTCGACGCAAAAATGCACGTTAAATTGTTTTGTTGAATATAATTTGAAATGATTAATCGTTTTATCTAATAACTCTTAGAAACTTTAGCAGCTTGGGTCCTCAGAACCCTAAATCCGTCTCTGAGAATCTGTTAAAAAAATGTAAAAAATTTTTACCACAATAATAACTACATTAATGAACTAAAGGCTATCGGATGTTGATAAAGCAATACATATAAAATTTATCAAATACCAAATTCTCAATTCATATTCTCATTTTTATGATTTATATCCTTTGGACGTCCACATGCAGCAACAAAGCCTTACAGTTATTCCATAAATACAGACGAGTCCATTAAACATAAGTAACGTATGCATTAAAAAAAATAGACAAATTTTCAACGACGATAAGAAAAAAGTTAACAAAGCTAATTGAATGAAGTAAATTTTATTGTAAAGTTACATCACTTAAGTACTTTAAAAAAATATTTTGACGGCCAGTAAGGCGGCCATACGGTACTTGCTCGAAACTTTAGCCATAGCCGACAAAACCAATCGTGTAAGGATGTTTTTCGGTAGTTGTGTGGCCTACATGACCACCTGCTGCTCCAGTTGGGTTTTAAATTGTGGGAATAGATCCTACGTTTAAGATTTATAAAGGTTTTATCAGTTGGAAGTGGTTGAGGGACATAGATAGGATTATAAGTGCTGGAATCGATTATGATATTTGACCGAATTTTGTGATTTTCCGAGCACATGTCTTACAGGAGCTTTGGGCCGGTTTTTTTAAGTGACTGGCCTCGATCGCGTCAACTATTTAACAATCCCCATCTTTTCTAAGTTTTTCCTAACTATTTGGCCGGTTGAAGCGACATGTTGATCCAAAAAACGGAATGATTAGGCCATTTTTCGTTATGCCTGTCGTAACGGCCTCTGTTGTCATTTGGGGTCTCGCAGCACAGTCAGTGGCCGGACCAAGGCTTCCAAATGATTTTTCAACCTGTCTCCATAAGTGACAAAATAGTTAAAAATTCATATCAGCTGAATTCGGTGGACAAGAAATGTCTAACAAAATCAAACAAGATGGTTCCGCTATAATGCTGAAAGTTTTTACACGTTATCAAACGAACACGGTTTGCTGTTTTGGCCACCGCGGATTCAATTTTAATGATAAAGTTCTCAAACATGTTCTGAATTTAAAAGAAATGCTACTCTTTATGTTACATTCAACTGGAAGTTGGTAGCGTTTTCCGTTTTTGCAGGAAAAATCGTGAAAATTTGTCTATTATTTTTAATGCATACGTTAGTCTAAGCTGCCAGCTCGGAACGGTGAACACGCTGTGTCTACAGCTGAAAGTGGACAGCAAGGCATGATGAGGAATGCTGTAAGGTCACAAAGAATTTGTCAGCGCACGAGTCATCAGAGATCAGGCTTCCACCGGCAGGTTGACAGCGGCTGCCATTTCCGGTGAGGGAAAGTCGCGTGATTGATTTATGGTTTCGGCTTATGCGGCGCTCTTTGCAGCACGAATGGCAGGCGTCGCTTCACTTACTGTCCGCAGTTAGGCTATCCTCTTAGGAAGTAGAACTTTTGTCGTTCATATTCTCTCTGTCTCTTACGCTCTTGTTAAAAATAAATAAAAAAGACATCCACAAGCAGCAACCTGCATAACTGAATTAACTTTTCAACATGCCACGAATGCACACTGACGGACAGTTCAATCCCGTGCTACCCAAACGTCCCCATTGTGTGCCGTTGTTGCTTTGTCCGCTGGCGCCAAACCCACCGCTCAGCGCTTTTATGACATTTGACAAAATTAAACACGATATTAATCCTCCGGAGCGCTGTAATTCTTTGGTCCGAACCGCACGTGTCTCAAGCATCCGAGTCGGAGGACAAAACTCAACGAGAGCGGCGCGTTGCGGGAAAGTGCCACATGATCAACTCCTCTTTTCTCCACCGTGGGAAAATGGCATGCAAAATTCAGTCCGCACTTGGTTCCGGATCACCCTCAGGAGTCACGATCTTCTCCGGAGACAGGAGCGTAACGGCGATGGTCCTGGTGAAGGTATGAATATGAATAAACTCCCAGATGGTGGAGGTCGATCGAACGCCCGAGCCCCATTTGTTGTTCCCGGAGTGGAAAGGAGAAATGAAAAATTTATTTGCAAAATATGTTTTACTGTCAAATCGTGAGCACTAGCGTAATCATCTTTGCGGAATTTCAAGTAGCGATTGTACCGTTCATGTATGCAAACTATCGTCTTCCGCACGAAAGATGACAACCCCAAAACGCTGAAAACGGTCTCACTTTTTCGTTTGCTGACACAAATGCTAATGGAGGCGCCAGGTCGCCCACTGTTCGCAAATGGCTGCGTACGCTAGTCCCCCGCAACCAGACGCTTACCAGCACGATTTGTCTCTTTCGGAGGAAAGAGAAGCAAACGCACACACACCGATCCGCCACGGGATTTTAATTCTATATCATTCCCCTTCCCCGAAACACTTTTCGCACGTGACACGCCAAGCGTAAATGAGTTCCGCTGTCTGGGCTACAGCGGGTGCTTAATGAAGGAAGGGAAAGGAATCCGCTCTATAACGTTTTCAACGTCCATCACGAGACGCGTGACGCTTCAGGACGGGAAAGCTTTTTATCCTGATGCCCTTCTCAGTACCGGGGATCTTAATGTCATTTGTTGCAGAAAGCATTTCATGATGATGAAGTTGTGTGTTACTTCTTTTTTCTTGTTAATTGAAAGATACTAAAGAGTCACGAACCTTAAGGATGCGTATCATTCTCATGCCTGAAATGTTTGATATGCTCCGACGTATTGTCCATAGTTTGTGATAAATAAGCCATGTGTATAACAATTTTAGTGAACAGTTTGGTTCGTAACAACCACAGAAGATAGCGAAGAAATCCAGAGACACGAATACTTCTATCGTAAAAGAATCTTCCTCACACGATTCGTTTGATAGCTTTACTAACCCAAATTGAAAAATAAATTCAAGGAAAGATTGATGCCTTGAATTTTGCCCACCATGTAAACAGCTTCATACACTTTTGATCAAATTTACAGTTCTTGTAATTTTGGTGATAAGGTTGATACATTAAATTTGTGTTTAATAATGGCCCCAAATTTATGTAAAAATACTTTGAACATTAATTTTAGGCTTTTTAAAGAGATTGATAGAATCAACAAACATTGTTTTCTAAACGACTTACAACAAAAATTAATACATATTTTCATGATTTAAGTGGTTCATTTACTGCAAACTGTTGATTTAGTTTAGTTTAGTTTAGTTTACTCTGAATCCGTTTTTTGTATCACAAGACTCTTTGAGTAAGCTTAATTAGCATGTTTTTTTCTTTTCATAAAAGAGTATTTAAAATTTTTAATGCAATACACACAAGCAATTTTAGGCAAAATATTCTTGAAATTCTACCAGATTTATGTTAGAAGATGTGTTTCTTCAAACTTAGCTTAGTCCCGGAAGCGTTGATTTATCGTATCATTGTATCTGCTCTTGTGTGTAAAGTTATGGCTGTCCTAACCAAATTAACATAGTTTTTTTGGTCTTCGATTGAACCTATGCAAAATATGCAGGATTTTCTTAAAAGATGTCGCTAGCTATGCTGCTGAAATTATAAACCTTTCAAAAAGTTTTAAATTCACATGCATGGTAGTATTTTTTTTCTCTTACTACTGTTACTTTTGTAACACTGACATAAATCTGTCGTAATCCGTCATCCGATCGGCCATCCTTTTATTTATTTCTTCTTCTTTCCAATACAACTCCACTCTTTGTTCAACCTTCCTCAATCAAGTCCGTCCAAAAACTGACTCCTCGTTGGTCGCGTCGTCTTCTCGGTCCCTTCTCGGGCTCTTGTCGATCCGTTCTCTTCCTCGATTCTCTGTGTCGACGATCGACGAACGAGCCGGTCTCCTCTCTTTCGTTTCTCTATTTTTTCGATTATACGCCTCGCTTTCAATAGTCCGTGCGCTGACTTTCCTTCCCTCTTTTTTCTATCTATTTAGCTCTTCTTTTTTTTTTTAATTCATTTATTTAATACTATTCTCTACAAAATCCTGTTTGGTACGCTTATATACGTTACCAAGATGCTATATTTTGTAACAAAACACATTTAAGTCCTATTTATCCGCAACCACCTTGTTCATGTGACCTATAAATGAAAACTATACCTGTGACAACAGATCAATGAGCCGCTTGTGTTTGTGTGGCTAAACCTAATATTGTTGCTCCTTCATAATTGTTTTTCAATGGTTTTTGCTCGGCCTCCGCCTGTTTCGTCTACCTATGGATATAATTATATGATCACACCAACACAAACACATGCACTGAGGGTACACAAATAGCATCCAATGCCTCTGGCAGTAAATGAAGTCCATTTGATGATTCGCTTCACACGCTAATTATGGTGTGTTGTTAAGTTCCTATTTAGTTCCTTTCTGTCATTATCTCGATCCCTGTATCATCTTCTACCTTGCTGTTCTAGATCCCAAGCTCCTCCTGCTTCATCTTACGCCCGTACTCTATCTAAGATGGCTTGGGGCATACCGACCCTCACCCGTCCTCACGGCCAGCACGCACGGATGAACTTGACCGACGAGGTTTGTCTCTCCCTGATGGTCGACTGACACTCCACTAACGCCTACGGCCTTTGAATACGACACCCTTACGTCCCGCAAACGCCGGGCACCAAATCCCAAACCCCTTTTGCGTCAAACTCCACAAATGCCACCTGCCCGTTTGATGCGTTTGTTTCTTGGATTCGTCCGGTCGTTTGTTTGGTTGTTTGTTTGCTTTGGTACGACGACACTGGGCGGGGTGGGCCTCTCGGGCCGTGTCGTCCCTCGATGGTCATAAATTAGGTGACGTTCACGAAACACCACCCTCCGATACGCACTCCACCTGCTCAAAGGTTAAAGAAGTATCTCGTAGTGTCCTAATGAGTGACATAGTTGTGAGAGTGAATGGTACTATAATGTTGCAAAGCAGATGAAATGAAATGGCACCAACCTTCGGGCGTTTAACTCCTGTTACTCACCGAGAACAATCGGGGCGATGGACAGTGGGTAAAACATGTATTAAAGGCCTCGTTATTTATTTTAATAGAGAACGGTTTCCTCAAGCGATAAAAATTGGGTAGTAAACTCTGCCAAAAAATTTTAGAACAATCTGTTGTCATAAGAAGCTTCATTGGGGTTGAATTGTGTATCATAATAGAAGGAAGCAATTTTAGATATTAACCAAACATCAATTCGCTTTAGCGTTTATTTTAACTTTAATAGTACATTTTCACACCACTTTAACAAGTTGAGTGCCATGGTTATCATTTTTGGTTGATTAAAAAAACTTACAGCAAGATGAAAAACTCATTCTTTGAGAAACTAAGTCTTTACTTGATCTTCGAAACCGTCGGTTTAACACGTTGAATCCCGCGTCATCCAAAAACTGGTGACGACAATAATGCTCATCAGCCCTTTACAATTACATAGTAGTTGACGTATGTAGTAGTAGACTATAAAAATTGCTGAATAGTACCTTTTGGGAAGCCCCTTTTTGCAACGTGTTAAACAAATAACAAATATCTTTCCTATGTCTAAATTTGTACATTTACCTTAAACTGCCACTATATTAGTGTAATGGTATATAAATTTCGTGACAAGTTCCGAACCGGTACTTGCCAGCGTGTTAATATGTTTTTCATAATCTCTTCTTTTTTGTTTCAAGTTGTTTCATTTAATTGTTAGTTATTCGTTGCTGTTGGCTTTGTATATGGAATCTATATGTACCTTTAAATCAACAACATAAATATAAATCAAAATCTATGGTAAATCTACTTTGGAGTAACGCTTGAAACACGTTGACTACCAAACGTTTTTTGCACACTTTTTCAGTACAATCTTTTTTGATTAAATTTGCTTATGAAATTAATTCAATTTTCGGTTTTCGCCGGCCAAGCAAAGGCTAAGCTTCCCAAAGAGTTCGTTTTTAATATTACAATAACTTTCATGTTGCATTTTCATATATTTAAGAGTTTGAAACTTTTTAGAACTAGTGACGGCTGGCTATAAAAAATGAAAGCTATCAACGCAACAGTCAACGTGTTTAGATGGATTTGAAAAATGGTTTGAAATTCTAATGACCTGTTTTTTACCGAAGCCAAAAAAATAAGTTAATTTATTTTCATATATCACAATACGGCATGGTCCGTCATACAAAAAAATAAATAAATAAAAATAAATTTCATACACTCAATAACTTTAATAGATTTACAATGTTTCAAAATGTTGTTAAAATTAAAATTTCTGTTTTATTGAAATTGAAAAAAAATTGTTTACTAAATAAAAATTTAAAAAACAGGAACATGTCATACGTTGGTGTTTCGTTGAGATATTTTTTTTTTTTGTCACGAATCTTCTATTTTTCCATCTTCTATTTTTTTGCAGGGATCGCTGAATTTTCTTCTCGGAAAATCGAAATGATGCCATAAATGCAACTACATAATTTCACCGTATTTTGACCATCATTTGCACTCTATTCATCACAGCTCTTAACCCTACTTGGCAAGAGATCGGCCAACTATAAACCATTCTTGTCCTCTCGTCTTTCGCTGTTGCTCGCACAACAAAGATAATCCGACCGACGAAGACAACAAACATCTCCGTCTGAAGTCGAACCCCTGCCCTACCTCCCATCTTCGCCTGGCCAATTTTCTTTCGGTCAACAACCAGCGCATCGCGACCGTTTGATGGCCGCGGCGAAATCCCTGCGGCGCGCTAAGCCGTCCCATAAAAATAGGTACTTCTATCGCCATTATCATCCGCGCAAACCCCCGCCGGCACGAACGCGCATTTGCCGCTGCCCGGGGGTTGGCCACAACCGACCCGTGGTCGGCCACTTAAATACGTCCGTTCTGACAGTTGACAGAAGCTGTCGCAACTGGCCGGTACGGTGTCTGCCCTGCTGAGGTTATCAAACCTCGTGATAAAAAGAAAAGCGCACAAGCAAAGGAGTGATCACGGTCTGCGAGTTTTCCTGGGCTGACGGGAAACCTGTGCAATTTTTCCATCCAAACACCGCGTGAACAAGGGCAGTGTTTTTAAGTGCGTGGTTTTAGTTCCGTGTGAAATTTTAAGCCGTTTTGCATAACCCAGAACGTTGCCTCACCACAACACAACCGCAATTGGAGCAAAAATTGTGTGCGTAAAAATTACCAACCCTCCGGTGTTCGAAAACATTGTCATCCGAGTGCTTCCTGTGTCTGTGTTCGTATGTTTCGTTCAGAGTGGCCCCTGTAGATTGGTGTTTGCCTACGGAAGAACTGTGCAACTGACGGGCAACCAACGAAATAAAACCAAACGTACGACTAGCCACGGAAAATCACCGGTCACACCCTTTACCTTCAAGCGTCCGAGGCGGGGCGGATGAGACGAGAGAAAAGTGTGGCTGAAAAGTTTTTCCTGTGTTTTTTATGAGTTTTCCCCATCAGTGTTTTCCAATCTTGGCAAGAAGGGGTTAGCAGTGGTTGAGTTGAGCCGTTCCCTTAGTGAGTTGTTTTAAATAATTTAAATAAAATTGCCAAAAGTTTTAACAGGGTTGCGGCGCAGTGCGTGAAATTTTAACTATTAAAAGAGTGCAAAAACATAAGTTCTAGGGAGAGCACATTTGGGCTCACTGTTTCCCTGTATAACCTTGATCAAATGACAACTGATATTTAAGTATCAAAAGGAAGAAAAATGCAGCACAATTTATCGACCCTCCTTGCGACGATCCTTTTGTCCTTGGTGGTGGGAAATGGGATGTTACTAACAAGCGCTGTCTACGGAGTTCCGTACGGTGGAGGTCCTGGCATTGAGCTGGACGAATCCAACGACGCCGTCTCACTGACAGCGTGTCGTGTCGAGGACCTGCGCAACATCCGGGAGCACAACCAGAACCCGCTGGCGATCGAAATCACGCACTGTTATCTGCAGGAGCTCCCGAACGCCATCTTCATCCGGTTCAACGACCTCCGAACGCTCGAGATCTGTGACAGTCGCGTGAACAACCTACAGGACTTCGCTCTGAACGGGCTGCGAAACATCGAGACGCTGAACCTGTCGCGCAACAACCTCACGACGATCAAGTCCTGGAGTGAGCACGACCTCGACACGCTTCAGGTGCTCGACCTTCGCCGCAACCTGATTCGCTCGATCAACGAACTTTCCTTCCGGCGCTACCCGGCACTGACCAAGCTCAACCTTGCGGTCAATTTTATCGCCAGCATCCCGGAAGGCACGTTCAAACCCGTCGCCAACCTGCGCTACCTGAACCTCGGCAAGAATCTACTCACCACCGTCGGTGAAGGGATGCTGCGGGGATTGAGTAAGTTGGCGCACGTGGCGCTTCACCACAATCGCATCCGCACGATTCACCCACTCGCGTTCGCCGGTAACGGACACTTGAAAGCGCTACAGCTGCAGGACAACCAGCTGAGCAGCTTCGAACCGGACATGTTGGCCAATCTGCCCCGGCTTACGTTCCTCAACGTGAGTGGCAACGAACTGGGCGCGATCGGGAATTTAAGCTTCAAAAGCAATGGAGATCTGCGCGTGCTGGACCTGAGCAACAACTGGATTGACCAACTCGAGGACGCAAGCTTCAAGGGACTTTACAATCTAGAGGTAAGATTCTTGAAAATTGTGATTTTAATATTATAATTCTTTAAATGCTTAAGTATCATTTGAAATTTGACAGCGCTATTAGCAATATCATAAAGTTATAGCAAGAAGGGTTACATTAAAGTCCTTTTCACTAATTAAACTGCGAGCGCAAACAATTTCTGCGTGTCTCGAAATTTGGTCCTTATTCTTATCCTTTCAAGCAAAGTTTCACAGTCGAACCATCACTTCGGAAAGATTTTGCACATCCATTAATCTAACTCTATATATAGGAAATATCTACTGAAAAGCTACACTAAAAATAAAAAGATAGATGGAAAGAATGTGATGTACAACATTAAACTGCCTCTAATGATTAAGTCAACAATGTTCACCCCAAATTGAAATAATAGAAACAGAAGCAATCGTTTCAACTACAAATGTAAAAGATATTTGAATTTTTATTTTTAAAAACTGGTCTGAATATCGAATATCTTGCAACAATCTTAGCATGAAGTTAGGTTATTTAATTTCACAGGCCATTTCTAGCCCAGATCGTAAAGCAAAGAAATTTCCGGATAGTAATCCTAACTCAGACAGAAGCTGTTTCTGCAGAAGAGCTGTTTGTGCCGAATGTCTATTATGAAAAATATTATTTCGATGTTTACGACCAGCATGTGTCGTTGGATTTTTTTTTAATATTCCCATAATTTTGATACTATACGTCCCAAATCTTTGAAAACTAAATTTAAAGTACTTTAAAAAATTAACCACGATGTTATGTACAACATATTCTCAACCTTACTTTGAATTTTCAAAAGCCTATGCCTAATAGTATCAGGGTTACAGATTTTTAAATAGAAAAAAAAGTCGCAGAGAAATTAGGAAATATTAGTTTTTCAACATGGCTTTTCCCCATTTCGCGTAAAACCTTCTCATGTAAGAACTTATTTCTTCCAAAATACTGAGCCTTTTAGGAACGAAATAATTTATTTTTGAAGTTACAAGGCATACTTGAGCAAGTGGTTGTAGAAATAAGAGTTAATTAAAAGGCGTGACCACAGAAATTCAGATAAGAATAAAAAGTACTGCTCCCGATAAATGTAATGTTCAAAAGAACTTTACAAGATGTACCAAGTCCTTGATCTTCATTTAACCAACAACAGTTTGTTCCGATGCAACACCGTACAGCTAGAAGATTAGATTCCAACAATCTCTTATCATTTCGTATCTAATGTCTAGGCTTGAATTTAAAACCGTACAATCTTTACCTCACACTATCTCCATGGGATGTTTTTTCTTATAACTCAAGGTGCTCAACATCAGCAACAACCGGCTGCAGGCTGTGAGCAAATATGTACTGAAGGATTTCGGCAACCTTCGCGATCTCGATCTCTCTGCCAACGCGCTTGACTACATCGGTCTCAAGCTGTTCAGTGACACACCACGGTTGGTTCGTCTCAACTTGTCCGGAAATGCCATCAGCGAGATCGACCGCGATGTATTCGAGGATCTGCCGAAGCTCCACACGCTCGACCTAGCCCAAAACCAGCTCGCTGACGACGGTTTCCTTTGGCCGCTGGTAAACTTGAGTGTACTTAACATGAGCCGAAATGCGTTCCACAAGATCAACACATCGCTGCTGGAGAGCTTGGCCCTGGTGGAACTGTACGATAATCCATGGGATTGCCGATTTCTAGTGCAGGAACTGGTGCCACACCATGGCCACAATGTGATTTACGGCAAGGATTACATCGTAGAGGACACGGTACACATCCTCACAGCGACGGGCATTGAGTGTACCGACGAGCGCGGCAAACATCGGGACATCGTCGTCGTTGAGCCTCCTCCGAAACCCTCCGATAGTGAGATGGTATGTATGGCAATTTAATCTAAAATGCTGCGTAGAGTAGGTTAAGTGGTATCGCAATGTGATTTTCTTTCTCCAGGAGTTCAACCGGTACAAGTTCTTCCACGAGGGTCACGTCGATACACGCCCTATCCAGGACGACTTTGACACCAAGTCTACTGTCATCTGGCTCATGTCGGGTGCGATCGCCGTGTTCGGTGCGTTCAAGCTCATCCAGCTGCTTCTGCGACACTCGGAACATCAGAGTGAAAAATGGCGCCTAGCACAGCATGTGAGTAGCCACGAGGATCACGAGGCTGCTCGGCATCTGGCCGGGAGAACTAGCACCACCGTCAGTCCGATCTCGCCCACCTCCGCCACCTCGAGTGGGTTTAACTTCTTCCTTAGTGTGCCTCATTCGGGCTGCGTTCGGCAGTACTCGCCGTCCATTAAATAATCACGTTGTGAATCCGTGTTTGTAGTTCACTTGTTGTCAGATGTATGCACTTTTGTTGATATGGTTTAGCAGTGTCGGTGAGCTGTAAACGATTGTTACTTTTAATATGAGAGAGCTTTATGTAATTCCGTCCATTATCTGTGAGTGTATGTATTATGTTTAGGACATAGCATAAGAACAACTAATAAAAAGACGATTATTGTATATTAACAATCTTTGTGGCTACTAACCTAAAATATGCCATCTATCACACACTGAATGATTGACTTTCAAATAGACCATTTAACAGTTTTTTCTCTTATAAACAGATTTTATTATTTATGTGTACTATTTTCCATCGGTACTTACTCTACAATGGACAATCATTAAAGAACCAAATTATTTTTCAATACATTTGCTAAAAAATCTGCAAAAAAGTTTATCCTCTCCGTGACAATGTCTTATAGACATTGCCGTGACCAGGATTCGAACCTGGGTTACTACGGCCACAACGTAGGGTCCTAACCACTAGACGATCACGGCTATAGAGGTAGGTATGAAAAAATGACTAATAAGCTTGCTGGAGCAACTCGATGTGGCCCCATTCACTCGAATCTGTAGGAAAGAGAATCAACGAACCGTGGAGAAAGCTACATCTAGTGTTGTGTCAAGTAGCTCTTTTCAATGAGCAGTGCTGAATCATGTAGCTCAATCAAATGAGCCACCTTAGCACCTCAGCAAAGCGTTATATCGACGTAGCTCTGCTACAAGCATATGGCTCACTCAATTCTAATAATCAGGAGACTCACCAAACCCACCCGTTCAGGTGTCTCATCAACCTAAGCTGCTCAGTAACTTCAGCCAAGTTAACCAATATTCAGTATTGTCCTATGACGGAATCAAAAAGTGAGAATTTATCTAATTAACCCCTTCACAGTCCTGCTAACTTAAGAAAATGTCAGTAAAAAATATTTTATTTGCGGTATACACTTGATTCAATTGCATAGATTACGGTCAAATAAATGAAAGAAAATGTACAAAAAAAAAATAAACGCAAACTGTGAAAGGGTTAAACTGAACCTCATTGTATAAACTAAAAATGAGGTGTCTTCGGCTTCCAAAACGTCGTAAATACCAACGATAAATCGGTATACCAACGGAGATACTCTCCACAAACATTCAACAGATCAACACCTCCCACAAATGCCGCTTATTCAGCATGAAAGCAGCCATACTCATATATCAAATCAAGCATGTTTCATGTACAACTATCAAATGACAAATGTGATGAGACAGTTTTGATATGAAAAGTTCCAACTCGATTTACGACGTTTTGAATAGTTAAAAATCAAATCCCATTTGCTGCTGACCTCTTCGACTTTGGATACGGTCGTTTTTTAGTTTCAGATCTAATGTTTACCAGATATTTTCATTCAGTTCTTCTTTTTCTTGGCGTAACGATCTCTTTGGTCATGCCTGCCCCATGCTGACGAGACTTTTTCCCTTATGCACGTGGATAGTCACGGCAAAAGAGTAAATGAGGCCCCTGCCTAGATTCTCGTCCTCCTACCGATTCAGATTTTCTACCGGTACAAACCTGAAGCTATGCAAAATGCAAAACATGCGGTAATTTCAAATTTTTGAACGCTACCGGTTCGGTTAAAAGAACATAACGGTTTAAAATAATCGTGTAGTGGAGGTTGAATGCAACTTAATATACTTTAACATATTGAGTTATCTTGAAAATTATATTACACAGGTAGGACAGCATGAACCAATAGTCGAAAAAATGATTTTGAAACGGCGGCGCGCCCGCAGCGAGCGCAGCGAGCGGACTGCGCTAGGTCTACCGAAAAAGGGAGTTTGCTATAATTTTGTGAGATAAGGGGGGCCCGTGGGCCCCCCTCATACCGCACCCCTAGGTTGAATGCGTAGCTGAATATTAACGGACCACACAATGGTTAAAACATTCGTATGTTGAAATTAACGAATACATGTTTCGCCCATTGCATACATTTCAGTATGATATCACACAAGAGGTGTAGCCAGAACCGGTAAAATGGCGGCAGGGGCCTCATTTAATCTTTTACCATAGTCACTCCTCCTCTCGTACAAGGGAGGGCCCGGTCTCGGATGGGAATCGAACACACGCGCCGTCGGTTCGTGGGTCAATTTTCTAATCGTCGCTACCGCTCGGCTACCGCGGACCCCCATTTCATTCAGTCAAATACCCTTTTAATTGGATCCGATTCTTTCGGCAACTTTAAAACCATCAAATGTTAAAACCCGCTAAAAATAAATTAAGATATAATAGAATGAGTATAAGTTGAGTTTACTAAGCAACCGACTTTGGTGAGAAGGTGAGTTTGATGAGTCACCTAAGTAGGTGAATATGATGAGTCACCTGAGTAGGCGAGTTTGCTGAGCCGCTAGCTGTTGCAAAGGTACCTCGGTGTAACACTTTGCTGAGTCACAAAAAAACTTGTTTCAGTCTGCTGCTTCAATTCTCAGCGACGTGAGCAGAGTGAGCTAGATGGCTCTCGTGCTCATTAACCAACACCATATACGTTGGCATCTGTTTGCACATGATAAATTTCACTAGATGATGAAATTCTCACTGGAGGGGATACATCCAACAACTCATACTCGGTTCCATATGATATCACGCTGTTGCGTCCCATTCGCTAGATATGGGGGAAGAGATAAGCACGCAGAGCAGCAATGAATGCGAAGCGATTGATATGACAAATAAAGTAACATTCAAAGCACTTTTACTTGCAGTTCAGTTATTGCTGTCCAGAAAATTTTCTTTTAAGATAAATTTAGAATAATTCAATGTTATATTTAAAAACCAAACATCCGATTTTGATGTTGAAAAATCGAAATTCAAAACCATTCCGCTGTTTTGTGTGCGATTCTTTGACCTAAGACCATTGACCTGATGTGCACCATGACTAGTGGAAATGTAACACCACCACCAGCGTGATGTGGAATGAATTTGCATATCAGCTTTTCATTTCACAGAGCACACTTTTCTGTGTTTCTGCGTTTAATTTTCATTTTCATTAAATCTCTCAAGCTGTTTAATCGTCAGTTTTTGAGGTCTTGTATGGCAAACAAAAAAATCAGTACATAAAAACGAGTGCATTGCCCCTCATCGCCGTATTCGAAGTTGCTTTTATATCAAATTAGCAGCTTAACCGGTTCCTTCCAAAAACCCCACGCTATGGCAGCGAGAAAAAGCAGCCAAAATTTCATCGCAGCTGGTCCACTGTGCTCCAATTTTCTATTTTAAGTCACAAAACTGCAACTGCAAGTCCACTGTGTTCAATCATGGACAACTTAATAGACGTTGAGCGTATCACAAATGTGCGATATTGGAAATTTGACGTTGCTTCATTCCACTGTGCTTGTCGTGAGTATGTGATTGCTGAGCTCAGAATTTTGAATGCTAAAAATAAACCTCCCGCTTTGCCTCTCTAATATTTGCAGCACAATACCTTATCGCTCCAGCTGACTCATGTGCTTCGTTGAGCGAGAGAATGTAACTGGATTCGATTGCACTTCAGAAACGAACTCCTTGTAGCCGTGATCGTCTAGTGGTTAGGACCCTACGTTGTGGCCGTAGTAACCCAGGTTCGAATCCTGGTCACGGCAATGTCTATAAGACATTGTCACGGAGAGGAGTTGGATACTTTTTATATATGTTGAACATTCATTCAAATCAACATTCTTTGAATTTGAACAACAATACTACATAGTACTACTAAGACACACCCTTTGATTCAGAGAGTTAAGTGTTCTTTAACCTCAAAGTTCTCTAGGAGTTGGGAAGTGATTTGTGCGCTAGTTTTGTACAGTAGTGCCGTCTACTTACCTACCAGTCGCAGGGTATTTTAGTGGATGTTTATTTGCCTATACTCACTCATCCCATCCTGCAGATTTCGGACCCACTTTCAATTCAAGTCGAAACACTTTAATCCGGCTCAGTGCCAACAAATATTTCAACCCTTCTTCAACCCTGCTTCAGTTGGTGAGTACGAGGCAACTCGAGTAGTTCGACAAACAAAGGTGTCTCTTACTAGTTATTTTCCAAGCTTCTTACGTGCTCCTGAAGCATCCTTCGATGAAAGAACTCCTTTCTTCTCCCTAGCCGGAAAAGCGAAAAAACTGGAGACTGTCCTACGTTGTCGAGCGATTCCTGGGTTGGAAAAACACAGCGAATGTGAACCAAACCGGAAGCTTAACGAAAATCATTTTCCGGCCGTTTGGTTCTTCCCGAGTGATGTTTCGGAAGCGAATGACTGCGTCTCGCTGGTTTTCCGGATTTGCCATAAATTCTAGTTTGCGAAATACGAAAACTGCCCTAAAACATTCATTTGCCCTCTTCCCGTGCCCGAGCCGCGCAGGGTGACGGTTATCGTCGCTGGCGAAGAAAATCGTAAAGATGAATGAAGCTCCACCGTGCGACGTGAGTTCGCTTAAACTTGCCCCAATTCGCCGTTCGGCTCGTTCGCCAAGGCCAGCGAGCGATGTGCAGATATAGTTTTTCTTACCAATGCTCGCCTGATCCCGCTGCTTTTTCCGCAACGAGAGATCTTTTCGAATAAATGAGCTGGAAGCGTAAGTGCCAGATAAGTTTGCACAACGCATAAAGCACCATCCGATGGCATGACTTTTGGAATGGGTTGATTTCCTTCCTGATTTTTGTCTTGGTTTTGCTTTTCTTTACTCGCTCCCGCTTTGTTTCCGGCTCTGGTGAAAGTCAGAACTTTCACCGAAGAATGTTTATTCGCGTGGAACGCACTCAATGACAGTCGCGTAAATATTGCTCGCGAAGAAAGTGATTGTTGCATGACCTAATTTCGGATCTCTGCTTTTTTCAAATTGTCTCAAGCAAAAGCACAGCATTCACCGAATTTCTTTCTGGTGTATTTTATGAAACTGGTGAGAAGAAAGGCAACGTTTATGTAACGTTTTGGACAGGCATTTACAATATTCTATCCATCAGAATGTATCCTGAAAGACCACCATTTATTTTCATGCAAATTTAGTATTTCGTAAACAAACCATTGAAAACGTTCTCATGCATAGCGTACTAAAAAGCGTTTAAGGTTTGGAAATTATTTGGGAACATCCACGTAAAACTGTGGAATCAATCAGGTTAAGGAGCACCTTTGTAATCTGAATTCGATTTTCAATTTTAACTTTACCTGCATTCTGCACTTTCGAATAATTATCACGGATGGATCCTATGTAGTGAGAACGGTGCGAAAGTTTTTAATTTTCTCAAAGAATTATTTTACATTCTTAAAAACAGACAACAATTCGTACAGTTCTTACTATTATCATCACTAAAGTTAAATGGGCAACCTTATTTTGACAGCTAGCGATTAGTTCTTAAATTCAGTTTTAAATGTTTTCTATTCAATAGATTTAAATAGAAAATTTTTAAACACAAATCTCACGATGAATGACTTTCGCTAGTCGTAAAAAATCGTGATGTTTTTTTGGTAGTATAGATTAGAATAAAACAACATGCCAAACATTCAAAACATTCAAATGTACAAATTAAATCATACTAAGCACTGAAAACTTACAACATTACTTTTTATTATGGTATTCATTGAACAAATGGCTTTTAAAAAGTTTCTATTTCTCTTGCAAGACACTTAGCATGTTACTCTGCAAAAAAACAACGTTCATAATGTGTTGATTATGTTAAATCTTTTGTATAGTAGAAATGTGCCTTATAAAAACATTTTTCAAAAAAAATGAAATCAAATTCTTTCTGTTCTGCTTACGTGACCCGCTTATCAATACTCGTTTCAGATTTCCTCATTTTATTACTTTCGAACGGATCATTTGGCTGGGCGTTGCGTAGTACGTTCGCAAATGAATTGACCACTCTAATAATTAATCGATTACCAGTCTGGCAACCGCCAAATGTTGCATTCTGGCAGCAAACACATTAGCCCATGTTTTCTCCCACTTCACGGGAAACCAAAGCAAAAAAACAACCAAACACTTTCCCCACGGACAGCCACTCGGTATGTCTTTGGCAAATGTTAATAATTAATCGTTCGACCGATGAACTTTTGCGCCCCGCGAAAAACGAAGCGTCGTAACGCGTGCCTTCGCTCCCCGAGGGTGTATCAGGCTGGCGTTTGGCGGTGGACAATCTAATTTTCCATCCCCTTTCGGGTGAGTTTGTCGGGCTTCCGCGTTTTGACCATGAGCACCGCCGAAGGACCAACTGGAAATGCCGTTGTAATTATCTTCCGTTCGTGGCCACCGATCTCGCCCTGATGGGGAACGAGCGAAAAGCGAATCGGACAAATCGAACGATGCCAGCAGACGGATGGGCGGATAATTAAATCACGTCGCGAGGTTCCTCCGAGTTAACGGTAATGGCTTCAGCAAAGTTTCTTCTTCGAGCCCACAAATAGCGCACGAGTTTGTACTAATGGAATAGGTTGCATTTTTCGCAAAGTTTTGCCTTTCTTCCTGCCCTTACCGTCCGGACTTAAAACTACACCAAATCATTATGCATTAGCGTATTGACCGAGAGGATACTCGAATCTTTCAACCAAACTTCATCCATTCATTCATCACTAACTAGAGATAACTCTAGGATTGTATGGATTGGAAAAATAGTTTGAGCGGGTGCCTAGCTAGAATGATAAAATAATTCAAAACAGGGTGAAACAAAGTCTAGCCTTTGATAAAAATTTTTGTTGATCCTTATATCTTTAAACAAAAACAATTCAATTGTATGTTTATTTGGTACGCTATACTTGATTTACTCTTTTAACTTAATGACAAAAACTTGCTTTTCTCATCGTACAAAATAACAGTTAATGCCTTCTTTCTCGGTGTAATCTCGATGATTTGGACATCCAGGTTGATCACGCTTAGAGAAGGCTTGAACTGATTCAAAAAAATTATAAGCACTTAAACACAGTTTTTGAATATTTTTAGCACTTCCAGGTGTTGGCAAAGTAAATAAAATTTCATTGCGTGGCGTAGCTTCCGAGAACAAGTTCAAAACTTTCTTCGAGCTCTCAAAGCATACTGCCCAGCTTAACCATATTTCAAAAATGTCTGTCTTTCAAATTAACTGCTTACCCGGTACGTACCGAAATCCAGTTATTTGGTCAGCACATGAAACCAGTCATCGTTTGCGTCGCTTAAGTTGCAAAGTTATTCCCACCGATCGCAGTCTGTCTGACCGTCGGTGACGTCATTAAATAAGATTATTTTTTATTGCTGAGCCAACCATATTGAGCGCTAAAAATAAACCGACTTGGTTGAATGCTTACAACGCAAAACCTTATCACCCAGTGAGAGACGATTATTTACCATGAAGTCCACAGTCGCTATAATAAAAACATAAAACAAAGAAATTATCGCGCAGTGAGCCAATCTTTTTGGCTCAGAAAGGGAACCCAACTGCCATTTAGTGGACAGCAAATACAATCTCCTAGTAGCCGTGATCGTCTAGTGGTTAGGACCCTACGTTGTGGCCGTAGTAACCCAGGTTCGAATCCTGGTCACGGCAATGTTCGAAAGAACATTGTCACGGAAAGGAAATTATTTTATACCCTTTTATATATTTCAAAAGAATTTTATGACATATGAATACGTTGCATGTATGTACTACGAGATTTTTGTTATGGTACTTCTAACATATTACATAACTTCTTTATACGTGATCTTAATTAAATAGTCATGATGAAGCTCTTCCTGTGTTTGTCCGGCCCAAAGTTGTATAAACCTAAACTTAAAATTGCATTAAATCGTGCTGAAAGCTTCAGACAGTTTTTCTAACACATTTTTAAATAATTCGTGTGATCTGTAACTTTTACACATGGTTTTTGCCCACAATGTGGAATCTAATATCAAACCTTATATCAGCTTGCTTCAAGTTTGTACGTTCGTCTTTTGCAAATGCGATGTTTATAGTTTCATCAGATCGATTTAAATGTTTGATGCTGTGTTTGTTCTTCTTGTTTTTGATTCAGTTTTTTATACATTATTTTCTTTCACCAATCAAATTCTCCTAAAGCCATGTAAGATTCAACTGGTTTGATACATCCGAACAGCACGTATTTAAACGCTATTGACACTGAAGGAGGAGAGTGCAAAGTTTTTTTTCCCCCGTTTCCAACAACTCAACGAACTTTTGTTTGTTTCCGATTTCCGCTCAGTGAGCGGAAACGAAAGGCAAAAGGATCCCCCAAACCCAAACCAGAATGGCAAGGCGAACTCTGGATACTGGAATTGCGAATTGAAAACTCGCACCAAACACACGTTCACTCCGGCTCAAGCCAGGAAGGAAGGGAAGTTACACAACCGGGCCAATTAATGAGGAAAAGTTTCAAGGAGCTTATAGGAGCTACTCCCAGCAGCTTGGGTTTCTCTTGGGCGACAGAAGGGGGAAGAAAAGCAGCAAACGAACTCCGAAAATCCTCTTCCGGAGCTGATGGATGTTTGCTCCGTTGCTGATCGATACCATGAGACCGCGGCTCCAACCGAGGTGCGCTCCAGGGCTTCACACTCCTGCCAGCTAATCATTACAAATATGACATCCCCCTGTGCTTCTTCCCTTCCCTTTTTGCCAGGGTGATTTCCCTGGCCGTAAATGGCAGAAGAACAAATGATCCGCCCGTTAGGAGGGCAGGGAATGTATTCGGCAAGGCTTGACTTGACGGCGCGCCGCTCCGGTCGAGGTTGAGTGTGGCGTATCATAAACCTTCATTATACGGATACTGGCAGAGCGTCCTCAGAGTGTCCTTTTTCTCGTGCTCGAAACATTTATCACCTTCCCCAGCGCCAGTCGGTTCCATCTCGAATGGTAAGCCATAAAGGCCGCAGCGGAAAAAAGGAGTCATCTTCCTCGTTGGCCCCTCGGAGAGGATGGCATTTGTTTGGGTGGGAGGAAGAGATGTATAGTAAACCATTCGATGTCCACTTAAAAGATCCTGTAATAAAATCCTGTTACAGTTTACGTAACTGGAAGTGAGTGAGTGAAGCTTCCAACGCCACGATTCAAAATTTCAACCCTTCGGTCAAAGTTTTCATATCCGTCGAGAGGAAAACTTTAAAGACTTTTAAATAAGGTCCCCCGGAGAAAAGCCTTTTTTTTGTATCTGTAGAGCCCCTCCCCGTGTTGGGGGTGAACTATAGTGCAAGCGATGGGCCAGTTTGCAAGGAATCAAAATACGAGAAGGATCAGAGTTTCGGAAAGAAACTCGAAACATGATCCCGAAGGATGCTGTTTGTCGGATGTGAACCTGATGAAGCCGATGATGGGGCGTTTTGGGAAGTTTGAGAGAGGGGGATAGGGGGGGAGGGGAGGGAAACAGATGTTTGTTATTTTTATCATCGGCCACTGAGAGCATCCCGGGCCCTTACGATCCCGCATATGCTTAATCTATGCGGGAGTGCCATTGTTTGCACTTCGCTAGCTAAGAACGGGGATAGACCTTTTTCGTCCACGGTTACCGAAAGGGACGGATCATGATATTGGACCTAGAGAATTTATTTTCTTCCTTCCTCCCGAAGTTCTGCTGTGCATTTCAGAAGGATCTCTTTCCATTCTTTATTCGCCTTTTTTATTGTGTTCGGATCGGTTTATTTTTCAACTACTTTCCCCGCCCAGGTCCCACACTACGTGACCTCGGCCCAGAGTTTTCCCATCCCCCCGGGCAGGCCGTTGTTGAGGACAATTTCGATTTTCAGCGAATTGAAAAGCTCCGAACAATATACATCGTAAACTGGAGCCCATCGATGGGAACGGGAGAGTGAAAATTCGGGACATCCTCGAGCACCATTTGTCAGGATAAAAGGCAACGCAAAGCAAACTCTCGGTTTGCTATCAAAAGGATGGAAAGTGCGAAACAATTTCATAGTACAAGCAAGTGCAGATGACTTTAAAAATAATGGAACCATTCATCAGATTTAAATTCGCTCGAATCTTTGCAATGCTTGAAATAGCGAAGAAGCATCATTCGGTACTGTTTTGGTTATTAGATGAATACATAATCTTTTCATGTATAAATACATCGCATCGAATGTCAAACGATGTCCAACCGTATTGTACAAGGAATGGAATTGAATATATTTTCCTACTTTTATATGTTGAGCTAAACCTGAGCTTTCAATTAAATAAATGATAAAATGATTATCCTAGAAAAATCCTATCGTACCAAACAAGTCAAAGTCATTCATGGTGAAGAAGGGTTTTCAAAAAGTTTATCTTATCAGAGTTAGTAGCTTTGCTTTAAAAATAAATGAAAGGACGTAACGTCTGTTAGCAGACCGGTTATTTGATAGAACATATTTAAATATGATACAAAAGGAACAAAAAATTGCTAATTCGTCAACGTTTCATAAAATAGAGATATTTCGAAGATATTTTGTTGAATTGAATTCTCCGTTACTTGAAGTAAAATTTAACCTTACTAATCGTGAAGGTTTTCACGGATAGATACATAAAGTATTTAAATATAACTAAGTATATAATTAGGTAAAAGAATAGTAACTATGTTTATTATGCGCCTATTTTCCTACCGATCAAATCATCAAAATCAAGCATAAAAAAACTAAATTATTCATACACTCATTTTTAAGGAAAAGGAAATACTTCATACATTTAAGAGCCCGGAAAAGTATGGCATACGTCTAACTAGCATTCCACTCACCTACTGCAGGAATCGAATAATCAAACGGAAACGAACAATTTCCTTTCCCTTTCGATCGATCGTTGGTTGGTTTGCAGTAATTGATTAAAATTATAAATTTAATTAACTGAAATCCACGCTCATTTGCTTATCTCGTTACTCAATTTAAACTATTTCCGCTTCGGTCTACAAGATAGGCGGTAGCTAGTAACAATCTCGCTTGCGTTAAAGGGAAAAAATATTGGTCGATATCCTAGCTTCTCTCAACGGGCCAATTCAACCTGCGGCCGACTCGGTTGTGGCGGTTTTATCCTGCACCAGACAGGACTTGCAGCCAGGCAACGAGGGGGCGGGCGGCCGAGAGGAATGGTTTGCACCGGAAGAGGATGGTAGGCTGACACGGTACGACCGTCCGACCAGTGAGAAGTCGCTTTCCACTGCCGGGGAGCGCTTTCAGGCTTTATAGCTTTGCTCCAGTGGCGATGCGCTTTCAATTCCGCAGCAGCCTAAATCCGATAAACTGCTAATTGATTTATTTCCCTTTCGTATCTCTTCAACGAATTTAAGCTTTCTATGTTGTTTTTCGTTTCTCTTCGGTTATTCTGCTATTCTGGCTTATTTGTGACATTTCCGTTATCAAATGTTTTTCTTTGTTTTCATTATTATTCTTTTTCTTCCTTTTTATTTCTCTTTTTTCTTCCACCAATTGAACGAAATGCGTGCGCAATCCTTCCACAAAACGCGATGAACCACGGTTTGCTTTTCACTTCCGACGTGTTTTTCGCAACTTGTTTCCTTTGCGCGTGCTAATGGAAATTGAACGATCGGCATCGGTACGATTCGTGGTGTCGGATGCCACACACACACGCACACACACACACAAACATACTCCTACCTGCGGGCCGACGGAAACGATAATTGTACACGATGCTGGAAAACTGGCAATGCAAATGTGAAACAAACAAACAAAAAACGAAAACACCCCAAAACACGCAACAATCACACAAACCACTCGTCGGAATGGGTGATGCTGTCGGCACGCCTGTTAACGACTGTGTTGGCGTGTATTTTGTCGTTGGTTACCATCGCAACATCACGGTCGTCATCGCCTGCCGGGGGAAATGACAACAATTATGGCACTGGGATAAAAACCCAACTATCTCCAACAACGTCTGTGGAAAACCCGTGCACGCCACCACAAACCCACTGACCGCCGGCCTCATTCATTGCCTTGGTCGATACGGATGAAATACTACCCCACCCCTCGCTGGCCCCCCTCATTCCGGTTGTCAACGAAAACCCTGGACCTGGGTTTTCCACGGATCATCCTGATGCTGCGTCCCTCTGCTGCTGCTGGGAAAATCACTTTTCGTGCCACTTATCGCTCATTCTCTGCGCTGGGAAAATGGAAAACTTTGTCATCCCTCCAACCCCGGTCGGCATTCTACCACGTTGCGCGTGTCGGGTTCCGCGACCCCTGCCCTTCGCCCCTTCAGCTGGAGTACAACATTCCGGACGAGCGTGATATCGCGATCGGGAAAGCGATGGAGGCGCAGGAGCGCACAACGATGTGAGAGGACAGAAATGGGGGCCGTAGTAAGGCTGCGGCGCGATGGGAAGCCAACGGGATGGAAAAAAACAAATAACAAATAACACACGCTCACCGAATGAAAAATTGTTTCGTTGCTCCCGGGCTAATTAAAGAGTCGAAGAAGTTTGAAGAATGAAAAAAGAATATATTCCTCACGAACAAACAAACACCACAGCTTCAAAATTTGAAAACATACAACCGAAAACGTACTCATTCCTACTTTACCCCAGGACATTGTTTTTGTCCGTAGGAAGATGCTGCCGCTCTTCCGCGATGAAAAATCTGCGATAAAAGACGAATGAAATAAATGTTTAGATTTGACAACAGAAAGTATGGCATGTTTTAATTTATGGTTCTCAAGCCTTGAAGAATTTAGCTGCAATTACTGGGAGACGGTAAATTATTTATCTAGCTAGCACAGATTTGTCAGCCGTTACATTCCGAATGACGAAAAATTTCTTGAGTGCGATTAAAAAAAAGGAAAATAAAACATTGCCTTAACATGCCAAATAAAGTAGTAAATTAAATCAATCGTCTCTCCTAGTGATGATGAGCATAAAAGTCAATGTTTTCATACTAATATGTCGGTTTTAGAAAAAACTTGTTAAAAAGGCACTTTTCTTTAGTTTGTTGTGGAAATGGAACAGTAGTGTTCTAAAATGCAACCTTAGTACTTTTGGAACCAGATTTTTCGAAAATTTTGCAATAACGGTAGACGGCTATATTGATGCCGTTGAAATAAAGCAAAACTGCTCTGCAAGTGAAATAAATAATGTATCGTTGAATTGTGAGGGGTGAAGTATTTTCACTCATCATTAATAAAGAGAATATTGCATTTAATTTCCCAGAATTATCAATTTGGATAGTTAAAATATAATTTTACCTGTATTAAATATCAGTTCACTAAACATTCACTTATCCATTGTACATAAGAAACCCTGTGAAAACTACAACTTATTTTTTATTACCAGTTGTATTTTACGCTTTACATTACAAGAAAATAAACAACAATCTGTGATACGTTGAGAGACCATCATCAGCATTGAAATCAATGCAAAAATGTGTCCCGCTATCGAAATTCCTCTTACCGAAATACAGCATAACCGAATATGTATATCGCAGACGGAATTGTCCAATGAATCGTGAAGTACAAGCTATCAAAAACTCCTAACGTTAACTTTAGCTTTCTAACATCTTCCTCTAAACACTCACAATCGTCCACTGTGCATATATATGTGTATGTGAGTGTATACGTGTGTTTAGTATGAAATTGAGACCGTCAGGAAAGAAGCGGCAGCCAAAGTTCACAGTGTACGACCCCAACGTAGATAGCTCGTTTCGATTTCCGACTAGAACTTTCAAGAAACCGAAAATTAAATGCAAATTAATCGTCTCCTCCCGCCATCAATTCCTGCAGCCCCGCGCGCCCCTCAGCGAACTAGCCAACCCTCGAGTGAAGTCTAACCGACTTCTCTAGCTTCTCGTCTGTTTCCGCCCGAACTTCCCAACTTCCGGTGATGACCGGAGGCTGTCGGAGTAGTAGGGGTTTCGATTTTTTTAGCGTCCCCGATTTCGGAGCACGCGCTTTAAACTCGGTACGGAGCTCAAAGGCAAGAGAAGGCTCCTCAGTAGAATGTTGCGAAATACTTCCGATTTAACCCCGAAATTCGAAAGCTTTTGCGAACGGCTGCGAATACTTTAATCAAGTAATGGAACTAACCAAGCAATGCTCAACGGTATTCAGCCTGATCTTGGCGATAGCGAATAGCAGGATCGGGTTGCTTAATCGACCAACAGGAAGTAATAAAGTTAAACATAAACCGTTTACGAAGTAAATTCTTTCCTCCACTAGTATGATAAAACTTGAAATTAAATACGGTAACTTTTTTCAGCTTGATTTTATTTCTCTCCTCAACAGAAGACATCCCGGTAGGTAGCGTGGACAGAGTGAACGAATATATATTTACAACAATCACTGCTCCCTGCCGTACCTCGTGACCCTCCACGAGTAAACTAAATGACTAAATGCAGTGGATACGAATCCGATTGAACCTTTGTACATGTTACTACAAACTCAACACGAAAAAAAAAAAAACATAAACTCAATAAGAAAGGAAAAATCTACCAAACGTCCTTCTCTAGCAGCTGCCTATGCATTACTGTTTTGGCACTGGGTCATATGTTATTTCACCGTTCGTGAAAGCATCTAAATAATATCACCAAACTCCAGAATTCGGAGAGCAATGAAAGAAATTTTCAGACTTGAAAGAGTAAGTGAACAGAAACTTGTCGTTGCCCTCCTAACTTAACAGCAGCTACGGGTTTCCGATAGCTTCACAAAGCCCCGGTACTAATAGTGTCGCAGTTGTCCCATCGATTTCTATTGAATTCGTTGCAATAGAAACATCCTTTTATAACTAAATATTGTTGCTCGAAAGAACCAAAATATTTTGAGAACAATTAACAAGAAGAAAACGATAGAAAACAGTAGAAAAGTAACTATACATAAGATACAAGCGAAGGAAAAACAAACGACAACGCACAGGTGAAAGGGTACGTTATCGTCAAAGAAAAAGAATACTTAATCCTAAATTAGCAGCAAGCCTATTGAATGTCTGCAGTCCGACCCCCGGAATTGGGCCGTTTTTCTTACGCGTAGAACTTCTCGATGATGTCCGTGTTGTTCGCTACCACGACGTTACGTTTTACCTTCAACGTAGGACCTACAAAAAAAGAGTCAAATAAGTATCTTTTATAAAAAAAACACCTTAACAATAACTTAATGAGTAGCAAAACATTAACAAAACAAAAAAATAATTGAAAAAATTTAATGAAATAGAATTGTCGCATTAAACAGCAAATTAAACCCTGAAGCACATATTTTAAGAGAAAGGTAGAATGATGTGATAATAAAATAATATCACTTATAGTTCGCTACTTTTATACGTTCCTGTTAGAACATGGCGCGTAGAAATTAGTAAAGTAACATTATGGAATGTGGAATTTTAATAGTTTTAAGAAATTAAGTTCTATCAATTTGAATGAATAAATGGGGTGAAGTGTTTGCAAGAAATCAAATTCTTCAGACTACTTACCGAGCTCTCCTCCGGGCACGGAAAAGTCTGCAGTCAGCAATGCAAACTTCTGGATCTTCTGCGCGTTCGAAATGGCTTTCTTGTTTGCTCGATCGATTCCATCCTGAATTGCCTTCAACACCTGCCCAAAGAGAATATTTATCAGCATCCCGGCACACAAAACTGCCAAATAACACATTTTGAGCGTTCTTCTTACCTTCGGACATGGTCCTGCCGCATGTATCTCGCTCAGTTTGCCGTACTCGACGCCGAACTCCTTGAGCGCGGCAATCGTCTCCGGCGTTAGTTCATCCTTCGGTGCGCCGGTGTCCAGGTTCATCTGCGTTTTGAGTGTGATCAGCATGGTGAGGAATTTTCGCTTGTCACCCACCAGGAAGGCATTGCTCACGAACGGCAGCTCGTTCTTGACGAGATTCTCCACGTGCACCGGTGGGATATTTTCACCGCCCGCAGTGATAATCAGTTCCTGTAACACAAATCGATCGTTAGAAACCGCCGTCTAACCTAACTGCTTGATGTGCGTGTGCTTGATACCTTAATGCGGCCGGTGATGTAGATGAAGCCGGCCTCGTCCACGTAACCCACATCGCCCGAGTGCAGCCAGCCTTCGTCGTCGAGGGCTTCGCGCGTTTTCGCCTCCTCGCCAATGTAACCCATGAGGATGTGTCGACCGCGCATGCAAATCTCGCCGTGGCCCCGTTCGTCCGGTTTATCGATCTTCGTCTCGCAGCCACCGAGCGGTTTGCCGATCGTGTCGAAGTTGTAGCTATCCGGCGCGGTCAGCGAGTGCGCTCCGGATGACTCGGACATACCGAACGCCTCGTTGATCGGCATGTCCAGGCTCATGAAGTACTTCTTCGTTTCCCGATCCATCGGGGCGGCAGCCGTCGCCAGCGTGAGGCACCGGCTGAGCCCGAGGGCATCCTTTACCTTGGAGAGAATGAAGTTTTTCACCAGCCGATACTGCCACGAGTTGGTTGGTTTGCTGCAATTTACAATATTAAAAATCAATTATTAGGGTCAAACAATAAACGGTGGACGGTGCCAACATTCATAAACAAGCGACAATTCTTGGTTGTTCTGTATTCTGTCAACAAAGCTTACCCTTCCATCGCATTCAGATGATGCTGCAACGTGACGCTCTTCGCCCAGCCGGCCACCAGCTTCTTCGCCGCACCACTCTGTGCCCCCACGGCCAACATCTTCTCCTGGATCTTCTCGTAAACGCGCGGCACCGCTAGCATGCGCGTCGGTTTCGCCTCCTGCAACGTGTTAAGCAGTGTGCCCTTCATCGCATCCTTGTCCGCAAAGTACACGGTGCATGCAAACTGGAGCGTCAGGAAGATATCGACCATCTGGGCGGCCACGTGGCTCAGGGGCAGGAAGGATACGAGCACCTCCTCCGCGTACCGGATCTGGTGCAGCCGTTTGCCGATCGAATACGAGTCCCAGGTGAGACTGTCGTGGCTCAGCATGACGCCCTTCGGGTTACCGACCGTTCCAGACTGTTGGAAAAAAACGGGAGGAAAATTAAAGCTCTTCCTCCTTTTTGTGCGTTAAACTTACTAGGTGCTCCATTACTTACCGTGTACACCAGGCAGCAGCATTGATTGATGGCAATATTGGCTAAGCGATTCTTATACTCCTCTTCCACGTCGTCCACGTTCATTTCTTCCAATTCCGACCACTACAAAAAACACAAAAATAGGATCGTTATTATAAGCATCCTTTATGATTTGAAACTAAGTATAAAATTTACAAATTATAAGTTAACGTTACAAATAGTGGAGCATTTAGTAATATTATTAACGATATGATGTTGTTCACAATTGCTAAGAACATAGTATTTTACATATTTATACTAATTACACCAATATTATTGTGAAAAGCATCTATTTTCACAATACAAAATAAAAAATACACGAATGAAAGGTCATGGACCCATTTTGCAATGAGTTTAAGCTTAGCACTAGAATTCATTCTGACCGCAACGCATTTTTTCTACTTTAATACCTCAAAAACTACATGTAAAACAAAAATTTAAGATATTTCTGTTAACCAGTTCCGAGAACCAGGTTGAACACCTAGGAATGCATGCTTAGCATGCTTATTAGCGGTCATTTTGACCGTTCTTAATAACACGCTAAAGCAGATTGATAAAGAGCTGCATCTAAATTCAAAAAAATACCAAAAGATAGTCAACAAATATACTAAAAGTAGAAGTTTACGGATTTGACGAAATCTTAAGAAATGATGAATTTATAGCGTGTTAAAAAAGACCGGTCGAAAAGATCGCAAAAAGCATTCACGATAGATGTATTCTAGTGTAAAGGAAATCGTGGCATTCCTGATAAATTCTTAAGAAATCCAGCATATTAGCACAATCTGTTTGGAAAATATGTGTTTTGGAACCTCTATATTACGAAGTGGCATGGTTTATCTTTCTAACACTCCGAAGAAGATCAAAGAACATTTCATACTCGAATAAATAATGCTATTATATTTATTTCTTCGTAAACCTTGGATTTTATTCCACTACAGCTACTAATGGTACTAACACCACTATGGGATCACTTGCCCTAATTTATATTAAAGAACGGAAAGTTTACTCAAATACACTAAACATTCTTTTCTAAATAAAAGCATAGCTCACAACTAATATTATTAGTAATTAAAAAACAAATATCAAAATTTCCTGATTTTAAAAATATTGAAAACAAATTCAAATCAGAACAACTTCCGCACAGCCGCTGGTTATTCAACCACAAACGAATCGATTGTGATGCAAATGGTGTCGCCTATAACAATTGCACAAAATTGCTCCGAGACGCGCGAAATAATCGACAATTACCCTTGCGTCGCCCCCGACCGAGCACGAAGGAAGTCCGCCTTTCGAGGGAGAATCCTGGGACCTTCGACCGAGCCGCAACCGTCAAATGATAGCGTTTTTTAAACGAGTTGAATAAATTGCGATCGACGCAAGGAATCTTGTCCCCAATCGGGTCCCGCATCTCGCAATTATTTGCCCTTCCACCAAACGGAGCGAAACATTGCCAAAGCATGGATGGAACGAAATGGAAGGATTGTTTGGAATGTGTTGTGCTTTTTTGAGAAAAAATTTGTTCAAAAAGATGAAGCAACTTGCGGTAGCGCAGCATATCGACAACCCCAATCCCTGGTCCTGTGGTAGTCCGGTCACGATTCAGCCGGAACTCATTCTGGTGTTCAATTCCCCGAGTTGTTTCGTCCAACTCCGTTTTCTTCCATCCCCATTAGATTGCCGCTCTGTATCATTTCGCTGTCTGTCAACCTCCTTTTTCCCAGGCCAGAGACTATTATCTGCATTCTTCACAGTGGTCATGGGACACAAACACAGCGCACACTCTGCCCTGCTGGGGAACATATTCTCAGAATTGCTCGCTTTGTCTTTCCATTCATGAAAACCCCCCGAGACTATCGGCAATTTTCGCATCCGATTTCAATTGAGGAAGCAACTGGGGAAACTGAGGAACTCAGTAATAACTGAACTATCTTAGTGGACGGGAAATGTGGACCCCATATAACGAAGAAAATGCACACAGAACAAAACACAGCATTCCACCAGTTCCCCATCGTTCGATGAACTTCTTTATCTAGGGGGTTATTTTATGTCCAGGAAACAGGTCCTTTGTTTTGTGGAGTATTTTACTCGTATCGAATGGTAAAAGTTGGAAGGATCTAACAAATTTGGTTCAATTTGTGCAAAATTGCATTCAAAGATGATAGCACAATTATTAACAAAACAATCAGAAAATAGTTAGAGGTTCTTTGATCTTGTTCTTCCGCTATCGAATATCCTTTTCCCTTGTCTTTGTGCAACAAAATCTAGGGAAATTTTCTTCTGCCAGCTAAAGTTTCATTTTCCACAGAAAAACGTTTTCCCAGCCGCCGGAGGTACTCCAGACGGAAAAGTACATTAATTTCACGTTGCCAATATTGTCGCGAGAATCTTCAGGTCGCTCACACTACAAACCGACGGATGGAAGAAAAAGGGAAACTCGCTCCAACACTCCTACGCGGCAACATATCAATCATATGCGAAGAAAAATTGACTATTTCCACCATCAGCCGTAGCGCGCCCATTCACGTTGTCGCAATATCTGTGTGTATGCGTTTATGGCAACATGATTGGATTGTACGCCCACGCCACAAGTGTCCTCTTCCCCAACCCTGTCCAGAACGTGTCTCATGTTGAGCACATCCCGGAAGGCCTGAGACGTTCTCGGGTAAGGAAGTGTGATGGAAATGCGGCCAAGAGGAAAACCGGCAACGTGAAACCCTCAACGGTCGGGACCGCCCAGTGCAGCGCCGCTGCCATGAATTGCCAACAATTTGCTGTGAAATTGTGCTAACATTTGGCCTGCTGTTTGTCGTACTTTTGCTAAGCGCGCTTCCTTAGCGGGCGCTTTCTTTTGCCTTTCGGTTTCTCACTCCCGTGGGGTGGAGGTTCTTGTTCCGATCGATGCTGTTCCGGGTTGTAGTGTTATTTTGCTTCTTGTTTTCTGCAGAGAATTTCCCTCCACCCACCAGACCATCGTCTTGGAGAAAGCTGAAAACCCAAAGCACGATGGTATGATTTATTTTGTACGATTATTTATGATATATTAAGCGCGTTTTCTTGGTTTCCGCAAGCTGCGCATGAGTGTGTCCCCGGCCACCGGAAGGGGCCCTTCGCTCCTGGTGACGAAAGGAACATCAAGTGGAACGCTGAAGCACCTCGCCCCCGCCGGTGAAACGTGGGGAAACGAGCCTCACGCTGCGGCATGCGGCGAACAAACTGCCTTCAAATGAAACATATTTTTAAGTTTAAGAAATATGCGCCGCACGCCCTCACCGAACCGATTGCCACCGAAAAGTGGGAAGAATGAGGAAGAGCAGGGAGGATAAAATGGTTGGGGAGTGATGATGATGCTGCGACAATGCTGCCGTACCGTCCCGCAGACAGGATTTACGTGTTTCGCTGCGGACGGTAGTGTTCCGGAATCGAAAGTGAAATGACGAGTGAGAAAGCTTCAAACAGATGTAACACAACGGCACCCACCGGATCAAGCCGGTTCCGGAGGCAGTGGTGGCGAACCAGTGCCACCTGCGAGATATGCCGTTTGTAAACCCCGAAGAAATTTTATAAGTTATAAATTTATTTTATTTTCCAGTCATAAAAAGGGTTTATTTTAGCATTCATAAGTTGACGTATTTTCCAAAACCAAGCATTACACTTTTTAAAACTTAATTTCGACTACTGAAAAGTTTTTGATTTTCATTATTAAAAAACAAACAACATTCCATTTATGTGGCACAATATTTCAATAACCACCGAAAATAATATGGTTTATTATTCTGTTTTAACATCAAAATGGCAACCTGTGTTTCTATTAAATTTAGTTAAAATTGCGAACATGCTATTCAGTAAGGACTCTTTACTTATAAGTCGATAACTTTATCCTCCCATCAGAGTAAAATCTCTCATAATCTTAACCAGAAATGTTAAGGTGTTGGTTATTTAAACCAGAAGGTTATTTATTATAGATTTTAAACAAAGCGTGAAGTTCCCCAATAAAAGTGGTTTGCCATGGCTGTTTCTTCATGTGCGGGAAGAGTTTGTATATTTCGGAACATCTTTGATGGTTGTTATTTTCATTTTTGTTTTTTTAACATACGGATGGAACTCGGAACTGAAAACGGCAAGTTGCTCGAGCATCCGTTTATATGACGCCATTAGGGCCGGCACTGCGGATAGTGAAAATGCGTCACATCGCAGGTGTCATCATCGTTAATGTTTGGGCTCGGTTCACCGCCGACAGAACTGTACCGATCCCTTACCTTGACGCCACGCGGTAAGAAAATGGCGTGGGAAAAACTAAATCGACAAGAAAAGAGAAGCAACACTCCTCGGCAAGAGGCCTAACCGGGGGCCCAGATGTTACTGCCATCGCTTAAACCTTCGAGGTTTGCTTAGGTCATGTACCGGTCTGATTAATGATGTACTGTACTTTTTGCCCTGCCGCTGCTGCTTCGGTTTGAACGTTTCCCGAAAAGGCCCGCAGCGAGCCGCAAGATCATAAGGAAGCTGCTTACGGTGGACTAACTTTTCGATGAGCTGCTAACGGAATGAAACGGGAGGTTACCAAGAATATGACACAGGCTATTCTGTAAAATAGCATTGCACGAAATTAAAGCGCAATTGGAACCAGGTCGGGTCAGGTTCAAGAGAAATGTCTAGCCTAAACCGAACGAAACTATCTGTTTGAACATTCAGTTTTATAAGACATTAACAAACGTTAAAATTTTTTATTTTAATATACAATATTCAAAAAAATATAGCGCCAAGTATCATCATTGATATTAAGAAAAAATTAATACGATTACTATAATCTTCCAAAAACTAAAAAGTTTCCTTTTAAAGCCCAACCTTCTTTTTATATTCCTCACGGGTTTAAGATAGCTTTCTAGGGGAAGTAAACGGCAGAGCTCGGTAGAACAAATAGGAAACAATTTCAATATTGCCTAATCTGTCCCGATAATTCCAGCATTCGAATCCGAAACGCTCGAAATGAGATAACGAGTAACGGTGAGAGCAAAAAAGAGTGCTTTTCGTTTTTCTGACCCCATTTTACGCCAAAATGCATATTTGTCTAAACAGGAAAGGATAAAGTAGGAAAAACAGGCGACAATGGAACAAAAAACTATCCAAAGCCTTTGTTTTTCCACCTTAGCGAATCCACTCGGGGCTGACCTCCGTCTTTTTTCCTTTAAGTTTTTTGTTTAAATTAGTATCCTTTTCCGAAGTATCCGTAGATTATCGCTTAAATTTCGTACCTGCCCCACACAGTCGGAACGCCACCCGATCCTGTCCTGGGTGGTAATGAAAATTCCAATAAAAACCTAATTGAATTGAAAATACTTCAGCCCCACTTGAGATCGTTTTTCTCGCGCCTATTCGCCTCGCTGCCTTTTCGTTTGTGCTTCCAATTTGACATATACGCTGCTGCGCTGTTTGCTTTTTCCATTCCGAGCCCGAAACATGAAGCATCCCACCCTCATTTGCTCTCCCTGTTTTTTTTTCTCCCACTCCCACAAGGCCAGGCGGTTTTCCTGGATGTCCTGGATACGATGAAGCATTCGTGCTCCCGAATTCTCGCCCCCAACTTGGGCGCTGGCCTCCATCATCGTCAATGCCGTCGCAAGGAAACTTGACACCGGCGTCGCATCAGTACGGAAGCGGAAATACTTACAAATTTCTAGTCCCTCACCGGATGGTTTTGGGAGGGAGGGAGGTATGCAAGGACTACAAAAAAAAAAAACGACCGAGAAACGGGACACCATTTGCTGGCGGATGTTCCTGGGTGCAATAATAGAGCCGCAGAGCGGATGATGTAGGCACAACAGGCAGCGACATTATTAAATGGTGTCATTTGGTCTCGCACCTGGCCCATGAAAACATTATCCGTGGCGGAACAAAGTCATTTCAATGAACAGATTCTAGCCAATTCTAGCTCCTGCCTCCGTTAATGGTGGTGCATGTTTATGCAGAAGAAAATTATCCATTTAATTTTAATTAAACATAATCTTTTAAAGGGAAGTTTCAAGTTTCCACAAGAAAAAAAAGAAGCCAATTTTGTACAACTGCAATTCGTACGAGAGTATGTCGGCGCTTTAGGCATTAAATCCGAATGAGTTCATTCTTGTTCACTTAACTATACACATAATGGAACTAACTTTTAAAGGCTTAATTCAGACTATTTCCCAAGTAAAAATCACGAAAAAATTGATTTATTATCATGTTGTTTTGCAACAAAAAAACTGCGGTTCAATTACCAACGGAAAACAAATGGACGCGGAAAGAAGTTAAAAAAAAAGCTTTGTAAAAAAGTTGATAAAGTTAAAGCGAACGAGAAAATTTAAAAACAAAACACACCACCTACGGCGATATCAAAGTGAATCAAGTGTAACTCTTGGTGTATGTGCTTGCGTAAATGGCGCAAAAAAGATGAATTATACGAATCGTTTGATGTTTTGCGCCCTGCACGCGAGTAGGACAGAAAAACGGTCGAAAATAACCCGCTGTTCAGGCGTTTTTAACAAACAAAAAAAAAGTCCAGGATGCACTTCATCTGCTGACTTCACAGATTGCACTGTGGATTGAAACACTTTGAAAATGGGTTCAAAAATGTATTACGAGGCAAAATAGCATTACGAGTAGCTCACTCGAACGAAGAGAATACGGTAGGATAAGGATCTATGCCATACATCGCAATAAAGTTGATTTGTTTTTTTTGCATTTGACTTAAATGAATAATAAAACTTTTCTTTTCGTTATGTATACGTACACTTGCGATAATAAAAACATTGTAAAAAATTGTATAACATTAGAATACTGTGGTAAAAATGTGTCCTATTGCATTCCAGTGTGCAAGCTAAAGCTTCAGGGTGTAGTTTTCGGCTTAAACTTTTTTCGTTCTTGATGTAAAATACATAAGCCATCGAGCATCGGTAAACGAGCGAGCAAACAGACGGTCCGACTTACCCGATAGAAGCCATCCTCCCGTTTGACGTACGGTGCGTACGGTGGCATGGTCTGGATGACGGCCTTCAGGTTTGGCAAGTTCGAGCGAATCGATAGGATCTTTTCCATCTGCTTCGCATCGTCCACCACCACGATCTGGGCCCGCGAGCTCTCCAGGACGTGCTGTGTCGATTCGGCCGAGTTGGTCGTGTATACCCCGGTGATGATACCGCTGGAAGATAAAAAAAATATGTACATTAATGGAAGGGTTCGTAGACGCATGGTTTCCGTAGCACCACGGCGCCATTCGGCGAGACACTTACCCGGCGTGGATGGCCGAAAGCTCGGAGACGAACCATTCCGGGCTGTTGAAAGCGAGCACGGCTACCGTGTGAAGCGGTTCGAGTCCGAGCTTGATGAAAACCTTCGCCATGTGGTGGACGCGTTCGCGGTACTCGCGGTACGTCACCGTTTGCCAGTGTTTCTGCGCGTTCCGGAACACCATCGCCGGATGGTCGGGATGGTCGCGAACGGTTCGATCCATCAGATCCGGCACCGAGAGCGGATCGAGCGCGGCCAGTCCTTCCTTGGCGATGCGCAGCTTCACCGGGACCGCTGGGTCCGTACTGACGTAGCTGTCCGCGGGCAGGATGCGTCCCTTCGGGCCCGTGCTAGCCGACGGTGGCTTTCCATTCTCTTCGCCCGACATGATGTGCGGTGTTCCTTGTTTTTAATTCTGCACCTTTCCTCACTCTTTCACTGTAAATGATAGATAAAAGAAGAGTTGGAACGTTTAAATAAATCAACTAACAGAATTTTCCACGTCAATTAAATAAATGTTATATTTTTGCACTTCATTATGACGCAATAGGTAATTAATCTGTAATCATTTACAGGTAGCTCGAGAGCTAAGATTAAAGCTTAATTATCTTGAAAAAATGTGCTTTGTCATGCATCGCGCGATCATAAGCTTAATCTGGTGCTACACTTCAAGACCCGTTTCACGCAACTAATTTATTGTATTCAGAAACACACTCTCCTCACATTTATTGTTTTATTGCTGCTTGCCTCCCAAAATCTTGCATATGCTGCCCACAAAAAACACAATACGCTTAAAAAAAATTATAATCGTTTCTGAGGCGAAATAATTATTTTTTTTCTAAAGATGTATAAATATCTTTTATCAAACAATATTCACCACTTTTGGGTGATTTGACTTATTTTTATTTTTTTTTTCATTATGTTGCCTCATAACAAATTTTATAAATCTTACTTCGAAAGAGCAATGAAGTTAGAAATTCCGTAAAGTTCCTTTTCTATTTAAACGAATGATTTTAATGTATAACATGCTCCCAAACCCAAAGCTTTGATTTTATATTCTATCAAATTTCTTTTCAAAGAGATGAAATTTTTAAGTAAAAGTGTTAGTCAATAATTTTTTATCAAGTTTTGGATAAAAATAAGTATGCTACAATTGACATTTGTACTTTGAACTAAAATCATTGTAGACAACATTTTACAACAATTTACGCATAGCTCGAGCTAATGAACCAGTCATAGGAAACTTTCCAAATAAGTGAAAAATAATTTGCCAAATTTCATTACCACACAATCAACTACCACCGTATATCCAACGTTAATGTGCATTTTCTAAATCTAAAAAGCACATTAATCATCGGCTTTTCCTGTTGCGTTTCGCATACGAACAGTGTGCAAAACCGAAAATCCACCGTACTGCACATATGTGCCCTCCTGAAGGGTCAAATGAAACTAAAAGAAGTGCACCAGCATCTCACTTAGGACGCAGTGCTAGGGAAATACAACGAAAGGAAGATCTACCGAGCTTACAGCAAACGGCAGGAAAGCGGGCCGCGTGACGTAAACGACCATCCGACTCGAGTTTGATTGATAACGTGTAATCACTATCAACGATCCTGCCAAAAGACACCCCCAGCACATGCACCAACCTCCCGGGGATGATCTATGGAACGAATGTGCAAGTGCACATGCACCATTGCACCCATGTGTTGCGAACCACGTCGGGGTTTGGGTGCTAGCGTAATAAGTTTTATCATTAAGCGCAAGTGCAACTCTACTTGGGCACCTTTGAATGCAGCTAAAGGCGCCCGGGAAAGCGGTTGTACGGAAGAAAAGTGGCGCTGACGTATTACTACACCCTGTGGCCCAAAATGGAGAACGTTTGGAGTCGCAGCATGGGATGAAATTCGACTGCTAGTCCCTGCATGAAACCGAGCACTTTCCTCAAGTGTTTGCACCCAAAGGACGGTGATGATGCACCGCAGGATCGAAATAGTGACATAACACAAGACTAATAGTTCTTGTTATCAGTTTGTCGAGGGATATTGCGGGCATTCAATCTTTGCCTTCGCCACTCGGTGGCAAAAACCGGATCCGGCTTTGGTGCAGGTGAGGAGTGTGCCGGAAAGGACCCTCCTCGAAATCGGTGGCCAGCTCGAAAACACTTTGTCGAAAAATGCCACACCCCATCCACCATCTTATTCGACCCGGGTTGCACAAAGCACGTTTGATGATAAAACTGGATAAAATGCTGCATATGCAAGCCGGGCCCCGGGTTAGCTGCAGTTTGCCGGCATTGGTCAATGTTTGCTGCTCGCTGCTTCCACTCTTCCGAAGCTGGATTGCAAAACCGTAAAATCCCTATTTATGAGCACCGACAACTTCTGCAGCGCGGATCTGCGATGCAATCGAAAACAAGCCAGCGAGCTGGATGGAACCATCCTTTGCTCTAGCCTGGACCTGAAAGGGAGAATCTGGTGCGATAAGTTGTCGGTTTGAAGTGTACTGCGCTGCCGACGTTCCACCATGCCCACCATTTCACCGAGGATGAGCATTTTCCGGACCGAAACCAACATTACAGACACACACACACACACGTCGCCGGTGGGAGGAAATAAGCAGGCATTCGAACGAGTACGGTAAAAGTAATCCAGATGTCTTACAGTTCCTTCGGTAGCAAACTCTAAATCGAGGGAGAAGTAGTCTCTAGGAAGCAAGTAATAAAAAAGAAACTCAATGTGTTTTTGCAACACATAGAGGAGCCCATAGACGTCCCTCGTCAGATGCACCAATTGATCGTGATGGTTTATTTTCACACTCGTCCCACAAGTAATTCAAAAATCTGATAGTTTAACATCGACTCGGAAGCCGGGCGAGTAAATCATTCTGATCAAAGTTAGTACCGGCTGACGTATATTTAATAAATTATAAATAAATATTGCCGGCAAACATTGCCCCACTGCTTTTCATTTAACCCTAGAAAGCACGAAATGTTAAAACAGCTTAAATGAAAAGGAATTTTTAACATATTCAAGACTTTTTATTCGCTTAGATAACATTTAACACAAATAAAACTTCGTAAGAAAACTAAATTTTTTATGTAAACTATTGTGTGAGCCATAGATTGGGAAAACAAAAATACTTAATTAAAAATAAAATAATATTAGCTGGGTTCTCTGTACGGCTGTCATAGATGAAACTGAAATAAAAGCTGCCCAAAGCCATACTATTTTGTTATCAGATCCTCAATATGATCCAATTTTGTGGTTATTATATTTTAATAACAAATAATTCTTACTATGTGTAAATAACATTCATTTGTTTTAAAACGAAACATTTCATCGACTTCCATCATTTAGAAACGATCAGCCAAAATTGCATTTTGACTGTAATAATCTTTACAAAAAAAACAAGGGAATAAAGTTAATTTATCTCATAACCATTTTAAAAGAATTATTTTATAAAATTACTAAACATGTTAGATAAGATGCGTAACAACTGTACGAAGCATTGCAACAATATTATTGATCACTAAGAAAATTCAATAAGATTCGGCAGAAGAAAATGCCATTAAATTTAAATTGTTAATTAGCTAACCACCGCTCATTAATATACCGTCGAATCACGGTGGTTCTCAAAGGCACTGTAAATAATAATAATTATTGCACTTTAGTTCATTTCCTATCTGTACCATACACTCAATATTTAATCATCACCCCCATGCACCGTAATTTATTTTTCTTCACCATTGCTATGAACTGATCTTGAAAAATATACGAAATGCATTCAAAAAATCACAATATATTTCCACTGAGCCTATCACGAACCAATCACAATGTGTACAAAAATATGTAATTCGATGCAATGTTTTCCCCGTTCATCATTTCCATGCAACTTCAATCTGTTACGATTCTTTTCGCGATTTCTGATAACACAATCAAATGCCACATTGCATTGCACAAAACCAGAAATTGAATAGTATTTATTCAACCATTATTCGATCGGTTTGTAGACACGTTTCAGGTGACGGGGATGTCGTGTAAATCAGCTGACTGCACCTGGATACCGAGGGTAGACCTGCGTAAGACCGCATATGTTGTTACCCCTCCCAGTATCTCCCCCTCCCGTTCAGGTGAAGGATCACAATGTTCAACGATGCAATTTTCAGCAATCTCATCCCCATACCATCGATAAGGTGAGCGATAAGAGATTGTTGTGTGGAGGGCTATTTTGGTTGGGGAATAATTGGAATTCGATCTCAACCAAGCAAAACCCCTTTTAGCCATCGTTCCGCACCCCCGACACCACCGAGATTCGACCGTTTTCGGTACCGAAAACACACACTTATGTGTTCCTGTTGTTAACCACGGTGACGATAATTGTTGAGCTCGAGAAATAAAACAAGCTATCGGAAGTTTTGTTCTCCATGTGTGAAATTTTATTTTTAATCTCCTGCAAATATGGACGCCAGGCGAAAGAGGCAGGGGTTTGACGGGCCGACACTTCCGCAAAGATAGCGTTAATCCCCGAATGGACTTTAAAGCGGTTAAGCCACTATTGAGCCATCGAAATAGGTCGGAAAAGCCCATATGGTTGGATAATTTGCTTCCTTATAGCAGTGGGAAGTAGCAGGCTTTAGAAGCGTGCGAAAAGCATTACAAATTTTATTCAATCCTTTTTTATGTTAGGAAAATGGTTTGACCAAGTGCTTATCTTTTGCACTAGGATAAAAAAAACGAACATATTTAAAGTTTCCTACAATGGTCAGTTGAACCAATTACTGTAGGAAATATTTTTCTACGAATGTTAAACAACCTCAAATTTTCAAACAGCATGATTAGACACAAAACAACCAGCCACGGCATGTGGGACGTCTGGTATTGTGAGGTCGATCCATAATCTCAGTTTGTATTATAGCTTTTAGTGGTTCGATAGTACCACAATTGGAGATAAGATGGAAAGAGATTCCGCGCTATGACATTTTTTACCATAGATTTTTGACACATTTACTACCACAAGGAGCCGCAAAGCATATATTGCCTTTTAGAAAACGGAAAAGTAAAAGAAAATCCATTGACCTTCGAAAGGCAGCGCCAAGGGTAGTTAAGATAACACAATCAAATTTCAATTTCGATACGATTCAGTGAAGATAATCAACGTTTTGGAAAAACACTAAGACCCTAAGCAGATCAAACCATATTTAACCAAGAACATTATTTACACTTTGGGTGCAAATGATCCACACAGTGCAAAACGGCAAAACAGACGTTACCTGTAAATTGTGAAACAATAAACTTAGAAGAAGATATTAAAGTTCTATACACCATCGCCAATCTATTTAATAAAAAAAAACTATGTATTAAAAGACAAGTAGAAATCTTGTACAAAGAACAAATTTGGCTACTTTGCAAAGGATTCTCGAGCTTATAGAAAGATAGACATGCAAATGTAATACTTATTTGACATTGAAATATGACTCTTATCAACCTTTAGCAACAAAGTGCATTCAGCTTCATCCTAGAGCTCAGAAGGGCCACTATCAGTAGTATCGGACCTTGCACTTTGATCCTTTGGCCTATCGATCCGAATCTGACAAGATTTTAATTACATAAGAAGATTACATTTTACCAATTTCCCTCCCTCTCTCTCTCCCTTTCAGACACTCTATCATTCTCGCCGTTTTTCAGGTGCACATTCAAATGACCTCAAAGCAGCAGATAAGTTTCACCGACGCTGTAGAATCCTTGCGCAATAGGACCTCACATTTTCAATTGCTTTTATAGCTGATCTTGGAAGCACCTTCCTTGCCGTGACCCTTCGGTTGAGGTTAATCCTACTAGTACTAAGTCACTCACATGTCCTACACGTGGCCTTTCGTCGCTGCTCGAACCGTTTCACACTAAAACTACACTACGTCACTACCAGACGGACGGACACTATTGATACGATCGGGCGCGGAAAGTACCAAAAGATGGACGTGGACAGTACAGCAGCCACCTGCGGCCTTCGAGCGTGCCTGTTCGAAACTGAGAGCCGGCGTCAGCTCGATCCGACTACGAAAGCGCACCGTGCTCGTCCCGATTGCCAACGTCTGTCGATACGGCGTGTCCCGGAGGGTACCCGGTGCCAGCCGCCACGATGTGGTAATATATTGAATCGGGTAATCTAATCACCAATTGGGGCCCCTCGACCACACAATCACCTTTCCCCCGTGCCAGCCCGATACGAGCAGCCAACCGGTAATGCATCGTGCCATCGTGTACGCCACGGACCCAACATCTTCTTCACACCGAACAGGATTGACGTGTCGACGGTTATGTGTGCGCTTCATCTCGGTCGTTAGCGGGTTGATAAAATCGAACGTTCGACAATGTTATGGACGGTTTATCAGTACTATTAACGTTCACACACACACACACACTCATGCGGCAGACCTGATCCTGTGCAGCCGGGTCGGTCTCGGTCACGATCACACCGCACTTGCCGTTGTCCCAGCTGATCAAATGCTGGGCCGCTTCACTCAGCCTCCAGCCAGGAATGGCCAAGTTCTTATCGACGGTGCGTGTGCGCGTATAGCCGAAATACTACCAACCCTCGATGACGCTCGCTGATTGCCTAGGCGCCTCGGAAACAGACCCAAATACCAGCACTCGACAGCGTGCAACGGCCGTTCACTGCAACTGATAACAGCGATAACGAATACTACTCTTTGGATTGAACATGTAACAACAACAAAAAAAACATTGCCTCATCAGCACGCGTTTTTGTAGCTATTTTGATAGGGTCTATTCTAGAGTCAAATATGGTTTAGTTGTTTTGTTTCCCATCCAGCTCTATCCCGGATGCACGCTAAGTTGTTTAGTCTAAAAAATATATAACCAATGGAGCACATTAATTGATAATAAGTGTCTAAGACACTCTTGGTAGATTATTTAGCTATTTTTTAATTAAAAGCATGGACTTTGTACGCGTTTAGAAAACGCTTGCTTGGCATTACACTCACGCCTGAACTGTTTTAGCTAGTGTAAGTGTTTCAAATGAATAGTATTTTACGTGTATGGTAAGGGCTCATCTTTCCGATTCGGTTTGTTTTGGGCAACGAGCCTAATTTCAAATATTGCGAGCTCTTAATTATTGCAAAAAGATGTTGTAGTACATAACGTACGTATGCAAAACAAATTTTTCAAATAAATATCCGTTCTATACTCAATAAGTTAAGAATGTTTTAACAGTTTTAAAGAACGACAAGTGTACAATCAAATATAACAAAATAAGCTACTCGGAATGCACAGATCGATTCCTCTCTAACCCTCACCAAAATCCGTTAAAAGTTCAAAGAATAAAAAAAATTCAGACACAATAAAAAATATATGTTCCGTCATGTTCTGATCCTGCCCGTAAAATATAACCAAAAAATATCGAACATAAAAATCCTCGTCATTCGTGAAATAATATTTTCACATAGAATACTTCCAAAGAGCGGAACTTTGAATCTAGCCGTAATAGGGAAAAAAGTTACCAATGATGCACCCTTAAATAACTATACCCGCACCGATCGTTTCTTCTTTTTATCACCCTTTTTTCTTTACTTTAATAACCGTTTCAGATAATAAATCATCACCACTACGCATGTAGCAACAATCACGATGCGATAGATAACTCTAATCAAACATCGGGCCATATCTTTGGCTGTTAATAAGCAGGCGCGTTTAGAATTTATGGCGGTGTCTTTTGGTAAAAATTATCTTGCTCATTATTGAGGCAACTTGAGCGTCACGATAGGAACTGTGAAAAAGAGCTCATGTACAAATTCTAACTTGTAATATAGAAATTGTAATGTTATGTAACCATTGTATTATTGTGATGTTAAAATTGGGTTAAATATTGTGTGTTGAGTGGAATTGTAAAAAAAATTTTTGAACTAGACAAAATATTATATTTTGCTCCCAACTTTAACGTTGCACCCACTATTTCCGCTTTTTTATTTCTTTTTTATTTTAAACTACGATGGTCTATCTATGATTAACACGCTGGGTATAATTAAATCTAATTAGTGGACAAATATAGAAACTTTGGTGAATCTTAAAATTCTGGATTCAAATTCGAAATCCAAACAAGCCACGTCGTAGAGATGACTTGCATTAAATATATTGGCTTGTTGGTGCTTGATCTTTCTCCCGACAGGCAAAAAGGGTAACCAAGATTAGAAGCTTATGAATCGCACATCGCTTGCCATACTCCTCTTATCGCGCCGTACACACCAAACAACATCGCACATTCTACGATTCTGTGCAGCGTACTATTTGAACTTGACGATCTGAAGGACATGAGGCGTGTGTGTGAGTTATGGTTGAACTCTTCAACTGCGGAACTGCGCTCCAATTTTGCTGACCGACTTTCACTTGACCGGTCAATTCAGATGTATAATTAGTATAAAATCTTGGTACTTCCAACATTACTAATCTCCGTCTCATCACACCACCCGGCATTGACCAATGAAGCGGTCATAGAAGAAAATCATCCGATATTCAGACGACACTACCCGTCCTCTTATCTGGACAAAACAATGAACACTTGTTATCTTAGCACGAAGGCTCGTCCAGCGTATCTGTGGCGGGTGTCTCGTCTTCTGATGATCTTATGAATGACGTCTACACAACAACGTTGCAAAGTTAAGCATAAACACAGCTTAAACCAGCTTCTATTTTTTTTATTGTTTTTTTTTCAGATTTTGCTCTGTGGCAGGGGTCGGCACACGTTTCTCGAACAAGGCCAAATAATGAAAAAGAGCCAGAAACCGCGGCCCTGCTACCTCAAACTTGTATTAATGTATTGAAAGTGTTAATAAACCATTTTTAAATGGAGTATAATATCTTATCCGAAAAAATACATCAAGATGAGATGAAGTATTTTTTTATTTTTGATTTATTATTTTAACGTTTTACATTTCAACATTAATTTTCACGTCTATTTTCCTTGAATTTTGAATTTTTTACTTTTAAAATTACTTTTTCGTTCGTTGTACTTTTTTTATCTCTTTTATTATAGCCCAAATAATTTTAGCAAAGCAAGATTTTTCTGGCGATCACTCAGTAATCCAAATAATATAGCTTTAATAATATAGTGTCGAAAATTGTGCTTCTTGAATATGCTTATTACGAATGAAATGTTAACATGTGATTATTCCGCTTAATTATGCAAGTCTGAAGAAAAGGAATTTAAAACAATCAATAGAGTAATCTGAAATGGAATCGAAAAAGTCTAATACAAGTAAACGAGGAAGTTGCCTGGGTATTGACCACTTCGTTCAATAGTTTCAACGTACCTTTTTAGGTAGAAAAATATGATAAAAGAATATCGTGAACAAATCCGATAAGAATTCAAATGTATTTGTGTTTTGTGTGTTTATCAAACATTTTGCCGGAAAAAATCAGCTGGCGGGACGGATTTGGCCCGTCGAACTTTGCCGACCCCTGCATTTAGCAAACAGTCAAGGTAAAATGCAGAAAGCAAAATTGCAAGGAAAACCAACGTTAATGGTGTGGAAAGCAGCTCATTTTGCAAAACCAACACTCCTATTGCGGTGGTGATAATGTACGAATTTCAATGCTGTAAAGTTCAACCTACACCTTCTTTTATTTTTACTTCTGGATCTTTCTTATTAGAGATTAGCAGCAGTCCGTTTACTACGCTATTAAAAAGCAGTCCGTTCTTTAAATTTATTATCAAAAAAAATATTAAAAAATGATATCACCATAGTAATTCGTCGTTAGATATTGAATAGTAGGACTCATTAATTTATTAATAGATCAAGCGGTAGCAAATGTTTCATAATTAAAAAAAAAAACAAATATTTCTTCATAGCGATCGTTAATAAGTATGAAAATAATGAAATTGTAAATTATGAGATCGAATAGACGCGAACAACAACTCTACATTTCTATTGATAGTGCCAAAAAGAAATTAAACAAATTTCAGGTCGAGGCCATAGACAGGGGGGGTGAAAGTAAAAATAATCTACGACCATAGCAAGAACAAGACCAAGACGGCAAAAACAACTCGATAAGAAAAGAACGTGACTGTTGTGCGCAGTGGCACAAAGATGAAAAACGATCGTTCGTTTAGTTTTTTGTCCCATCAGCCAAAGCATTAGACCTTTGATCAGTTACTCGAATTTATTTATCGAAAACAACGTGTTCATTACCATCTACAAACATTCAACAACAAACGGCACACTTCAATTGCGGGAGCGTAAAAAACAATCGACGATCGCTTCCCAGTTGCAGGATGGAAAGAGAGAAGATCTTTGAACCGCCAAAATCCATGTGTCTAACGCACAACTAGCAGATCATCGGCTGCTGAGCATTCGAGGATCAGGGAGACGTTATTGACCTTAGAAAACCGTGCCCCATGGGCTGTCTCATTCCCGCGTATCGAACGCATCATCGCACGCTAGACGATTTGAGATGCTGTGGAGGACGCAATCGTCGTTCAAAGCAACCGGTGACGGTGAGACATGATATGCCATGCTATAAACAAAAAAAAAGCTCATCTAACCCCAGCCTAACCGCGTGTTCATCGATCAGGCGAGTCTCTATTCTCCCCCTTCTCTCTCTCTCTTTTGCTCGCTCTTACGATATGTTTATTGTATTTCTGGTTTCTCCCCGTCCGCCAAACCAATACCTGAATTTTTACAATCGTCGTGACACCCGACCTCGTGGCCTTCCGGATGTACAAGCGGTGGCTGCTTGATGGCTGTAGTGCGCCAGAAGGATCGCCCGATGGTTGAAGTTTATGACGGAAATATGGAACACTGGGAACGTGGAGCTTTCACGAACACACGTATTTTCTACCGATGCTAACGACACTCTATTGCGGTGTTACACTGAAAAGCGCCTTACGAAAAATTCAGTACTAATGCAATCCCATAGATTCAGCTGAACAAACCTCGGGGGAGCAGCACACGCGTTCGCACACTTTTCGTAAAGAAAACAGGTAAAAAAAACACCAACGCTCGAAAACAAGAACTACGAGCCTACACCGGAAACAGATCGCGCACAGAACGAGCCTTCGGATCGACGGTAACGACGATGACAACAACTACGGCGACGACGACGACGGCGACTGTGCGTGTTGGGCTCCACAGAACGACTGATGGTGCACAGATAGATCATAGCAATCGTAGCAACCCGAGTTCGAGCGTTACTTGGATCACTGTCATCTAATCACATACACCGCGTGCCGGGTTGCCGGCGGGCTTGTACTCTTCCCACACTTTGCACACGACCTCACTTAACCGTCGCTTTAAGTCAACACTTATCCTCAACCGTTTCGGACAAAATACAACGTCACGTAGTGCTGTTCTTCGTTTGTAACCGACCGGCAAGTACTCGGTTTGCGATCATCAACAAATGGCTAATTGTTACACACCAGCCCGAACGATCATGGATCGTCTCAAAATCATTTGAAGTTTGCACCAGCGACTTTAGGATATGTATGCAGCCGTGCAGGCAGGATTCCCGTTACACTGCAAACAATTTGAACAGCTACAAACAAATGACCAAGTGTGGCAAATCGGTAGCGTTGATACCGCATAGGAACAAACAAACATGGTTAACGCGAGGTTGAAGAGAAACGTATAAAGAAACCGTCTCAACCACCAAAGGAACCGACAACCGTTATGCTTCTTCACCTTGCTAACCTTATGTGAGCACCATCTAACCTCCGAGCCAGCTCCAATTTAGTCATTCCACAAAAAAACCACTCCGGAATTTAAAATGGTATGTGCATGTGCATTGCAAAAATGACAAGGGAATTGTTTTTCACACGATCACTTTTACAGCAGTAAATGTTTATTACATTTGTTTGCTCCACGATGTAGATGGAGTAAAATAAAATCGTGATACTAATGCGCCGATCTGTATCGCTTTATAGACGGTAACTCGCAAGCGACGGTTGGTGTCTGATTTCCGCGAGTCATGGAAACGAAGACGATGAACCATCCATTTTCAGCGCCGAGCGCAGGGTGTGTATGTAAAATGATGACAATGCAGGGTTAGTGTAGAATTAAACAATCTCATTGAAACATGCGACGAAAAAGGCAAACAATACAAGATATCTGAAAAGGGAATATTTGAAAATCCAAATTTACGCGTTTAGGAAGCTAAACTAAACATTGCAATTGCAAAACCTTTCTCAAACGATTTCCCCTCAAAAACCCACGACACAGGTATGTTCATAACAATGAGCATTCGCATGGGTTTATATTTTACTTATTGTTCTTACATACACACACCTTCTCTTCGTTTTTGGATCTTTTATCTGGTACTAATGCATTGAAGGTGTTTCTTTCTCCGGGTTCAATCACATGCTGCTTGCGAACTCTTCGTGCGGGCGCGGGCTCGAACAATCGGGAAAAAGTCATAAGCAAAACCACCAAACTCATACAGGCATCCTCGATCCTTGTAAAACAATGTTCCTCGACGAAACAGACCAACGGGGCACGATCGATTCCGCTGTGCTTCTCATATCCGATAAAGACCACCTGTTGCCTTTACACTCAACTTACGTTCTTCGGTCGTATGTGCTGTCTTTAGATCTCTCCTTTTGTTACATCGATTATCGGCCGGACGATCGCGTGTTAGTCATCCTGGCCTCAGGCCATCTTGTTGATGATGGCCGCCTGCACGGAGCTGATTTGATTGGCCCACTTCTCGATCGCGACATCCCGAGCGCCACAGCGCGACTCTTTGCTTAGCTCCAGCACCTGATTCACCTGATCGATGCGGCCCTGGATGGTGCTGTGGAATGGAAAAGATAAATGGAAATGCATGTAACAATACCTAAAACGAAGCATATGCCGTAGTGCAACTTACTTATCCAATATACAGGATACGAGCAAGCTTTCGACCTCGGCCGGCTCGATGTTCAGCTCATTGGAGATGAACGGGATCGTGATCCGTGTGTACGGACGGATCAGCTTGATCAGCACCTGCGTGCGAATGTTCCGCAGCAGGTCCTCGATGTGCTCTCGGATGAACTGGTCCGCCATGATGTTGTTTCTATTGTTGCGCAAAATCGACTCAAACTCCATAATGTCGTTGGTCTGGTACGCCGTGACCAGGTTCGTCATGGCCAGAATTTCCGGATCGTTCTTGTACGGTTTCGCTTCCTGCGAGTCGAACGGATTGATACCGGACTTCATCAGCATATTAGCGAGCACCAGATACTTGAGGCAGGTTGTGCGGCGCGACGAGCCCGACTCGTCGTAATTCTTGAACGCCTCGAAGAAGTCCGTGTGCGCCTTCTCAAATTCGCCCTCGCGCAAGTGCATCTTTCCGCCGCACTCCCGTATTACACCCATGATCAACGGGTGCGGAATAGCCGATTTGATGTGTAGCGATTGTTCGTAGAGCGCCTTCAGTTTCTTGTTGTTCTTCTGCACCGTGTACATCTGGATTTCGAGCGCGTAGATCTCGAGCAGCTGCGTCCCTTTCTTCAGGTCATCCTCCCCGTCGTCCGTCTGGCAGGATTGGTGCAGTTGTTTGAGAATTTTCTGTAGCTTGCCAAAATCGTTCCGGTCAAAGTACAGCTTGCCAAGTTTGGTGTTGGTTTTGAACCATAGCCGATCATTCTTTGCGTCCTTCAATGCTTCCAGTGTCGTTTCGTAAAAGTTTTGCAACAGTTCCATCTAGCGAAGACGTTAAAAAGAGGCAATGTAACGAATCGAATGAGAGTTTCCCGGGCTTCATTTACAGTAAACACTTACATTTTTCGACGTTGAAATGTAATCCAATATCGAGTTGATTGATTTCTCCGAATGATTCCGCGTGACCGCACTCTTGATATAGGTGAGCAGTTGTTTGTACCGTGACATCATCTCCTGATAGTTCTGCAGCTTAAAGTTTAGTTTTATCATCTGCTTCAACGCCTTGAAGCCCCATTCTCCCTTTTCGCCATTCTCCAGATCCAGAACTTTCTGAAACGACTTCAGCGCCTCCTGCGGTGCTTCCTCTTTAAGGGCTTTGCTGTTGTAGTACTGGTTTTCGAGATCGACATCCGGCTCCGAGTTGCTGTCTTCCGAGTACTCCTGCAGGGTAGCACAGAAAAGCGTGTAAGTTTTATCAACAAAATTTATCAGAAGCCCTTCAACCGGTGCTAAGTGTATGTGCATATCGAATGAACTTAAACCATTTGTTGACTACTAAGCGATTTCCTGAACAAAGTTTCAAAGCAAACTTGGATGGTAAGTGTAGAAATGCCGTAAAGCTAGGCGCAAGGATCATAACAGTGCGAAAAATTGACCACACTCACCAATCCGTAATCATCGTCGTCGTCGTCGCACATGAAATCGTCGTCGATGTCCGACATTGTAGAAAGTTTTCTATTCTTACGCGCAACTCTATCAACCACCAATTGGCCCGATCAAACAACTAGAGTTCGACGCTGATTGCACAGAAATTTAGTGCCGGGAAAATAAACGCTGGACAAATTTTTGCAGTCCTTTTGATCGAAGAAAATGAGCTCGCAAAGTGACAGTTCAGAACCAGTGTTGCCAGTCAGCCATTTTACACACGACGCTAAACAGATGCCAAACGAGGGGTAGGAATATGAACTAATTTGAACGTTTTGAACTACGAATTTTAAAATAAACCAGGATCTTTCACAATACTGAAGGTAACATATTTTTTAAACATTTTGATTACAACCTCCATTGATAATATAACATTCAGAATTACATTATGGAAAACCTTGCCTCTAAATTGTTGCATCTATCTCGCTTCTACAGAGTAGGTCATTTCATTTTTCTTCATATGTCAAACAAATGAAAACAACAACAAACCACCTCAGTGTTGATTTGCTCTTCTGATTGCCTCAAAATAATTTTTCGTGAAGAAATGAATAAAAATATGACGACTGTTAAAGACCCAGAACTGCACGCAAAAGTAAAGAAAAGTAAGTCATACGACTAGCTTGCCGAAAGAGTTTGAAACAAGACTTCATTCTGTGGTACCTTTCCCCAGCCACGGAAAAAATATCGGAAAACATGCACATAATTGCAAACGAACCGAGCCTCGCGTTCTACCGCATCCAGGAACACGTAAGAAAAGTAATTCCGCTGATTGTGGACCGACGAGCGGAAGTGGTTCAACTGCAGCAAGATTTGCAGGGCAAGTGCTACGACATGGAATACGCCATTGGGTAAAGGATTGATCGTGATCTCTTTGCAATACAACATTAACGACGAACTTATCCCAAATGAATAGGGCCGTAAAAGACATAGAAGCTGCCGATGACTCCTTGAAAAACGTTCAGGAATTGTTGAAAAACGCAATTTTCCTCAAGCAGCAGCTCAAATATGTGGAATCGAGAAGACCCAAGCGAGACTCGAACAGTTCGGTGTATAAACGACTCTCCGCTCACATAACGTTAGACTTGCCCGATTTGACCGACTTTTCCGGAGTGGTGCGCGAAACTACCAACCGAGTGGAGCATATGATGTCGCAGGCCAGAAATTCAAACAGCAATATCAACAACAACTCCACCGGAACGGCAAGTACCACCGGAGCGGGCCCTGCGGAGTTGCAACGCTCCTACACCACGCTTCATTGAATTGTCCACCCCGGATACATTTGGTTTTGCGATGTGTTCCTTTTATTTCTAGCTGTGATTGATTTTTTTACGTTTACGAAAACTTTCCATGATTTAACGCAATAAAGTATTATGGTTTCGTTTCCATTGGAGGAAACTCAAATAAAAATGTATTTATTTACCACGAAATAAGCTGAAAGGTGCTGTTCACTCGTACTGGATTTTTTTCAACTGCTTACGATTGGTAATATGCTTGACCTGCAATTCGGGTCGTTTCTCTTTGTTCAGAGTCTTGAAGTGTCCCAATCCACGGTTACCCGGACGACGTTCGGTGGTAAGCGCCCTGAAGCTCTTGCCGAAATCTATGTGTGGCGGCTGAGTGAAACCAAAGTTCTTCGCCACCTGCAGCAAATCCAGACTGCCCACGTTGAACACGTCCTTCATGTGATGCCCCTCGTACGACCGAACGTACGACTTGAGAGCCAGCTTGCCCGATTGGTTCAGGAAGTAGTTCTTCGCCATCAGGTTCTCCAGCTGCAGCTGAATATCGGCAATTTTGCTCCACGAAAATTCAAACTCATTCAGCGGCACCTTGGCCAGCTTCAGATACTTCAGAAAGCCGAGCTCTTCGGGGCGCAGAATCAGCAGTGCGTGTCCGCAGTTGTTTTCACCGCGGGCAGTTCGACCGACGCGATGAATGTACTCCTTCGTGTCATTCGGTGGGTCGTACTGGACAATCCAATCCACCGCCGGAATATCGAGACCACGGGCGGCCACATCGGTACACAGCAAAACGCCCGATTCTGCGTTGCAGAACTGGAAAAACACCGACGTTCGTTTCGCTTGCTTTTGTTTACCCTGGGGGGAGGTAAGAGTTAAATTTAAAAAATCTATTGCACGGGTATCGGTATTTAAAAATTTAATTTCGACTTACATGAATCGATTGCACCGGAAGGTCGATATAGTTGAATAACTCATGGTGAAATTTGACCGATAAACAAGACGAGAAGAACACCATCACCTTCTTCTTGCGGTTCTTCTTCAGGAAGGTGAACAGCACGAGCAGTCGCTTTTCCGAGGGGCACACGATGTAGCCCTGTTCTAGTCCCGTTACCGTCGCTTCCTGTTTGTTATCGTCCACACCAACATAAATCGGCTCGGCTTTTAAGGCAAGCTTGCCCAGCTCTTCCATTCGGGAGGATTGTGTGGCCGAAAAAAGAATCGTCTGTCGCTTTTCTGTAACCAGGAGTAAACGCAATCGAACATAAATTAGTGTTAGTACACATTATTGTAATACAAATGGTTACACTTACTCGGCAAAATGCTGATGATCTGTTTCAAGTCTTCCTCGAATCCGATTTCCAAAATTCGATCGCACTCATCGATGATCAGACACTGCAGATTCTTGAACAGAAAGTTGGGCGTTGTCTTCAGATGATCCAGCAGCCGACCCGGTGTGGCCACAATGATGTTGATGCCCTTTTCCAGTTTCTCGTTCTCCGTGTGACGGCTGGCGCCACCCATCAGCAATCCGTACGTCTGATGATGGTGTGCCATCAATTCCTTCAACACCCCGAAGATCTGCATGGCCAACTCGCGCGTCGGCGAAATTATGATCACGCCCGTTCCGTTGCGCGGCTTGAAACGTAGCTTGTGAATCAACTCCACCGCCGGCACGAGAAAGGCTAGCGTTTTACCGCTGCCCGTCTTGGCGGAGCCAACCAGATCGTGTCCCTCAAGCAGAGGAGGGATAGATTTCGCCTGGATTTCCGTCATGTTTGTGAAGCCCATCTCGGCTATGCCCTTCATAGTGTTCTCCGAAACTTTTCCTTCGAGTGCTTTGAACTCTCGATTACCCAACAAAATTTCGTACGCAATGTTGGAAACAGCAGGTCGTCCGTCTTCCTGTCCATTCGTTTCCAGTGCGTCGTCATCAGCGTTATCTGATACCTGATCTTGATCATCATCTTCCTCTTCCGGGTCATGCTTGGGACGTTTTACACCTACAATTGATGAAATAAGTTAGGATGTCCATCCAACAACGTTCTGAAATACGATTTGCCCTACCTATGCCAATCTCGACAGGGGTCTCTTCCTCGTTCTTGGGACGCTTTTGATTTTTCTTCTTCGCATTTTGTTTGCCCTTTTGAGAAGTTTCTTCCTGTTCGTAGTTTTCGTCCAAATCTTCCACAGAAGCTGAAAGCGTACGTTAAAGAGACACAGGTAGAATCACATATTCCACGTCCGGTAGCTTTACAAGCATTTCAGGCGGTGCGGCTCTGTTTGCCGGTACCTACCATGCCCATTTTTTGCACCTCCATTTACCACCAGTGGTAGTTTCACCTTACTTTTCTTCCCCATGTTTAAACAAGTTTCACACACTTTTTGTACAAGTAGAAAGTTCCAGAAACACTGGAAAATGAAGCAATTTAGGGAAACGTTTTATAAATCGGCACAACACGTGCGACTCGATGTTTGTAGTCGACGGGGTATGTGACAGCTGTCAGAAATTCGCTGACAGCAGTCGAGAAAGACCCGAGAAAGGTTCCTAAAATGAAGCTGAATTTCTGGCTCAAGTATTACTTCGTTACAGTAACCTTAATGTAACAAAACTAAAAATAGCAGACGTAAACACACAGCTTTCTAGGAAAGCAGTACAAAGTGGTTATTTCAATCTCACTAGGAAAATTACATTCGTAGAGTGCTCCACAGGAAAATTAGAGAATTGCTACTGCATATTGGGCGGACGGCCATGGCCACATATTAATGAATTAGTTAGCTGATGAAGCAGAAAACTGAATGCACCAAAGTGTAGTGAGAGAAACGTAGAATACAAAAATAGCGTAAATGGTCAGATAAAAACAACACAATTCATTACCATTTCAAATTAACATGCAAAGGTCATTCTACTAAATCGCTATCGTGCCTAATTAATTCCTGAACGATTGGGCCTAAATCGAAGAGCTAAAGGATGTTCCGGAAAATTTGCGGAGGTAAGTTATCGACACAATTGTACAAACTCAAGATAAGAAATTAAGATAACATTTCTTTGCCAGTATCTTGTAGTCGTGCGATATCGTCACGGCAATTCAGCGTGTGTGAGTTATCACGGGACCATCGTGCTCTCCAACAACTCTGCCGTCGATTCGCGGAAAATGAGCTCAAACCTGTCGCCAGTGAAATCGACCGCAATGGCACATTCCCGGAGGAACCGATTGCCAAGCTGGCCGATTTGGGGATGATGCGTGTGACCGTGAATCCACAATACGGTGGATCCGGGCTGGATATGCTGTCGCTATCGCTAGTCGTGGAAGAACTTTCACGGGGATGTGGAAGCACTGGGTCGATAGTTTCGATACACAACTGTCTCTACGCCAACCTGTTGGATCGGCTCGGGACGGATGAACAGAAAAAAAGATTTTTCAACAAGTACAGCAAGAAAACGATCGGCGCATTTGCCCTCAGTGAGGCGGATGTAGGTTCGGATGTTGCTGCTATGACAACGAGAGCAACGCAGGGCTCGGATGGAGGTTGGATATTGAACGGTGCGAAGGCATGGGTTACCTCGGGTATTGAAGCCGTCGCCGGTGTAGTATTTGCTACCGTTGATCCGTCGCTTAAATACAAAGGAATTACCGCCTTTTTGGTTGATTTCGACGGTGACCAACTGGAAGGGGTGACTCGTGGCAAACCTGAAGAGAAGCTAGGAATTCGAGGTACTTCCACCTGTGATCTTATACTAGAAAATGTTCGCGTCCCCGAGACCAACGTACTCGGATCAGTGGGAGGCGGTATGCGCATTGCCATGGAGCAGCTTGATCGTGCCCGGATAGGAATAGCGTCCCAAGCTATCGGAATCGGTCAAGCGTCGCTGGAACAGGCCGTACAATACGCAAAACACCGTACCGCTTTCGGGGGAACTTTGATCGATCTACCTGCCGTTCGCACGAGAATTGCTGATATGGCCACACGAATCGAAACGGCCCGGTTGTTGGTTCGAAAAGCGGCCGGAGAAATTGATCGAGGTCTACGGGCAACAAAATCATGCTCGATGGCCAAATGGGTGGCGGGAGAAGCGGCCACTGCGGCGGCACACGGTTGCCAGCAGATTCATGGTGGCATGGGGTACGTTAAGAGTTTACCTGCCGAACGATTTTACCGTGATGCTCGTATAACAGAAATTTACGGTGGTGTAACCGACGTTCAAAAATCGATCGTTGCCGATCAGACGATCAAGGAGCTTGAATGAGACGAGGTATAATACATTGAGATGTATAAAATTCCATTTTTGGTTATGGTGACGGTCTCAAAGACTAGATGGTATATTTTTGGAAATATATTTACGACTTATACAGTTTAACTGAATGTATAAATAAAAGGAAAAATATTGAAAAGGCATGTAGTATATTAGTTTCATAACATCATTAAGCTTAAATAGTCATTTGAACGCTTTGATATCAACATCCCATATTGTCTAGTGGTTAGGATATCCGGCTCTCACCCGGAAGGCCCGGGTTCGATTCCCGGTATGGGAAAACTACTTTTTATAATTACAACCTTACTGTGCTCCATCTGTGCAATCATTGCCACGTTTTCTTGTACATTTAAATTTGTTTTCTTTCGATTCTATATATATAAAATTTTTGTTTGAAGCATCATATAAATTATTTTATTGTGTAACTTTCTTGGAAAAATTAAAAACTTTTCAAAAATTATGGTTAAATGCATGCACAAGCGATGCATTGACGCAGTGAAAAAGCAGCAAATACAAGAAAATGCATTGAACAGGATATTCAAGAGTTAAACACACATCCGGAGCGGTAGGCTTCTACGTTAACATGATTATCAAATGAGTTTACTTTGCAGATGCTTCCTGTTGCTCGAATTTCGGGTACTTTTGCTCCACTTCCGCCCAACTGCTGCGTCCAGTTGCTAGATCACGGATCGTGTTAGCGACTTCATCCAGCTAATAAGGGAAAAGGGTAATCAGTAAACTAACACGAGATGCGACGAGACGGAGAGGATTCTTTCAGCTTACCCCGATGCGAACTTGCTTCATGGAGTCCCGCTCACGTAGTGTCACAGAGTGCGGTTCCTTCAGGGTATCGAAATCGATTGTAATGCCGTACGGGATTGCAATCTCATCCGTGCGCGCATAACGACGTCCGATGGAGCCACTCGAGTCGTCCACCTTGTGGGACACATCCACCGATGTAAGGGCCGATGCTAACGGAAGTAAGGAAAAAACCAAAAATTAAACCAACGGAAAATTGTCAAGCGGACAACATTAATTTCTTACAAATTTTCTTCACAAACGGCGCAAATTCGGCATTGTTGCTGAGCGGAAGCACGGAACACTTGAGCGGTGCCACGACCGGTGGCAACGAGAAGTAGCTTCGCTGCTCGTCTCCTTCACGCATTCGGAAGCTATGCTCCAGCAGGGAATACATGATCCGACCGATGCCGAACGAAGGTTCAATCACGCTCGGGGTTATCTCCTCCACGTGCACAGTCTTCGAGGTAGTCTTCACCGCGATCAGATCATTCGTAAGCTTAACCTCCGGCCCACCGTCGGCCACGGTCAGCGTGTACTCTCCGCTCGCCTCGAGACTCTTCCCGATGTCGGAAACCTCCTCCAGGCTCAACCGCGCCAGCGCCTCCGTAATACCCTTCGCTTCCTTCTTAAATGCCTTTCCGATGGCGGGCTTGTTAGGGACCACCTCCGTCACCTCGATCGTTTTCGGTGCCGGCAGTTTCTTCTCCGCCACCAGTCGGACACCGGTCGCCTTCGTGTGCTGCGTCAGATCGTACGCCGAACGGTCGGCACAGCCAACACACTCGATCCACCCATAGCTGGTCAGACACTCGGCGTCCCAGCAGTCGCATGCATAATGCGCCATCTCGTTGCCCATGTGCTGCCGGAAACGGAGCCGCTCGGGCAGGATACCGATGCGATGCAGGAACATCTGGATGCGAGCCATAAAGTAACCGAGCGTTTCGTTCGCCACCAGTCCGCTGGCCACGGCATCACCGATGCGAACCTGCTGGGCGCTCTTGCCGTCCATCTGGTTGCAGGCGGAATAGAGAGTCATGACCGTGTCCGCTACGTTCTCGAACTTTGGATGGTCCTTCGCCAGCGGGTCACAGAAGTGCTCAATTTCGCACATCGTAAACTCGCGCACTCGAATCAGCCCGGATCGGGGGAAATTTCGTTCCGGAAGCTGTTGCCAATCTGGGCGGCGGCAAACGGCAGTCGACCCTGGTTGAACTCGAGCAGGCGCTTGAAGTTCACGAAAATTCCCTGGGCCGTTTCGGGGCGCAGGAAACCCTTCACCAAGCCGGTCGGTCCGATCTGCGTGCCAAACATCAGGTTGAACTCGATCGGTTCCGTCAGCTCGTTTCCGGTGATGGGCGACTTCATGGCGTACTTGCGCATGATTGCAGCCATCTCGTCCTTCGTCATGCCGTCCAGCTTGATCACGATGTCGGTACATTCTTCCTTTAGCTCCGGTGTAGCGTCCTTCGCCGCAGCCAGCTTCTCCAGATGGTTCTTGATCAGATGGTCCAGCCGGAAGCACTCTCCATTCTTAACGTCCTTCGTCATGAGATCAGCAAAGCGGTCCACGTGGCCGGACGCCTTCAGAACCGGCTCGGGTGTGAGGATTGAGCAATCCACCTCGAGCATTTGTTCCTCGAGCACGAAAAACTGCCGCCAGGTGTTGATCATGTTCGACTTGAGCGCGCAGCCCATCGGTCCGAAATCGTACTGGCCGGTGATGCCACCGTAGATTGCGAAACTCTGATCGTAGAAGAACCGACGCTTCAGAAGGTCCTCCATCCGTGCCCGGTCGAAGCTGGCAACCTGCGGAGCGAGACTCAGCTCGCGATCTTCCAGGATCTTCTTGCGTGCTTTCAGTTCATTGACCGCTTTCTTCACGTCAATCTCCGGTGCCCCTTCACTTTTCAGCTTGCGCACCAGATCGCCCTGGAATGGGAAAAATTAACAGAAAAACCATGTATTCTTCGACAGAGAAAAAAACGCCTGCCATCAACCTACCTGCTCCTTCACAGATTCCCGCAGCGGGGCAAGTTCCGCCTCAATCTTTGGGTCAGTCATGTTCTCTAACAGCTGGAGCCGTAACTTGACGTCGCGGTGCTTTTTATTTGATCCCCAATTGAATGGTTTGCGCGATTGTTCGCTTAGACTGGCGGCGTTGCTGGCCCCGTACCGTCGTTTCTGCTCGTACTGATTCCTTCCACTCGGATGATGAAATGCGGACAAACTTTGCACACGTACACTGCTGACGAATCGGGCGATGGAAACGGGTTTTCCGGCGAATCCGGGGATAAGGAGTGCTGGTGCGGGTCTAGAGAATACTAGTCTACTGAGGGAGTAAAAAAGCTGAGTGGACATTTACGAATAACATCCACCACGGTCTGTTGGAACAACCGTCACCAGCAAGTCGGCTCGCAGGACTCAATCTGGATCGTTTAATTATTTCCTATTCTCGCAAAGCCGAAATGAACGAAACTCGCCGGCGCAATTGTTTACGAAGTTCCACATCTGCAGGAGCAGAAACGTGACAGACTGACAGCGGTTTTCCCAGACCGAAGACCGAAATATTTACCTTATGACCAAGGTTAGTTGAACAAGCCTCAAACATCTTGGTTGCAATTTGAATTGGTGGTTGAAATAGACAAATAATTTGTTTCAAATAGGCCTAGGCTAATATGTACTAAAAACCTCCCAATCGGAAGGATCAATTCAAACAATCCATTTTGAGTAAAATGGGTTTCTCCGAAATTTGGAGAAAATCAAGTGTAGGAGAAACAGATACAAGAGATGGTATGAATTGGTAGCCTTTGCTTAAAACTGTCGAAAAGTGGTGCTAAGGTGTGTGGCGTATTCAGTATTGCACCGCGTATTCAGTATCCACAACAAAACATAGCTGTTTAACATTTTCTGACGAGTTTGCGATTCGTCTTAGGTATAGTGAATCCACCCAAACCTCTATTATGATCACTATCTAGTTTCCACGAGATGGCGGCAAGTAATAGTGTAAAAATCAGACCTTTTAGCAATATGATTTCGTAACTATTTTTGAGGCGATCAGGTCACTTGTAACGGCAAGCTTGTTGATAGTTTAGATGGCTTTTAGTCTTTTGAACAGAAATTATTTCTCTTTAGAATAGAAAACATTATATAGTTAAATCCTATCGATTACCTTTTGTTAACTTCATTCTTTAAGTTGTGTATTTTTGTTATGATAATTGCATAGCTACCTGGCTGTATAGCTCAATGAGATTCAGATAATTTAGATTTTTTAAGTTATTTAGCACGTATTGAAAAATAAATAAAATTATAGAAGACCTCGACTATCCACGCTCGAATTATTCACGATCGTTCCGGGCCCTTTTTTCGCAAATATTTTTAAATAACATTCCCGGTCCTGAGAAAAATTGGATTTACAAAAAAACCAAACCCTGGATACAGATTTGGTCTTCGATATTAAAAACACTGCTTCTTTCTTTTATATTGTTGATCTTTTAACATTTTGCATATTATTGGCATATTTACCTTACCTGCGATAGCCGTTCCATAAATTACTTCATATAATCCAGAGTATGCTGTACAAATACAAATGATGTATCTTTTCCATACTCATAAAAAGAAAAGATTCGCTACATCGTTAGAAAAGCTTGTCTTTTCCATTGCGTGGACAGATCAAATTTATACATGGATACAAACAACGGCTGGCAAAACAGGAAGCTCATCATCTTGATTGATCGATCGCAACATGACCTACGAGCCCCGAGCAAAACCGCGCCGTTGACAATCGTAAAATATCGGCCATAACCTCGCCCAACCTCCGCACGGTTGACACAAACAATATTCCAAAAATACAAACAACACAATCCGTGCGACGAGGCAGCATAGTAAACAAAAAATAACGTTGAAATAATTTACAAACATTTGTCAGCAGCAATCCACCAAGCCGGAGCTGACAGCAGTAGTAGGTATTTAGCAGAATGCCAACAGTCGATCAGCTCGACCGGCAAGATGCTTTCCGCTTTGGAATTGGTTTGGCTTGACTGCTGGTTTTATGTTTTTCAAAATATGTAGACAATCTCAAATGCAATGGGGTTCCGCACTACAATTTCTCCTGCACGCTTCTGAAACGGTCCATTTGGTCCGCCCAGCCTGGTACGAGTGTTGAGTGTGGGAATAATAATAATTACATATTTTTGTACAACTTTGCTCAACGATAGTAAACAAGCACAGGTACGGTACTGTTTCGTAAGCAAGTGTATGTGGAATATGTTCGGATGTGTATGAATTGTATCATAAGTTTGCGGTGTATTAGAAACAAACGTGTATTATTTTTCAAACAGTATGAATTTTTAATAGACTGTGAGATGTTTAAGAAACAAATGGCTTATTTAACAAGCGAAACCGATGTACATTAAATCTGAGTCACAGAATCGAATCAAATGTCTGTCCACATTCTGGCTAACAATTGATTTCCATTCAGTTTATTTCAATGCAAAAAAATTACGGAAATAAGCTAACATTTTTAACGTTCTTACCACCTGGCGGAAATGTGTTTTAAGCTTTGCGCAAAACACGCGAGCTACAACCGGAAGTCGAGGTACATTTTAATTCCGAAAATGGCGGAGCATCGTCCTGAAGCATAATCTGGCAACGCACGACAACGCCGTGCGCCAGCAGTAATGTACATCGAACGAATTTGGTAAACATGCCGAAAAAGTTTACCAAACAAAATCGAGAATATTTATAAACAAGCACATTTCGGTGGACCACCGTATCAGTCGCCGAACGCACTGTGTGTAGCGGCCATCCGATGCGCCGCCGAGGTGATGACGAGGCCGCTTAGGCAAACATAATTTAGCCGACATCGAGTGGCCGATGACAGTTTAGGTAAAATATTTTTATTTCCGCCAGCACGTGCTTGTGCGCAATGAGGCACCCAACAAACTAATGTTGGACTTGCCAACGACTAGCCATCAGTTTTTAAGAGCGGAACAAGTTTTCGGCAGTACCTAAGGGTTTGAGAGTTAAACTTGAATGTTTGACAGTTTATCGTGCTTTTTAGACAAACTAACATAGAGACTTCCGAGTAAGAACAGGAAACAGAATAGACAAAGAAAAATGTGGATATTATTTTTAAAAAATGCTTTTCCGTGGGACTACAACGGCATTGTCGTTAAGGTTTCTGATCATTTGACCATCCTATGGGATTGTAAGTCTATAAATCCTTTTTTTAGTTTCAAGCACAAACTTCATGCACCGCAAAATCAAAATCCCTTGTTTAAATTTTTATAAATTTACAACACGTTTACGAACATCGAGGGGATTATTAGAATTTATATGTCATCTTGCAATAAATTGACCACACTCTAAGATGACAACTTATAAATAACGTGTTCGATTTTGTTTTGCATGTATTGCAAAGTCCGTCTGGGTGATTTCCGCCAGTAAGACAACGGTTTGGCATTAGGAAAACTTAATCAAAAAACCTGTTCTTCCCGCCCGGATGGGTAAGGTTTAAGGTGCAAGTCCAAAATGCGTGCGCATGTTTTTCACGAATGTCCTAAGCTAGATTAAGCTGTTTGTTGTGGTGATTTGTTGTTCCTTATGACAGGCAATTTTTCCTAATTTTCCAGGGCGCCCGATATAGGATGTTAGGTAACGAATAGGTTATTTTTCTCATGTCAAGAAAATAAATAAAACTAAAAAAAAACTCAATTATGTTATGATAAAAATGCGGATGAAAATTTCCTGGCAATACGACACAATTTTCCGAAGAGAACATAGGGTAAAGACAGCTCTAAAATCTACGTTTATTAGAAGAGAATAAAGATTATATTTATTATTTTGCATCTTCCCGCGGGAGGACAAATTACAGAATGAAAAAATGTGGAGCAGTTCGTCCGGAAATTTTGCAACCGCATTATCCAACGCGTTACCACCTTCAAACCAAAGTGTTTATAAACATATCTACTTTTTATAATGTATATCGTCATTGGTGCGTGCACATTTGGGAATGCTAGGGATTAGTTGGAGGCCCCATTTGGAGCGGGGTCTGGTCATTACTTATTGTCGTTAATAAAGCATTTTCACACCATTAGAACGCTTTTGTGTAAACTCGGGTTTTGTTAAAATGATCTTGCGTGAAGGGCTTATTCTGTGACTATCATTTTCTGTGACTGTCACTTAAATAAGAATTTTATATTAAATGGCTTGAATTTTTTTAACTTCCCTGAAATTTATCGATGATTTTCATCGTATGATTTGGTTTTCTTATATTTAGTTAATATAATTTGAAAGTTTAAATTATTTCAACTACTTTATTTTCTTTACAGTAGGCAAACTACTATTGCTTGGTAGTGAACATTGAATTAAAAAAAAATACCATACAGCTAGTGGCACGTGCACTGATAGCGATGATAATGTTCGCTTTAACTGCACGGACGTTATTCCCCTTTTTTCCCTCCTTGGCTGGACTCTGTGACTGATAACAACGGCAATTCCTACCAGATCTGTAAGATTATTCTGCGCCTTATAGCTCAACTCCATCAGCTTCGGTGCTAGTAATTAATGGGCTGTTATTTTGCATTTGCATCAACGGTCGGAGCGGGAAAAAATGAATTAGAAAATGGGGAGAGGGGGACCTTTTTCTTCCCTTCGATGCATGTTTTGATGCACACAGGACCCTGCAACCGATCGCATAGCGATTCTGAGACTTGTTTTGCAAAACACAGCCCGATCCGGGGCCGGAGATAGTTGGCCGGGAAACGGAGAAACCTGCGTTCGCCCTCCGGCGATGCATCACACGGTTCAAGGAACACATCGCTTGGGTGTTCTCCCCTTTTCTCTGCACTTGGTAGGGTTGGTTGATTGGCTGCAGCCAACGAAGCCTTGTGCCTGTCGTTGACTGATTTGTTTGCGGATCGAATGCCACGAGACGCTTTTCCGGTATCCTCGGCGCGCTGTCGTCAGCAGTCCTGCTCGGGCGATTCGAATTGCATTGAAATGCAAAAGCAAAAGTACAATAGCAGATATTGTTTTCTTTAATGCTACCAAGGAACTTTAATTTATTAAAATTGTGTAAGGCTTATAATTTTTATTATTGGTTAACCTGACTTGTTGATTAGGAAATCAACGGGTTCTTCTATTGGGAGAAGTTAAAATAATATTGCATACGCTTGATGTTTTCACTCAAACAGATTTTTATTAAGATCAGTTTAAGCTCCTAAGAAATACGTTACGCAAAATTTCAAAATAGCTGATGGCAAAAAAAACGATCATCTTTCGTAACTTTTCCAATCATTCGGAATGATGCAGAAACCCAAATTTTCCGATATTTTGAATCCATTTCAATGTTGCACCTAGGAATAAATTATTTGATTATGAATATGTAGCTTTCAGGGAAAATAAAACATTAAACCACCTGGCAAAAGGAAGTAACTCAAACGAGATCAAAAATCTGTTCCGCAATGTTCGATTAAATTCATAATATTGCCAAATAAAATTGTATCAATTAATAATTACAATAAACATTTTCGAAATACTCAGTTTAAAACTTTTATGCCTTGCAAACTGGACGACAGTAGTATTCTCCTACGAGTTCAGTTTAAAACTTTTATGCCTTGCAAACTGGACGACAGTAGTCCTCGCGAGTATTTTCCTACGAATTTCTTCATTTTGTTAAGTTGTTTCGATACTTGACGTATGCAATTTATAACCAATTCTCTGTTTTATAAATTTATAACTTTCTGTATGAGGGCAGCGCCTTACTTGGCCAAATAATAATTGATTGGAAAACTTTCTCATCAAAAATAAAGCTCAAGGTTTATAAAGAAATGCATGATGCAATTCACCCGCAATCGATTTCATCGAAACAATTTCCTCCGAATCACATCGATTGATCGCGATGGCGTGCACAAATGGACCCAGTTAATGGCTAACATCGTCGAGTTTCCGATGAGGATCCATCGCTTATCAGCCTGTTCGAGTTGGCAGCAAGCGGCAGCATCATCCCGTATCATCAGAGTTAACAAAACGGTTCGGCAAAGTCGACATGACGCATATCTTCTTCCACGGGCAACGGCCAAACGGCAAAACTTGCCGCTTCGATTCGGCTTACGTTCGTCCTTAATCCGATGTAGCGAAGGTCTTTAGTAAAAAGGTTATCAGAGATCTAACAATCTACCTCGCGTTTTGCCCCCTTATTGACCCTTCCACTGCGCCATCACTCCGCTATGTCCATTTTAAGACGGGCCTCGTTCGGTCAAGATCTTGTTGTTTCCATTTGCACCAGCACGATTATAATGAGAGTGTTGAAATGAAGCAGAATATTGATTCTGTACGATTGAAAACTAGAAATTATTTTTTATTTTTGATTAGTTTATTAACACTGATACACAAATTTTTTAAATTATTACTGCCTATTTTTCACTATTTTACTACAAAATTTTGAATTTTGGAATTCAAATCTCAAAAATCGCTGCAAGCCATTTTTCTACTAAAAAAAGTCAAATCATTTTCCTCAAAATGATATTTGGAGTCGAACGATTAATGGAAATGTCATAATAATGTATACGACGAGGGAAATCCACACAACCACTGAGAGGATCACGTTCCTCGGCCAATGAAAACCCATTCTTGCATGGAATTTTCCCTGTTTTTCGATTGTAATGATGGTGTTTGGAAAAATCCCACCAGATATTTTCCTACCCTTTCGTTACAGAACGGTCGGTTAAGGGCCCGGAACAGGAGACGGAAATAAATTACATGCATTTATGAAAACACGTGTTCCCGCGCGTTAAACGCTGTCGTCACTTGCGCCGTCGCTCGGTGTGAAAATGGTTGAAACTTAAAAATTTGCCTCGAAATACTTTTCCCACCTTTCCAAACACACACACACACACACACACACACACACACACACACACATATACTGATAGACAGACACGAGACTAAGTTATTTTTCCATCCACCCGAAGGACACATCCATCGTCCATCATCCGACAAACTTTCGTTGCCTCATCCGTTTCGTCCGCGACATCTTTGGTGCGAGGCGATCGAAGTTTCCCCTGTTCGGGACAATTGGGAAAATGCATTTTTAAGGGCTTCTCCGTAAGCCACTCGGAAGACTTTGTGCGGGCGCAATATTTCATTTTCAGAAGGCCACCGCCGCATCGTGGCAAGACGAATGCATTGCTGCAGCCGTTGGATTTGGGTCCAGAAAATGGCAACGGTTTGTTTGAGAGCTGTCGACCGCGTTGCCGACATGAGTGGCGGGAAATGCACCGAACACACGGAAAGCAAAGGGTCTGAAAGCGGAAGAGCTAATTTGTTTGTTTTGTTTCTCCGCCTGCGAGTGTAAAAATACCAAACAACTTAAATATTATTAAATGTTTGTCACTTTGCCATCCATCATGCGAGCGTTAGTTCGGTAGTGGAGGGAAAAAATCCCTCGCACATCGGATTCGATTTGTGCCCGTGGTGGTTGGAGGAAAACTCGCCTAGCTTCCACGAAGTGCATTCGCTGTGTTTTTGTGTGATGCGGATGAGGATGAAAACGATACTGACACGATTATTACGAGAGATCAACGGCGAGGGCCCGTTGGATAAGCCGCTGTTAGGTAGTTTTTCAAACAAAACTGACATTTTCACGAGCCTGACTAATGAGAGGCGTGCGTGCACCTAAGATGCTTTATAGTTCTGTTTGGTAACATCAGCTTTTGAACGAACTATGATGAAGCTTAATTATGAATGTTATTTTTTCCCGTTTACCGCGCGCGATGGAATTTCGGAGTACACTTTTCTCGTAAATGGAGTAAACGCATGATACATTCAATTTGATAATTATCCTATTTATAAATTAGGAGAAAATTCTACATAGCTTTGAAGTACATACGGATTTTTTTTTTGCATTTAATTAGGTTCCAGCTGATGATAGAAACTTTTATGTAATCATGCACATCAATGTAGGTGTGATACTGCGCATTATCAGTACGACCCATTCATAAAATCTGTACACGTTTAAACACTGCGCTGCTCCGGAAGGCAGCGTGGCCGAGCGGTCTAAGGCGCTGGTTTTAGGCACCAGTCAGAAATGGCGTGGGTTCGAATCCCACCGCTGTCAAAGAGGTTTTTTGCAATAGATGGTAAAATTTGTATTCAACATCTTAATTTTTCAGTTAAAAGTATTTTTTGCGTGTTTGACCCGTTGCCGAGATTTTTAATTTCATATTAAAACAAATCTGTAGCCTGCAAAAATGTTAATTTCTACAAATTTTCAATGTTTCTTTCTTCAACTGCAATATATTGTACAGTTCTTTTTTTGGAACTAAATCACTATATTAGACAAATATTGCTTACGTGAACTAAGGAAAAAAGATATCAATGATAAAGGGGTTGGTCAATTACAATGGTAAAATGACTAATGCGAAGTTGAGTAAAAACGGGTTATGAGTTTTTCGTGTCTGAGTCAATTTATTTTTAAAGTCGGAATCGATCTCTACGAGAATCATTTTGTTAGGAAAGTCCAATCAAACTGTATTCATTTGGTAGATTAAAATACCATTTGGAAAGAAACTTTATGTTTCATAAGAACAAATGTTAATACATTACGATTCCATTGTTAGCGCCTGCTCAGTAAATCGTATCGTAATCGTAAAAGAATTCCTGAAATAATATGCAACTTATTACCCATTCACTTTGATAAATTAGGCCGGTCATGAAGAATAATTACCACAACCCATCCGATTGCATTACGAAAATAAAGCATCGAAGCGTCGGAAGCTGGATGATCTTCGCCGTCGTCGGTCGGAAACGTCTTCATCGCCGATCCGCACCAACGTCGGTCAGCCCAAATCCAACCGAGATGAAATCGGATCCCCAGTAGCAACTCGTTCGCTGCATAAATCATGACTTAAGCATGTTTTGTACGCCGTACCCGAACTGGCAGCACAGCAGCATCTTCTCTCGCTGTTGTGCCCGCTTCCAGGCCCTGCTCATTTGTCGGTGTCCAATTGCTTCCTCCGGCAGACAGCGGACTAGTAGTCTTCATGAACTCATAATGCGCTGTATTGCCCTTCTTTGCTTGGTGTTCCGCTTTCCCCAGAGGCTCGCGGGACGAACACGATCGATTGGGTTTTGGTCGGTCGAAAAGGAAATGGTATGATGCGGATGAGGGGTTGGTGGTGCGGTGTCAATTGGCACACCCTTCACTCTACCCCTCTCCCTACCCTGCCCTCGGCCGTCCCTACGCCCAGCAACGGTTGCGTCCGAAATGCGCTCGCAGTCACGATCAAAAGCGCTTAAAGTGCAATTTTTCATCTCGAACCAAAAACCGCTCCTTCTTCGGCGAGTTCCGTCGCTACTTGCGTAAATTACGCTTACGTTTGCGCCTCGAACACCATCCAAACCCAAGTGCCCTCCCTCCCTCCCTGCGTCGGGACGCGGCCAGAAAGGGGTTGGAAATTATGACAAAATTTGCCGACGACAGCCGGACGACAGTTTTACGATTAATAATCATTTCTTCGGAAATTAATCGCCCGCGAGACGCGCTGAGCTGCTGCACTGACTCGAGATGATCTACGAAGGTGTATAGGGGTCGCTTATTGATGAGTGCAGCTGAGTTCTCGCGAAAGGATTACAACGGAAACGAAGGGCAGGAAAGTAAACTCCCTCGTGTGGGGTGAAATAAAGAATAGCTGTGATTGTGTACTTATTTATTTTAATATTCTTTATTTTACATCTTTTTCCCTCGCTCATAGCTGCGCCTGTACAAACATGTTTCTTCCATCGACCTTAAGGTGCTAAGAGTTTACGATTGTGCCTCGTTAACGCATTCTAACTTACTCAATTTTGGACGGAAAATGTAAGTTTTCCTCTTTACGTATGTTCCGGAACTATATCATCCCTGCACTATTCGATTTGAAATCCTACCCACGTTCTACGAGAAGATATGCGGACGCTAAACATGTACTTTCCCAATCATCTTTCGTCTATCATATGTCATTTATCTATGCATATGTGTAATTCAAAATATAATATGCTGCCCCATTTGTGACTTTAATAAATAAAAATTATTCACTTAAAATGTTCATTTTTAACTTTCTTAACTACACGTCTTCGACTTGTCAATATGCTGGCATTTGAACCGACTAAAAATGAAGCTCAAATTTTCTTTTAACCATTTCCTTTACTTGACATTTACTAAATAAACAAACTCCCTTATTTCGATATGCGGATTCAAACGGAGTTTGAATGTAGAATATTAGAGAAAAAATCTGTTATCACGGATCAGAACTCGCTCAGCCTCGATCAGTTTGGTCGATCAAGCAGGAAGATCGGTCCAGAGACTCCTCCAACAGCAGCTGTCGGCGGTAGGCGGACAGTTGCCAGAGGCTGTGCACCAAACTGCAGGACGGTAGGTCGGGGTCCACTAGCTGTTATGGTTGGGGCAGGTAGCTCTTCTGGAAGGTGTTCTGCTGCGACGAGGTGACGCTCATCTGGTTGGAAGACTCTTCCTTTACCGGCAGGGGTACTGCTGGGGAGGAAAGGGAAAGTGGCCAGAACAAGTTTGAATGTTGTTAGTCGTTTGGCGTCACCCATATCTGTAGTGGTTATAGCATTGCTTGACAAATGTTGCATTCTTTTTCGATTGCGAATCGATAAATTATGATATCGAATAGATTACTATGTGCTTGACAAAACCGCCAATCTGGATTCGTTCTATGACTTACTGCTTTTAATAAAACTTGACTATCTTGCAATTTTGGTGCCATTTAGTAGCTGGATACCCTTAAACCTCTTTTATGTTCTTGCATAAACCAGTACTAATCCATTTGGCACAAATGAATTTTTTTCTCTTTTGACTCCCTCGTTTTGGAATGAAGTAACGTTTCATCTGAATCATATTTAATTTTCAAATATAAAAAAACAACTAAATTATCGCAAATCAAGAAAAGAGATACTCTTCTTATTCCGATTTCCAGAGATTAACAGATATGAAGACAAAAGTGCGTGTTTTTTAACATTGTATATGCTATATGCGTAACGGCTGGTAAGCCTATCAGATGGTATTTTAATGAAGATGGCCTTTAAATAAGATCGTTTTCCACCTTTCATTCAAAGCTTTCAACACATTTATGTCATGTGTAATCGATAACCCAAAAGCTTAATTTAATGTTTGAAAAAACGAAATTTAAAAACAGTCAAATGGTCAACAGGTTGACGAATCTCTGAAGAATAATATAACAAGTTTTAGTGTGAAGTCACAAAACAAACAAACAAACTTACGATTCGCGTCCCAAGTGTAGTGAGGATAGTGCGGCTCGAAGCGACGTGCGCATGGAGGTGTGGTGCTGCCCGACACTGTGAAGGTATCTGGAAAGAAAGTGCATACGGATCCGGATGGTAGAAATACGCGTCCACAATTTGCGGGAAAAATCCTAGTTCGTTTGGTAAATGCCTACCCAAATTCATCGTAGCCGACGAGCCGTAGGTGTTGATCGTGACCGGTTGTACCGTTTGCTGGATCTGCGAAAAATTATACTAGATATAAACGAAAGGTTGAAGCCCACTCGCTCGTGTACAGCAGGAGCACGGTCGACGCAGACAAGCGCTAACTCACCGGTGTCGTGTAGGAGTAGTTGGTCCGACCGGAACAGGATGTGTAGCTACTGAGCTGCGTTGGCGGCATCCAGGGAGCTCTGGAGAGACAAGAAGAGGTTTCCACATGAGTGTACAATGGAATGAGCGGGCTCCAACCAGCAAACCCATGCTCAACTTACCCGGCATCATAGCGTGGATAGGTCTGGTAGGGATTCTGCGTGAACACGGGCCGATGTCCAAAGTTGCCCGGGCTCGTCACGTACGCATCGGGGAACATCTTCGAGTAGTGGCTCGTCCGGTAGGGACGCTTCATTCGCCGGCGCCGCTTGTAGTTGCCGTTCTCGAACATGTCCTCGTACTGCGGATCCAGCGTCCAGTAGTTGCCCTTCCGCTCACCGCCGCCCTCGCGCGGGATCTTCACGAAGCACTCGTTTAGGCTGAGGTTGTGGCGGATCGAGTTCTGCCAGCCCTTCTTGTTCTTCTCGTAGTATGGAAACCGCGAGGTGATGTAGTTGTAGATCTCGCTCAGGGTCGCACGTTTCGGGTGGGAATTCTGTGCGTTGGAATGACCGAAATATATGTGATGAGACTAACCGTTGAATAGCTTCAAACAATCATATTTCAAAGTAAGCATTACAACTGAACGTTTGAAACTGGATACATTCATGAATCTCCAGCCAAGAGGATCTTCTAAACAATTCCATTAACACTTAGTTCAAATGATGTGAATATAGCAAGATTATAAGATAGTGAAACTTATTTGATATGGCTCTTATTCATCATGTTGAATAAATGAAGACATGTGAACCTCTTAAAAAATGCCCCATAATCCCCCCTCCCAGCAGTGTTTTCCCGTACGAAAACTTTTATTCCTCCCACACATCCTGCCTACCCATTTCTATTCGAGGCACATGTAGGCAGATGAACCATGCAACAAACCAGGCTGATGAAACATTCGTTGATAAATATAAACCCAGACGACGATGCGTTCATAACGGTGTGTGCCGATCTTAAGACGGTCGGAGAACACCGTACCATGCGCTTCTCACATCGCATCGCATCGCAACGTGTGGATTAAATGGCGATTTGTAAACGAGGTCCCCATCCAAAATTGGCCCCCATCCGTTTGGTCTACGCTGATGGTCTACGCCGCACTGCCGCCATCACTCAGGCAGGTTAATTACGCACTGGCTTGCTTTCAGGGATCGAAAGCCTCCCGCAGAACTCTGGCCCCCGGCGATATCGTATGGTAATGGATGCCGGGATAGCTGGTTGACACTCACGTCTTACCAGTCGGTACTGATGACGAATTGCAAGCGCCACATTGGAATACATCACCAGGAATTGTGTTTCACAAATCAAATGTAAAAAAGAGGTATGAGCCAAAAGCAAACGAATCGTGGACGCATAATGGAAAAGGGTAATTAGTCAAACAATCGTTGTGAATGTCTACATAAACGGTGGAAATTTTTCATTCTGGCATACAGAAGACATGGATCAAACGGGCAGTATGTGACTATGATAAACTGCACCTGAATTTGATCTAAAGGTTCAAGCTCAGACACAAAAAGTATGCAAAGTTTTACAACAATTTCATCACAGATTGACTTCATTCTAATTGCGTAACTGCCTTAAATACATCCAAAAGTAATCTTCACTGTGCCTTAATTTTTAGTCAGGAATATTTGGATATTATAACTAATCAATGTATTCAATAAGTAATGGAGCTCTTACTAAGCAAAATCTACCATCATTTGGAACCTTACAAAGAATGGTGTACGAAACGAATAGCACTCAATCTCGTTAGACGTTAAAATACCGATTCCAAATAATTCTATTTAAAACCCCAGAATACTTAAACGACGTACTAACCTGAATTGCCATTGCGATCAGCGCCACGTAGCTGTACGGCGGTTTGACACTCGTGTTCCGGTTCCCATTAGGGCTCGTTGTCGAGCTGCAATCGTACGTGAGACTATCGCGTGATTCAGGTTAATGTGATTGATCTTATGCTGATTTCGTTAGGATCTTGCTATCCGTGAAGTACTACCGCAGGGGATTTACACAACCCTGTATCGGTCTACCTACCTACTGGTGGTCGTCGTCCCGTTGCTAGTACCATTGCTACCTTCGTTGCTAACCGTCGACCCGGTGCCATTGCTGGCAGTCGAGTTGGCGGCGCTTTGGTTACCGGAGCTTTGATTCTGATTTGGTGTGTGATTGTTGTTGTTGTTGGTGGAAAGCGTCGATGGTTGGGGAATCGTCGTTGGCACCTGACCACCATGGTGATCGTCCGGTACCAGGCTGTTGCTTGGAAGATCGTCCGCCCCTTGGGTGGAAAGTTTTGAGGAAAGCGCTAGCGAGCCAACACTATGGTGAAGCTGTTGATCTTGCTGTTGTTGCTGCTGCTGTTGCTGCTGCTGCTGCTGCTGCTGCTGATGTTGTTGTACCTGGTGGTGGTGATGGTGTTCCGGGGAGCCGCCCGTTTCTTCGTGAAGCCGCTCGATCACAGTCGGTATGTGCTGGATGGAGGATGGTGAGGACGACTTCTCCTGTTCGTAGATCGGCAGCGTGACTGCGTGATAGATGTCTGAAATCAGTGTATCATTAGCGAATGTTAACCGTCACCCAGAGAGTACTGGACATGTTGCAATGATAGGGGAAAGTGGTGAAAAAAGTCTTCCATATCAAGAGTGTTATCAAACGGCTGACGAAGTATCTGCACGAGGAGCGCGTGTCTTCAAAAGCCCTGATATGGCATGTGACCGACGAGCAAAAAATTGGGGAGTAGCGTATAGGAAAAAGGTATTGCTCCAGATGCATTCCACACTCAGCCTGGAGTCACTTCACACGATCTTCGCTTTACGCAACCGACATGGCTCGTGGTTCGTGCTGCTAGTACATCATCTTTTTATTTTTATTCTTGTGTATTCTACGCGAGTCCTCCATTTCGTCAAGGGAAGCGCACGTCAGTGCGCGTTGATAAGCGATTGGAAAAAGGTCACCATCGGTCAGCGTCGTCCTGATAGCTTCATTTCTCTTTGGGATGACCCTACCCGAACAGTGTGTCCGAGTGGCGGGCGTGCATGTCCGATGGTCCACATTTGCCCGGTGGACTGCGGTGTCAATGGCAAATCCGATCCGAGGGGCTAAGCCCGTAACGAATACTGTCCGTTCCCTGGCAGGGGGACTTACTGATACCAGGATCGGCGAAGGGAAGGAAGCGATTGATTCCGATAGTGTTAAGCCTTTTGCCCGAGAAACCCAGTTTGAAGCCACGCGGGGCTTGGCACCGATTTCTGCGATGGCAAGAAGGCCGCTGCCTCAATGGCGGATGATGGTGAGTCAAAGAGTCAGACTGTATTCCTTGTGGAGGACGAGGAATAAAAGGGATCACAGCTGTGCAATCATAGCTGACGTAAGTCGATTAAATAATGATAAAAACTGGATTACATAACACAATAATAGCTCGCATTGTCATACTAAACCGCAATAAACCCATTTTGAACCAAATCCTTTATCAGTTTGGTAAATGTTAGATTCAAATTGATTTCAAAACAATAGTTGTACGTACCTAGATGGCTTAGTCCATTGAAGTTTTCCTGCTTGATCTTGGTCGGCATACTGATGATGTTCTGGAAAAAACATACGATAAAAAATGTTATAAAAATTTATAGGTGAAATCGCATACAGAATCGCTTAATTTTGACGATGGTTAAAAATAATCGATCGTTTGTTCTGATTGCAACGTCTCACGTACATAATGTAGTATATTATTTATAGTAATTTCATAATTGCTCATTGTGACCGTTAAACCGGAACTGTAGCCAGAAATGATAAATTTAAGATGTGGTGAGACACATGTTACAGCCTAGATTCAAACTATTTAAATTAAATTTTCACATAGGTTTTTTCATGTTATTTTCTTTTTATCAAATATATTCCATGTACATAAATATAAAATAGGATGTGTAGGATACACAGAACTTTTATCTCGTTAAATTTAAAATTTATTTTCAATTCACATTATATTATCTTTTCTAATTTAGTTAAAATAAAAACTTTAAATTAAACCAGGTAATTTTTAATATTACGATGTAATATGATACTTTAACGAAAAGCAGGCGCTTGCATTCCCGAGTCTTTATGTCATCTGCCCATCATTGACCCCATAAATCTAGACCCATCAGCTTTTGCAAGCGATCAGCGTCGGTAGAATTCGTTGAACTTACTCGATGCAAGTGTGCCTCACTTATGCTCTTGGTAATCGTAAACAACGGCAGCTTGCGTGTGTAACGGTGATGATGCTGCAAAAAAGCGTTGCAAGTGCATCGCAGAAACAACCCACACGGAACAGAGAAGAAAAAACCAAAAACAATCAAAATGGCTTCTCGCAAGAATTTTGTGCAAAGGTGGATCGCTGTTCCTTGGGCGTCGCGAATCCTACGTACTGACCACCACATATCCCTCGCACGTCGAGTTGGACTGCTTCTCTAGCCTGTGGACTTAATTGCGCTCGTAAATCACTCCCGATCGCGCGGGCCATTACGTGCCACGAGCAGACTTGGTCCGCGGTCACTGCGGTCGGATTGCGGATCTTCTTCGGGTGCGGTTATAAATGTATTTTCTTCCCCCGGTTCCGAGCGGACGTGAATAGAGTCTCCCTTCGCTTGTTTCAATATTGATCCTCAATCCGTCGATCATTCGGCGGCTTTCGGAAGGACCGCTCCTTCTTATGAATCGGAGTGTTATCTTGCGTTTGGAAGGCTCCACGTTTGAGATTTGGTTGTGGACCAAAAACAAAGAGGAAGCAACTCGGTATCGTCTGTGTCTGGAAGCTGTGCTTCTTGGAGGTCCGCTGCTGCCGACGTGATTTCGTGACGTCGACCGATTGCAACGTGAAACGGCGAGGTTACGTGAAAATCAATCGAACTTTTGCCCGGTTGTGAATGACTATCGGGTTGCGAGGTGTGGGATCAGGAAAAGAACAAACTCCAAGTCACGGGAGGCCTACCGACGTCAGATGGCCAATGGTGCAATGGACCCGCTAAAACGGCGCAGGCAGTTGCCGTGGTGACACGCTTCATCGGCTGGCAAATGGCTCGAAAAGCACGCTCCCTCGCGGAAGTGACTGAGTTCGCGACTGAGTGGAAGTCTTTTTCGCTTGTGGCTGTCCATTGTAGCCCGGCTGGATGGCTGGTCCTTGACTTTGCCTCATCGTCTCGTCAGCATCTCTGGGCAGCTGGTTCTGGGAAGCACTGGACGACTCGGCGTCTCGAACGTGCCAGTAACCGTTCGCCGCCAGAGTAATGTGTACGCATCTATTTCAATTGCGCACTGCTTTTCACTGCCAGTGGCGCTGTGGTGTATTTAAATATAATGTCAAAAAACCACAACTTCTTATTCAGTGTAAAAATTTTCATTTAATTTAGTCCAACGAAAAGTGTTTTCAATCGCTTTTCTAAAGATGTAAAATGTTGTAAAATCAAATATAGGGGTAATTTTTTATGTTCAAAGCCGGATCTTGAATGTTTAATACCAAACCCTGGAGATCGTTTCGATCTCATGAGCTTAGGAGATAATAGATAAGAACATTGTTTTTCAACAAGATAAGGCCGTGATCCACGTAAAAAGCGAGCGAAATTTTTCTTTTTTGGATAAATCAGCATGAAATTATCAGCATGAAATTATGACCTAAATCAAATTCTGGCTAAATGAATAAACTCCAGATGTACGAAGTTAGGAGTAGTTTTAAAGCAACAATCGATCATCAGAATCGTGAAAATTGCTTTCGACATGCTTAAAATTTGCAAAAAGATGACTTCCTTTCACCATTTTAATTAAAAAGCCAAAAACAATCAAGGTGCTTATAGAAATTCCTAGCACTGTAGTTAGCTGGTCAAAACGATCATCTCCTATGTATGTTTGATATTTATCTGAAAACACTCTTGGCTGACATTTTCCCGTTTTTCTCGCGTTACATTGCACCCACGAGCCTCATCAAATTTTATTATTACGCCATCAAAAATTGAACCGGTTATTATGCTACTCAACAAATATAATATATCTTGCTCAAGTGAAGAAAAAACACCTTTTTCGTACATTTTGGACATGTGTTGCAATAGACCACGACTTTCGGCACAAATTCGATTGGTACATAAAAAAGTAAGATTTTTCTTTTTTGTACTCACACGTCAGAGCGAATTAAATGTGGTGGCGGCGAAATAAATCTCATAAAAAAGAGGATGCGACTGCACTTTTACTCGACAGTGTCGACGAAGTCTTGCGCTCGAAGGGTGTGGTAAACAATTATTTTGCAATTAAAAATTAGCACACATTCTTTCGGACACGAACTTTTTTTCGTTGCTTGATATTTTTCGTCTTTGAATGAGAGAAGCCAACGCAAACGGACGAATTTTCCTTGAACCATTTTCACGCCAAATCCGAGACGATGGTCGTCTCATCCGTATTTAACCGATATTTTTATTACACGATCATTCGCCCTATCACTTTTGATCGAGATTGAGCCTGCACGTATCTGGGTCAGTTTTGTGTTCCTTCGCCAACTAACGGTGTCGTGTACTCTAACGCTGCTACTTTTATGATAAAAAGTGCTAATAAATTAAACGTTTTGGTGCGTAAAACTCCTTAATGAATCTTTTACTTGCCAGCAGGGAGACATGTGTAACATACCCGACGATGTGACCCAATAACGTTCAGTTCAGCTCTAAATCTCCCACCAGCACGAGCCAACAGTGACGATCAGCCTTCCCAAGGGTGTCTCATATCTTCTCCTGGAAAATGGACACTTGGTGTTGGCTTCATGCTATCAAATGTTGTCAGCCCGCGCACACGTGTGCTCGACCACCGACGTAGGTCTTAGAATTGAAAAGCGAATTTCACGCTCTCATGTATTGCAATGGCAAGGCTTGCAGAAAGCGGATGCCTGAAAATGTTGGAAAAATCCAGTAAAGATGTTTAGTTTTCTGTGCTAGTTTCATTTCAGTTTCCGTAGCTGCGAAACCTTTGTTATAAGAGAAATAGCTCTTTCGTAAGGTATTTTAAGAACGATCCACAACATGATCTCCTCCTCCTACGACGGCATCTTCTTCCTAGGAAAAAAATGCTCTGATGCGCGTGCAAATCACGCTCATCAATAACGCTACTCGTGACACGGACCGAAGAAAAACCGCCGGTGGTTGCATGCATGAACAACGAACGCGCGGTTTTGATCCATTAGGCTGTGATAAATGGCGTCCACCGATGGCCGAAGGCAGTAGACGAAAAACTGCTGCCTATGACATATGCAATCTTCACATAGGCCGGTTTAGTTTCGTGAAATATGTGTAGCGATAAAGGACTGTCTATTAATCGCTTCAATTTTGGTAGATTTCGCTGCTAAACCAGGGACGGCGAACTATTCCTGAAAGAGGTCAGATCGTATAACGAATACCAAAACCGCGGGCCAAAGAGGTTGTAATTTCTCAAGTTATTTTAAAATATTTTTTTAGTCGAAAGGAAACATACAATAATTATATAAGATAGACTATTTCTTAAATCCTCAATCATCAAAATTATATCTTTTTAATATTTATTTTGCACTTTGTTTTCACCTATAAGTCTATAACAAAACGTTGTAAATAAAAATCAATGAATTTAGCATGAATAAATTAAATCTTACTTGATATGATTTTACCCTGACAGAGTTGTTTTCAGTTACATCTCGTAACGAAAACAATTTTTAAATGCTCTTGTCATTTAACATATTTTTGTATGTATACGATACAAACTAAAAATCTAGAAACTAGAAAAAACTAAGTCACTTGCAAATGAATTTATGTTGCTGTACATTGTTGTTTGAAAATTAGTCGCTGCAACTTGGCTATCCAATAATCGAAATTTTATTGAAAACCCAATCAAAGTTGAGTATAGTTACCGATAAAAGCACTGTGTATACTTCCATGTTCAAAACAAATATATTTATTTGAATTTATCATAGGCTTGTAATGAAAGCTCATTTTCATTGGTTTTATTTCTCTTTTGACGGCCACTGGTTTTAATGGGGAAATTTAGTATAGAGTTATTACTTTGGATATTTCACGAATAATTTGTGCTGTAGGTATTGTTCGTTTATATATTTTAAATTATTTCCTTAATAAAATCATACTTCTTGCGCTTGATTTCAGGATTGATGGATCGATTCGCCTCGCACCATGTCACCGAATGTTGAGGTTAGGTGTAACCGCGGTTGTTTGTTGATGTGTTTTTTAACAGTCCCTAAATTATGAGCTAACACAAACCGGCACGTCCGGTGAACCGTTTTACGATGGAGCCAATGAAAATATTTACATTTGTTTCAGTCAAATAAGCTAGATTGATAACAACGCAAAGGATGAGCAGGGATGGGTCGGGTCGGTTTTTTTTTCTTCCTTCTTTCATTAGTGTACGTGTGTTTTCCCATTCATGCTGCGGCATATATTATGTCCCTCGCTGAAGATGTTTACAAAAAGAAGCTGCTTCAAAATTGCGCTTTTAACAACACAACCACTGACCTTCTGACCGAGTTTTCTTTTTGCTCTCATTTGTTAATTTCCTCCGAATTTAACGATCGCACCTTTATCACCCCTTTCCCACCCGCGAAGAAAACCGATAAAAAATCTCAAAGCTGCGAAAATCGCCCAATTTTTATGACGATTTTGTTGTACAATTTCTAATTTAAGAGTGCAAAGCAACGGCATAAATCTTATCTACCGAGTATTGTCGAGCGGCCCCGGGAAAACCCCGCACCGGTTGAACTTAGTTTCACTTAGGATAATTTTTGTTTAGCATACTTGACATAGTCGTTGAGGTCCCGGCCTGCAGCCGACCGTATTTTGCTTGCCAGCTAAAATTGATGCTAGCGATAAAGCAACGTATTACAGGCCAAAACCACAACTTCATAAATTAACCCTTAACCATTCTATTCGGTGCAAAACCATAACGAATCCGATATCAATGCTACTCGCATTCTTATCGAGCTCACCATCCACCAGTTTGTAATTGCATTTTATGCGTAAAGCCAATAGCGTTGCGTTATCACAAACACGATCCGGTGAGTTTCTAATTCCGATCATTTTCAAACCGCTTCAAATTCATTAGATACGCATCACTGAGGTAGATTAAAATGGTGATGGAACTAATGCTGTAATTCTTATCGTGTTTCATCCGGTTATGGTGTTCGTTATGGTTGACGGTGTGGTAGGTCAATTTTTGCATTAAACTCATAAACTCGCTATGCGTGTGGGGAAACAAAGTTAAAAACTAATTTACTGCTTTATACTTTGACAATAAGTTCGAAAACTGGGTTTCGCTGCATCAGCAGTATGTTGAAACTTCAGAAAATATATGTGGAATCAGCAAACCTTTAGCAAATGGATAGATTAAAATAGTTGGTTGAAACATTATATTCAACTAAAGTAAATAGTGTAGGTCGAAAATGTACAAACTCATTAAAACTTCGCCCTTTTTGCTATGCATTACACAAACTCCTACTGCAAAATGACTAACATGTTTCTCGTTTTGTTTCATTTCACCCCTTTTTCCAATACCTTCTGCGCAATTCTTCTAGCTTCTTATCGCTCCGCGACGAATCGATCGATCGTCGCTTGGTTGATGTGGTGAGATGTGTCTCGCCGATAACGCGTCCGACTTCAGCACAAGGCAACCGCGATCGCGCAAAAATTCCATTCCCAAGATCGCACACTGCTTGCTTTCGCTCGATGGAAAGGAGGAAATGGAGCGCACAAAACTAAAGAAGAAAAATAACAAAATGAGCTTATCGCCAATTGCAAAACGATACCGACACAACAACCCATATGTTGCCCACGTCGAACTGCGCTCACATTCCGCCGGGCGGTAGGGAAATAGATTTTCCATTGTGTGTATCGGCGCGGATGCGTATCGAGTGCCGACGAAATTCGAGCCACACTGTGCGTGCTACAGGCGGCTGCCGGCGGAATGTATGCAGCTGCGGCCTCAGCAACACGACACGACGCGTCCCAGTTTGCTTGCATGTCGGGGCTGGAATTTTTCCACCTTGTAAACCTCTGGCTCCACGGCTTCGACCATGCGCGGACCGTGAACTCTTGTCCGACGTCGTCTAGGCCGTTGGAAGGACTATAAATTGTCACTCAACAACGGGCGACAGGCATCGGGCAACGATGCCATCGATCGGAAAGCCCTTAGACCGCAGAACAAACCAATGCTGGAGCGGATGTCACCATCGGGGGAAAAGGCCTTGGGATTTACATTTCCGCACTAATCCCATGTGAAACGAGCACGCCACAAATGGTGCAACGAGATCGCGCCGATCGTACGTCGGCGACCTCGGAGGGATGTGGCGAACGAAAGAAAAGTGCATGACTCATGTGCGTACGGTTGAAATAACAAACAAACAATTGTCATCGCGGAATGGCAATTGATGACAAATGTGTGTTTTGCATCCGTTTGCTGCAGGTATTGGAAGATCTTACCGAAGATCTTACACAACTGCAAAAATAAACTCCCGGCGACAGGTTGCCGCGCAGTTGCGTAGGAACAAACGGCCATTTCATTTCTTTCCTGCGTTTCACTGCAATGGAATGAGGAAGAGATTAAAAAGTGTTGGGTGACACAAATGTTAAAGAACAGCTATTTAATGGATTGCATATGGAATACCATAAGTTAATTGAGACTTCAGGTTAAAAGACACCCGAGAGGAACGCCAATTACAACGGTTTGCCATTTAAACGGCATTTAATGTTCAAAATTTCGAACCGTCGCTTCCACTTTGTTCAACACCAAACCGGCACCGGTAATGATTTTTCGTTGTGTGGCTGTCGTTTTGGGGGAAAACTCGCCCACCATCTTCCACTCAAACGACAGATGAATTACGGTACACCGGTGTCGTTGTTGACTGAGGATAATTTTATGTTCGACGCCATCACCACACGGGGAACGCGTCGAAGTGGATCGCATTTTTAATACTTTTTAATTTGTTGAAAATTAACGACAACCCGATCATATTTCCGTCATCGTTTCGGGATGATTTTCTGTTCGCGGCAATGCCTCCCACCACCCGAAAAGCGGTGGCTCACGATGGGCGTTAGGATTATTTTAATTTTCATAAGTTTTCCTCTCGTAGGAGCGGCAGTTGGAAAATCGATAGGCAGGTGGTTGGCTGAGGGGTGTAGAGAAAAACTTGAAGCAAGGAAAACGGTGAGGTCTGCCCGTACGGATTGTAAAGGTCGAGGAACTTTACAGTGGCAGTAAGAATGTGTTGATTTATGGCCGCTAGTAGCCTAAGAGGGTAAGCAAACGACATTGTTCAACAAAATAGTTGTAAACTTTTAGTAGGCCCGTTGAAAGGCGATCGGATAACAGCATGCCATAAATTTCGACTGAAATTTGAAACAGAACAGTGTTTTGTACACTGAAAACGAATGTGATCATATTTGATAATTAAATTTGATTTGTAACTAAGGCACACAACATTGTTATTATTTTTTGCAAAATTAAAAACGATATTTAATCATATCTATTTTTTTCAGTTTCGACTACCGTTGATGGAGTGCAGCATATTTTACACAATTGAATATATCAAAGGATCTCAAAAAGATAATAACTAATAGGAAATAACATTTTATGAATCATGGTTTTACAAAAATAACAGGAAGAACTAATCAAAAGCTATTAATGTTAACAAGTTATTTTTTAAATTAAAAACTATTAATTAAAATGTTACACACCATCTTTCATTATTTAAGTAGTATTACTTAAAGTAATATTACTTAATTACGTTGCATAAAAGTTCTCATCAACCTTATTTTTAAATAACAAATCTCCTAGGCCATAATAAAATACAGAAGTATTAGAGAACATCATTAGGTTAAACCATGCGATACTTTAAAGTACACACATCCTGTAATAACAGAATAACAGAAAAGTTCCCAAAAATTAAGTTAAAAAAATAATTGAAATTGTTGGAGAATGAAAAGATGTTGTGTGTTGAAGAAGTTTACAACAAGACTTGAACATAAAAAATACTAAAATCATCTTAGCCTATTGGTTGTATGACATACACACTATCATTTGTTTCACACGTGTTTTTCAAAGCTCCAGCATAAATGAGGAAAATGATTGCCAACCGATGATGACGCTTTCCCTGGCATGATTGAGCTGTTACACGCGGTGCATCCTTGTATGACAAGGTTAGTGAAAATATTATCACTTCATATTTTACGACACATGCTTATGTCGGAGATGATCTTTATACCGGGTGGGGTTTTCTCTTCCTCTTTCGTATTGCTTTCCCTTTACGAACGACACGATCGATCCGGCGTGTTATCCCGCAGCCAAAGTCTACAGCCTTGTCCAGTGGACCGCGAAAAATTACACACTTTCACCATGTCGGAGTCGGTGGAGGATGTTGGGGAAGTGGAAATGGTATAATGCTGATGTGATAGAGGATCGGCTATTTTTACTGGGTACTATAGGTGCTCGACGCTGGTTGCGGGAGTTTTGAGTGAGGAAAAAAGGCAGGAAGGAAGGAAGGAAGGTGAAAACTCGAAGAAAAATGCCACCAAAAACCGTATGTTCCTCCGCTTTCTCGATAGTCCCTCGCCCAGGGTCCCTCAGTTGGCCTGTTTTCTAATTGAAATATTCGGAACAGCTGTGGAAACGCATGTAACGGCGGATAATAGCCGGCGCGAGGGCCACTCGAAGGAAAATCTGGCCGGCCGGTGCCTAAGGGACCACCTAGCAGCGGGCGGGAAGGGTATGTGAGGGTCGGACATGCTCGGGGAAGACAACCGAGCCGCTGTCTGCACTCTGCACCTCTCGAAACCGAGGAGGAGAAATGTAGATAGATGGTAGTCTAATGTTTCCACCGGAGAGTTGGACACTCCGAAGACACTTCCATCCGTGGGCCGTTGGGAAACCTACGACCCATTGTGCGAGTATTGGTGTGCCGGCATCGGGAAACGTGGCATGCTGGTATGCGTCGTTTGGCTTGATTGGATTGTCGCTAATGGTCCGCCGCTCGGCGCAGAGCGTGCCCAACTTTTCCAAACCTTTTCCCTCCTGATCGGGCCACTTTTCACACATCGCTCCAATCATTCATCGGCCTCGGCGATGCGCGGCCTTTGCAACTCTGAGCTGCGACCCCGAGCCGGGATTCCGGAAGAAGAATCCGAACAGCCGAACCGATCACTTCCTCTTCTCGTGTGTACAGCGAGGCGCGTGAAAATGCACGCAATGAAAGTGGAAAAGTCGCGGGAAAAAGCACGTCGGTGGCGGCCGTGTGCAGGAGGTGTCCGCTGACAGCGAACTAATAGCTGTCGTTTGGCTCATTTACATTGTGTCCGGTGACATTTCAGCTCACTTTCCGCCGAACAACGAAGTGAGATCGAGCGTGTGAGTAGGATCGGATCGGCTATGCATGAGGCTGTGTACCCGAGAGATCCGCGGGAAACACGTCGACACGGAATGGGTGTGTTAATTTTAGCTGCAACGATTTATCAAATATCCCAAAGTATTTTCGTGCGCGTTTTAGATTCGAATGGAGATCCATTTATACTGTGTCTTCTTTTTTATTCACCGTTTCGTAGGTTTTTGATAACACCTTTTTTTATCTTTAAAAGAAACGTAGTTGTTCACATCAAGTAACAGCGGTAATGTTTCAGTCGCTAGTTTGGACAAATATAATTAAAGAAAATCATTTGTTAAAACGAAAAAAGTGTTGAAACAAATCTTCTTCGTAAAAGGAATGATTGTTATTCAAATCGTAATCCAAGATAAAGATTGCGTTTATTTAAGTCATTAAGGAACATTTATGGCACAAATAGAACAAGGAACCAGAATTAGTGAGAGAATGGATAAGGAAACTAAAAGAAGATATGATGAACTGGGAATTCTGGCAGGCCGACGAGGACTCATCAATCTTGTAGTTAATTTCGTAGAGACAAGCTGTATACATTATAAAAAAAGAGAAAAATACAACCTTCGTGAAGTGAAGTTGATTGATATTACTAGAAATGGAGGAAATAAGGACATAAACTTATGGAGCAAGCAAATCCAATTGATTTGTAACACAATTTGCTTCAAATCCATAATTAATTGAACTGTTTCAGTGCATCGAACCGAATTTTCTCTTGTCAGATAGAAATCATATCCGTAGCAGCGCTTGGAGACGTCTTCAGACATGTGAAAAGGCTGAAAGACGCCCTTTTTCGGACCTTGTATCTAATAAAGTAAATTAAAGATCAGACCCTTTTAGGTAAAGCTCGTTAAATTAATGGCAAAAGTATGAAAGTAACTCGATCGCAAAGTAAAAAAACTGGAAAATTAAACAAAAACTATCTACATTAAAATTATTTTAGTTTTGTATGGCCATTACTGAAAAGTAAATACCAAGTTAAGATTCATTTCCATCTATCATAATTTTTATTTATTTAGTATGTGCCTGGCATAAGCAGCCTTGTAAACTTACAAATTGATCTCGATGCATTGAGGAATGCGCTCCATAATATAACGAAATCCACTTCCAGCGGTGTTCGCACGGCATCATGGCCGAACGAAATCAAAATGGATTCTATGTACACGCCCCAGCAGCTTTCTGCGCTGCTGCAGGAAAATTATCCGACCTGCATGATTTATATCTCCTTCCATGCGTACTGGAATAACCGGTTTTGGTCCATCCCCCCGAATTACAACGAGACAGCAACGAAGAATTACGTACCTTACCCGTCTTCTGCCAACAAAATTAACGAAGCGTAACAGGTTTGAGAGTGGAACAGCTCTTAGCTTAAATACACCTTTAACCACTTCGCCATCAACATCCTCGATAGTATAGTGGTCAGTATCCCCGCCTGTCACGCGGGAGACCGGGGTTCGATTCCCCGTCGGGGAGAAATACTTTTTATTTTTGCAATCGTTTTTTTGGTTCCCGTACACTTCGCAACACATTGTCGGATGGTGTAAAACGCTCTTGTAAACATATGTTTGGAATTAAAGTTTCGGCTTGCCTAATGCACATACTTATTTTAATAGCCAATGAAGTAATCGGCGCCGCACGCTTTTTAACAGCAAACTCATTTGTCAACGGAAAAGGCACCGAGGGAAACAGACTAGACCTCGGTCGTAAACTTTGTCCTCAATTTACTGACCCACTGTCTTCCCTGCGCACACCGCCCCAGCCAGTAGTTAATAGCATTTTCCTTCAGTCAAGCAGATTTTTCCCACTGCCACGTGCTTACGTGCTGTTGCGTACGGTTGTTCTTCCTTTTTTTTGGTCTTGGCCACTTTCAAGCAGTTAGAGAAACGCGGTGTGCCTCGAAGAAAATTTATAGTTAAATTTCTTTCCTACCACCATGCGTCGCGGTTAGTGCGTAAATCATTTCCCAGATTTTATTTACTCGACACAACAACACCAGCGTTTCTCGTCCACTCTCTGTTTATAGTTCGAACTCTTTGAACTCGCTTTTAATTGCTGTAACTCATCAAAAAGCCATCTACCGAATGGCAAATAAATTGATTTAGAAATAGCAAAACTGAAATGTCAGAACTACATCCATTTTGCAACTGGTCTGAAATGAACTTCTTTATAGAAGACTCATGCGACTAAACCTTAGCAAAGTGGGATAATTTCTACATGAACTCTAGAACTTCCTTGCCTTGGTCTGTCTCGGTCGATTTGTTTTATTTATAATATTTTCATTCTTAATTTTTGGCCCACGCGCAATTGATGCTTTATGAGCGGCATCTTTAATAACAATAGGCCAACATTTCTTCGACGAAAACTTATGATGTGGAGTTTGCCAGCACGGATGCATTTGACGGGTGAGGTTAAACCAATATTTATAGGTTAGGTTACCCAATGACATTGTTTTGAAAAGATCCCGGCCACCGACGAAACCCACAGCACGCGTCGGGCCAGAAAAAGAAAACTTCTTGGCGTGGGGAGGGTTTAGATTTTCCCTATAAATTTCCAATTCACACCAGTCCAATGCCACCTGTGCCAAGCGGGGGCATTATGGCTTCCGCCGACTTGTTGGTCCCCGCGGCCATTCCACAGTTTGGCCGAACGTACTTTCAACCGATCCCGGTCTTCTTTATCTTCCGGCACGTTTAATACCGTCAAATCGCACCATTCTTCTATCGTCTTAACATAAAAAATCTGCTAGAACGAGTAAAAAAAGCGAGTGAAAAGAAACATCTACCAAAAAACAAACCTCTCATCCTAGGATATAGAACTAAGATATTTCTACCATCCCCAGTACCAGCGGCCGTTCCCAGAGAGAGTTTTCCTTGTCACTTGTGCCCGAAATGTGCGTGACACGTATCTTAAATTCACGCCAACGGAAAATGCCCGAGCACGCACGCCACCATGCCTGGCCATTGTAGTCTGATGGGAATTAATGATGTAATTTAGATGACGTTATTTTTATACATCTTAAATAGCCACCCCCATGCTCCCTCCGTGCCCCAAGCAACCGTCGCATAGCGTGGGTTCTCACAGAATTTTCTTTTTCAAAACCTTCTATAACACTTCGATCGTTCCACATTCCCATCCGGGATGATCAGAATGTAGGTGACGAATCATTAAGACACTTTCCATTCGTCCCCAGAATTCCACAAAGTTGCATTAACAGGCAGCTTCAATCTTCTAATAGGTAATTCAATTTTCCGTCCAATTGATGCCCCTGCTGGGCATAAGTGGTGCCGGCAAATTTGACCCTTTTCCATCTGGTTGCCAACAAGTCAGTCGAGGGAGTATCGAATTTCTCGTCAGGTTTGCGCCGCGTTGAAAACGGAAAGGGCAATCGTTACTGAGCAACGCTTCGGAGCCTCACGGCTAGAAAGGTTAAAGTGAAATGAATACGACTGGGCATGTTTTTTCCATGATGTTTTGCCGAGGGATTTTTGGTAGATTCAAACATTTTGCTTTGCTAGAGTCTAATAGTTTCATGCTATCGAACATGCAGTAGTTTGTATGAATCTTCTTCATGGGATCTAAGTTCTATTCATTACTTTTCCTTATTTTTTCACAATAGCATTCAAATTGAAAACTGTTAGATTTCATTTTTATAATTTTTTGTAAAATTTTACAAAGCTGCACGAAGTTGTTCAAGGAAAACATGTTGTAAATTTTCATTTCCTTTAATGGATAATTTAAACTATTTTTATTTATTCTGTTTAGTCAATATTTGTCACCGAATTTAAAAATAATTTTATACATTCATCAGATAGAAGGAATTGAATGAGAATGTCATAATAATGAATACACTAATTTATTTAAAAACACCGTTGCCACTTTCCCTGCAGCTGAGTAATATTCAGCCAATCATTCCACATGATTAATTAACTTGTCAGCGTTGTCCATCATTGGGCAACCACATTCATCGCATTTATTTTTGCTCTTTTACAGCGTTTTACGATGGAACTCAACTCTTTTGCCATTGATCTCAACATTTTCGATTTCGATGTCAACTCTGTAGTGGGCTTACTTACACACACAGCCATGTTCTCAACACTTTGTGCGTGGATGTCAACTCATGCCGCTTCAATCCGATAAACGTCAATTTCGAGTGCGCTTGTTTTGGTTTGTAAACAGCCTCGATAAAATAGTTCAATGCGGAGCAACAACAGTATCGATTGAAGAAAGAAGTAATTTAAGAAGAAGTAATTTAAGACATTGTATAAACATGTACAAAAATGGAATGATAATTGCATTTCTTGTTTTAGCAATGTCAAGCAGTAGCGAAGAAAAAACACCGCACGTCGTCCGCAGAATGTAGAATTACCGAGCTGAGATTTACTAATGCAAAGGCATTATGAAACCCAACACAAACACATCGTACTTTCGTTCTTTTGGGCAATAATAATACATTTCTACCAAAATGTATTGCATCTGCTTCAAACCACTTTATTTTTATTTTTTTTTCAAACCAAAACAAACCCACTTGACTTTGACTTTTATCAGATTGAAGCGGCATGAGTTGACATCCACGCACAAAGTGTTGAGAACATGGCTGTGTGTGTAAGTAAGCCCACTACAGAGTTGACACCGAAATCGAAAATGTTGAGATCAATGGCAAAAGAGTTGAGTTCCATCGTAAAACGCTGTAATAACTGCACGTGCGGTGTATTTTTTGTTCCATTACATGATATGAATACAGCAATTGGTCACAAACGATCATCTGTTTCACCAATGCAGGAGGCACTCCAGGGAAATCGGGGGACCGTCGCAAGATGCAGGGACGATCATGTGCCGACTCGGTCTGCTGGGAATCGGCCAAGGAAAAAATAACATTCCACAACAGACGACGACGACGACGACGTCGAAGATTCCGGTTCAATGGATGGGCAATGGAATCGAGGAAGCGGGGCGCTCTGGCGGGAGTGGGTCTGGCAGAGGGGCCATACCTTTTTTGCTTTTTGTTTGCGAATTTTTGCGTTTGTTTGTTGTGAGTTCGCAAGTGAACACAAATTAAGCACAATAAATAAACAAACTCAGCATAAATTTATATAATAGAAATCGGTGCTGTTCGTGGGGGGAGGGTTGTTGGGTTAAGGACGGGAACTAGGGCACACGGGAGTGAGAGAGCGTCAGCCAAAATCAACAAAAACACTGGCCCGCTTGCGGTGGTAAGTAAAAGTAAAACAAATAAATCACGGAAGTAAACCGGGAGGCACGCGGGATGCAGCATTCGAGCGAGTTGCGATCGCGTAAATTAGGAGCGGAAGAGAAAGAGCAAGCAATGGACGCCAGGATCAACGGGGACATCATTATTGGACTGAGGAGGAACCCGGACCGGTGCGGAAGCTGCGAAAATTCGAGAAATATTTTTGGTGACAGTCACAGAAGCGATTGTTCAAAATTTCTATTAAATGACCTCGATGTCTCATGAGACCTTTTATTTACGTTGGCCAAACATATGATTCAGCATTTTGCTATTCAATCAATTATGACAGAAATTTTTAAATATTTCAGAACATGCAACCAATGACGACATTGTTTTGAACATTTCACAACGATATTTAAGGAACGAATATGTTTTGCCTCATGGATGTACTTCTTTAAACTCTTCGACTTAAATGGTACTTCATGAACATCGATCATATTAACTGATCTTTGTTAATGCCAGCGGTCAGGATCATTGAAACCTCCTTCTTCTAGCAGATTTCGCAATAATATGTTGTTTTATAAGCACACAATAATTAGCATTTCACTTCAAAAATCACTTACCATCGGCGGCCATTTTGTGTCGTACTGCATGGGCCCATCCGGGGGCGCCATATCGCTGCTGGCGGTTGTCGCCAACACTGTAAGAACATGAAAAATTTGCATTAATTTTTTTTTTCAAAAACCTACCTAAAACAGAAGAAAAAAAATGGTTTGTTTTGAACGAAGAAACAAAACTGCTCTGATTCGTCCTCCGCCAGAATGTTATTTGTCATTTAGAGATTTCGTATTAATCGGATACCCTTTGCAGCATCGAACATCCTTCTTCTTATCAGCGTGAAAAGTGAGCGCCCGGGCTAGGGTTAATTAAACTCGACCCAACGAAAAACGTATCCTTTTCCACCTGCCCGCTGCTGGCAAAGTGAAACCGGATACTTTCCATACTCACCTTTCCACCTTCCGCTCCGCCATCGACCGGTCGAAGACTAATGATTGTGCCGAACGTAGGTGCGGGTGGCGGGGGCCCTATCAATTTCCTATTTTCACACCGAACCTGCCTCGAGCTATTGCCAACGTCAGTGATATTAAAGCCCGGCTGCTTTGCAGAATATACGCCAGAGGAACCTCTCGGGTAAACGGTCCGGGGCAAGAAAACCAACGGACATAGACCCAGACTGAGACGTTTACGGTTTCAAATACTAGCTAGTGCCTCGGGACAAATGTCAAAAATCGGAACCGAAGTATATGGAAGCATAATTAAAGCCAAATAGAATGATGTTTGCAGGCTGCGTCCTGGTGAAGAACATCATTACAGCAAAGTTTACCAAACAAAGCTGGCGTAATTGGTTTTGGTGTGTGCTGGAAATTTATTTTCACAAATTGCCAATCAAATTTGTTAGAATTCAGTAATAAATCGGTATTGGAAGGAAAAATCTGTTAACGAGCCTTCATTAGGATTCGTTGAACAGCTGAAGGACTTTGGACTGCAATTGAACCTGTTTCGTTTGTTTGTCACAAATCAAACCAAATAAGAATTGAATCATTAGCGACAATCTTGAGATCGTATTAAAAAAAATCGACCGATTGTTTTGTTTCGTAAAATCCATAAGAAAATTAAAAGTCTCATAAATTAGGAAACAGCGGCGCTAGGTTTCTAAGCTGCTAGCTTTTCCCTAATGATACCAGCCTTCATCCAGTGGTATCAATTAAATCCCATCAACACACATGTTCGAGCAAAGTTTGTGGCCATCCAACAGATAGTGACGGATCACTTGCGACAGCTCTGCCGAAAACTGAGCATCGCTCGTCCCCATCTCTCGATGCTACTGACCACTGCAAGAAGGCATCAGTAAAAAAGAAGACACACTGCAGCCAGCAAAATCTAGCACGAAATAGATTCGGGAAGCCGGCAATCTCTGTGCCAGCTTCTACCACGCTCTGATGCGAGTCACTATCAACAAAACCTTCGATGGTCTCCGGCTAGACTTCGAACGCCGAAAAGAAGTCACACAGTTCGAACCGATCGAATCAGATTTCCCCGTCCATTCGCCTTTCCGACTCTGTGCTGTGTGTACTTTCTATCTGTCGAAAAAAAAGGTGCGGTCAGAGGTCCTTCGGTCGGAGGAAGACTTTTTTGAAATCACTCGCAACCAGCGCCAAAGTGTGCCCGCTTATCAGCCGAGATTCGAGAGCTTCTTCTAAGGATTTTGGATTCGGTTTTTTTTTGAAAGAAGAGATTGGGGGCTTTTTTTCCTCAACACCAAAGATCCGCAAAATTATTGTTTGTTGTTACTTGAACTGTTTTTGTGACATCCACTAATTGATATTTGTTTGTACAGCAAACAACATAAAGTAAGTAGCCAAATAACAACAACGCAGATTAATTTCTCCGGCATAAAAGCTAGTGTGAGGCTTTAAACGGCGGGAAAGAGTGTTTTAGTGAGGCAAACAAAAGCACCGAAATACTACCCATTTGATAAGGTAAAATCAACACCACCATCCGCTTCATTTATTACGAAGCGAAGGATGTTTTATTAATAATAAAACGTGTAGCAATAAGAGAAGTACTCAAACGCCGTTACACAGTCACCGGAAAATACATCATTTCAGCGTATGGTGTTTTATAAATTTGGGTTTTTTTCCTGCACTTTGAATGATTCATTCAATGTGGCCTTATCATTTTCTAATCGCAATCCTCGGCGAAGCCAGGCGGCGCATGCACGTGCCGACTGTCCTGTCCAACCTGGCAGGAAACCTATCCGAGCTACTGCGTTAAGCACAAAGTGCACCAAGTGGTCCACAACTGCACCCTGGATTGAATGCGGGACGCCACAACACTTGTCCATCGATGCACAAGTGCATCGAGTGCATCGGTGTTTAGCCTACGCGATGCGTCGCCGTACGTGTGCAATGTTGCAAATTGGCTCACGCGGGGTTTTCCAGGAGACGGTACCTCCGATAAACGACGTACATACACCAGATAAAACCACATTCGAAGAAAGTGATACTTTGTACACGTTTTGCCTATCATTCTGCACTCTTTCACCTTTTAGTTTCCTCCTCCACACATCGTTGCTAGTTTAGCTGGTTTATTTTGCAATTTGAATGAAAATTCGAACAAAACTAATGAAATTCCATCCGATGGTTGACGTAACTAGTTACTTACTGTAGTCGATTTCACTGCCGATAAGAATCGTTGAAAGTTTTTATGAAGGCTTCTTACACCTTTGCTCCGACACCTGCGCACTTTATACCGTATGCGATCAAGTAATTTTTTTAAATGCTACACTTATTAGAAAATAATCAAACGTCACTGTTGAATCGAATCGTACACCGCGTTCAGGAGTTTCACTTGAGCAATACGTTTCTAACGCACATCAAACAAACAAGAACACGAGCGACCCAACGACGTTCTTGGCTTTTGCAAATTCGTTACAAAATTTTCAAACACAAACGATTAGACACTCTGTATGTAGAAGAGTTTAAGGGTTCTGTTTAGAGTAGTGAATTATTATCTTTTCATCTTTAATCACGACGGTTTAGTAGTATTTAGTCTCCTCGGCTGTATTTTCACGTTCAAGTTGCAGCTTTGCCTAAGACTCAAGAGTGTACAACGAAGTACAATTTCTTTGTTTCGAAGCACTTTTCACTAACTATTCACGGTGTATTTAAACATAAAATTTCCAAAACCAAATCCTGTAAACCACACTGCAGCAAAAAGTTTTCGGTGCAAATAAAAACGTTTTTCTATTTGATTCGCAACCCGAACAGCATATAATCTTTATTCACTGCGATTAAACGATCACGTAACGCTGCAGGTAAATTCCACCGCAAAAAAAAAGATTCCCGAGTTTAATCTTCTTTCACCAACCGTAACACAACAGTTGCACAGTTGCGATCGTCGACCAAAACGGAGCTGTAATCCTGAAGCGGAGAGCGTGTTGTTGCTGAATGTTTACTTAACGAAACCTCACAGCATACTAACCGAGCGGCGTGTTCACTTTTTCGCTTTTACGAATCGCACACGATCGTTCGTGGCGTTTCGTGTTGGTTGAAAGCGAAAAAGAGTAAGATGCTGACATGCTGCTCAAGCGAGAGAACGGGAACGCGCGTTCGTGGCGTGTGATAATAAATGAACGGCGTCTTGGAAAAATGGGAAAACTCGCCCGCGGACGAATCAGCGTCGTCGCACGTGGAAACTCGATCCGCGACGTCTCTGCTCCGCGAATGGAAAGTGCACGTACATCTTGAGATGTGGAAGGGAGAAAGAGATCGAAGGTTTTTGCGTTTGTTTCCTCGCGATCACGATGTTCGTCTAGGGACCGGATGAATTTATTCTCGTGAAGCATCGGAAGATCTTTAGCATTCTCCTGCGTGGATGCGTGTCATACACGCACGACAATATGTAAACCTTCGCCGTATGGATCATGAAGGACATAACTGCATGTGGAATTTGTTACGATCGAAGTATGAATTTCTACTTGAGCCGGATTCGCCAAGCAACATTACGCCGATTTAAAGTCCAAAGTCTTGAAAACACCTACATTACCATCGCAAGCGGCACTAGGAAGCACTCTTTTAGAGCCCACCGTTGAACCGTGCAGCGATTCGAGGCGGTCGGCGCGAAAAGTGTCCACCTAGCGGAAACGGTGGCCGGTTTTTCAGCAGCTAGAAAACCGCCGAGCGCTATGGAAGCGGAGACTCTGCACGATTTTCCCGAGTTGGTTCATCATCTTTTTTATTTTGTTTGCCGCAGCAACACGGCTCAACACGGGTGGCAGCAAAAAATTACCGCCTAGGTTTGCTTGATTTTGCCCGCACACACCTACACAGAACCACGGCACCTGGACCGCTGGAAAGTGGGTTACCAGCTTTTCATTTTTACTCACCCTTCGTACCTTAACCCCTCGCATGGAGCAGAACATTGCAACCTTTTCAAACCTTGGCAGAAATGTTGCTTCTAAACTGGGAATGCTTGTACCAAAAGCTTGTGGTTAAAATAAATTGGTTTGTTAAAAAATTTCGCTCGAATTAACTAACATTTCCCGGTTAATATTTGTTTCAATGTGGCATAATGAGGAGTAAGTCAAAAATTGATTAGAGCCATTACAAACTGCCACGAATTTAATCGGGCATCACATCTGCACCATAAATTGAATATCGCACAAACAAGTTTAATCTTCATTTTATGACGAGCAAATCGAGCTGGAGGAATGAAGATTGTAATAAACCTGGCTCACTCAACTCACTAGATAAGGGGCAAAAAAGATTAGGTGGGAAAAAAGAATCACAGTGAGGGGGCACTCGGGTTTGAACCGGGGACCTCTCGATCTGCAGTCGAATGCTCTACCACTGAGCTATACCCCCATGGAGACGTGGGGCCACTAGAACAGATACAGTTGACTGCGCATGCGATCTAACTAGAAGTGAATGAGATGTTGAAGCATTGGAAACCGTTGCAAAACAAACTAGTTTTGGAATGAAACGATATGGAAACTAAATTGAAGACATTTTATTAAATATCAACAGAGGCAGTAGTGGAATGGATATCCATTTCGAGCAAACAAGATGCCGTTCGCGTTTAAACAGCAATAAATCGAAGTAATTATGGATTTTGTTTGTCAAACGTAAACATTTTGGAACACTTTTCATTATTTTACAACTGAACATGAAAATCTTGAGTTAACTTTTTTTTGCGTGCTTTATATTGGATATTTGTTAAATCACATTTACATTGGAATAAGATGAATAAAAATGAGGATGAAGTAAATATGACCCAGATAGAAACAAAAAGGAACCTCGACATTGCAAGACTGTCAGAAGCTTGGAATGGATTGATTGGATTTATACTGTCCCTTTTATTACACTCATTTGCTTTGAAATGTTTTCTTTTCTATGTTTCATCAATCAAAACTCACGTTCAATAATACAAATCAACCCAGGAAAATGGAAAAACAAATAAATTTATTTTAATCTTTAAGAACTAAACTGATTTTGTGAAGAGTATATAAACGTGTAAATAAACGCGAAGGTAAAATATTTAGTAATAATTTGGTGAACAAAATACACTATTTGCATCATAACAAAAAAAATCTTATGATTTGCTTATCATATAAAGAATTCTGCCGTCACACGGAGAATGACTAATCATCAAAACTAATTATTTCACGCAATCGAGAGTTCTTTCGAAGGTTTCTTTCCCTGAGTACCCGGAATCGTCCGCTTACATTCGAACAAATGCTGGAAAATCTTGCAAACCTACCGAGGATGAAGTAACTGCTTGATGGGGGGAGACCGAGTTCTGACCCACAAATCTATTGACATACTTCCCCACTTCTTGAGCCGGTGCCGATTGTGTCAACTAAGTAATTATAACAACAGGCAAAAACTATTCGCCACGCGGGAAACACGGAGCGCCTGGTGGAATTCAATTGAGGTAGGCCAACAGAAAAGCCCCCTTGATCGCAAAAGTTGCCCACGGAAGCAGAAATTGCCCAACCCCACATGCAGGTTTTCCACGATGAGCGCTGAAGCAATTGAAACCGATTCGATTGCACATTCAACGATGTCAAAAAAGAAAACGCAATTTATAACATGTCACCGTGGAAGTCAGGTTGTTCTGCTTACTTTACGCCTTGAGGAGTTTATATTTGGTGATGATGATAAAAAAAAATAACCGAACCAACTCGCTACAAAAACGAAATCCCTTCAGCACTGGCAGGGCCTAAATTTTGCAAATGAAGTTTCTTTCAAGGAAAACATACCTTAAGCAAAAAGAAGCTTTCTCAAATAAAAAAAAAAATACGTACGGTCGTTCCCCTTTTTTCCAAAGTTTTGCCCCGCTCTATCACTGTGACCCTCAACTTTGCTGCAAAAATACCCCAAAATAGGACACAACCATTGCCATAGTCAAAGCCTGTGAAAGACAAGCAACGTTTTAAACCATCCAAGGTGTGTAGTCTCCTGGGGGCTAGGGGCAGCCATTGTTGCAGTACTTTTGAGATAAATATTTTGCTACCCAGTTTTGGGCGAATTGGCACTGCAAGAGAGAACCGTGAACCAAAAACCGGAGCGTTTTCAAGGCTTCTAGTTTTTGTATGGACACTCTCACCTACCTTGAATTCATGTAAAACCTAGTAAAGAACATGGCCATGTTGGAAATTTTTTAGCATTAACAAACTCAGCATACAAATATATAGAATTTGACTTTTATTCATTCGGAGCTTTTTGAAAGTTAGTGACAAAATAATATGGAGTATCTTTTCTTTTCCAGTCTTATTCACACTACGTGTCGATCCACTTTCCGCAACCGGAGAGCAGATTAAGCGGATTCAGCATCCTAACTTTGGGTTTTCATAAAATTTAAACTTAGATGAAAAGACACATTTTTAATAACGAATCCATTTTAAATTAAACTACAATTTTCCTCTATGTTATCCCAAGTTTTCAATGCACAATGTAAAGTATTAGTATAAGGCCAAGCATTGAAAATATTTATGTGGAATGGATTTGGTAATCCATGTCCATTATCCTCAAATTATTCTGATAATTTTCCTCTTCTTCAATATAATCTTTACACTGATCTCTTTTATATATGTTATGCATCAATATTTTATATTTCAATGTAAAAAAAACACACACTTTTCATTTTCAAAACACAATTCAGATAGCTCAGTCGCATTATTCTCACATTTTCATATTCTTCATTAACTTTCCTTCGAAAGTAATTTCATAAATTCATCACGCATTTGATAAGACAAGCAAGAGTTTAGAAAAATAATAAAATTATTTCAATATCAAAATTTGAAAATACATAGGCAAAGAACAGGGCCCTTGAAAGCTCTGGCCCCATGCACCTGTTTATGTTGCATGCACTATCATCCGCCTCTACCAGAGAGACCAGTTTGATATCATTCAACCAAACGATCTGTTTTCCTCAAATGATATTGGATCTAAATTTGGCTTCTGAATTATTTTGTTTAGAGCTAATTCAGCATTTATGAGATTATATAAACTTTAAATAAACTCAATATATAATGAAAAGAATAGTTTTTTTTTAACTGGTAAACATGTTAGCTGATATGAAAAATATGAAACGCTGTTGGTGCCGTGATGTAAACGTTAACTTAGGGACACCATTTAATGATGTTTGTATATTTGCCTCATGCTTACCGAACTCCTTCGTAAATACTAGAGGTTGAATAGTACGTCGAGTAATATAAAAATACAAAAACCCCAGAGGGACACAACGTGACAAAGAAAAGGCAGATTGTGTTTTCCGTAATGAAACAATTGTTATCCAAATTGTTATACAAAAACAGAAACAAACACATTTTTAAGTAAACGATTTCCCGCTGACCACTTTCAACAACTAGCATTATTTATGTTGATGCTAAAATACCTCATTCTCTAACACATCACAAACTGCACTTGAGCGATTGGAAATGTTTAGTAATTTGACTCTTGCAAGTGCACATTGGATATGCCTACGTCCTAGCACAAGAGAAGGGTCTGCTGGCGTGCAGTGCGTCTAGTCTAAACATATCGACTGTTTCAATCATCGGTGTCTGGCTGTGATGCTCCGGACTATACGTATTCCGTCTGGAAAAAAACGGCTTGCTAGTATCGGATCGAAATAACTTTCGTTTGACTGCAGAAAAAGAATGAACTAGACTCCAGCGAACGTGCTTCCATGATCCAGTTTATCGATTTGGCCACCCGTGAGCTGAGGATACGAACAGAGGCATGCAGAAGGGTCTAGTTTAACCAGCTTTCTGTATGTTTGTAAACTTTACCTCGATGTGCGTGCATGGCAATCATGGTTGATCATTCCTACAGGTTAAGGTCTATGATGCATTAATGCGAAATGTAAGCAGTTGCCTTCCCGAAACTGTCGCCGAAAGCAATATAGACACTTACAAAAGAACAAACTTATGGTTTGCACATAAATTTAGCAAATAAGTAATTCACCCTCAGGCTATCTTTAAATTTATTGTGATCATCCGACGTATCCTTGCTCTTTGATCATTTCATTAGTGCCAAAGCTTTGTCTCCTAACATGCATTGAAACATTGTGTATCCTTAAATGTTGCATAATAATAAATAAAGCAAACCCTTCTCGCCATTCTGCAAAAAAAGTTAGGAGAACACCAAAAAACATTTAAAGATTTTTTTATTTGTTCAGAAACCGGAAGTCAGAATGTGTTGCAGGATGAAAAATTGTTTTTTACAGTCTTTTGAGGAATGGTGAAGGAGCGATCACAACAGAAAGTGAAGTTACCAACTCGAATACCACCTCCATCTTGAAGTTTTCCTTTTCACCACGGAAGGCGGAGTCATCGTGTTACGTTTTTTTGCAAACAGATAGTGGTCCTTTTCTCGGCTCCTGATTGGTCCGCGAACCGGGAAAATTTACCGGTTCTGTTCTACGAACCGGTAACCATCTATTGGCGGGTCTTTGCATAATTTCAAGAAAACCAGGTTAGACAAAAACCATGACCTCCCAACCATGTTGGTTGATTCATGCTCCTCATGTTGGTAACAAGCAGAGAACGTTATAATATTATTCTCGTTATGTTTGCTTCTTCAAGTTTAAACGTTGCACTCTACTGCACGCTTTAGAGTAGCGGAATTTGGGGCAAGTGTGCCACGTTAAGCAATTCGTTCTGTAACTCACTAAAATCTGTTTGCTCAATGCTGGCTTTATTATTAGTACAATTTCACACTATTTTTTTCACTTGTCGTTGAGTTTTGAAAACATAAACGCAAAAACAACTGATCTATAATTGTCTTAAAAATGGTAAAAAATCTCGCACTTCTTTGTGCTTTGGGGCAAGTGTGCCACCGGTATGGGGCAAGATGGCCACCTAGTTTAATTTAAGGACTTAATTGAAAAATTGAAAATCTTAGCATATGTGGCGCTTGTATATGCCAAATAGAGCATTTAAATGCATTTTATAGTCTCATAACGACCAAAACTTAACTCCTTCTTGAGTTTTAGTTATATGGCGTGCGTTTTCACGGTTTTCCATTCTGACCGCTGGAAAACTTCTTTGGGACGATATCCCCTTGTATTTACGCACCATTCGGCTTCACTGTGAACTCAACAACACTTTTTCAGTTTTTGGCGGCTTCAATCTGAAGAAAAATAGCGAATACAGGGGTGGCACTCTTGCCCCAAACAATGATGGCCCCAAAAGATAACTTTTTTTAAAACTCAGATATTTCCGTGAAAAATTATTGATATTCTTGGCTGACCTCTCGAACCACTTCCTCTTTTACTCAGTAATGCGTAGTGACACATGTCTACTCGATTTTTAGTTTTCAAGTGATTTGAGAGCTTATTTAATTTAGTGGAAATATTATAAGATTACACGCCATTTTGATGCGCAGCATAAAATGTATGACTTACATGCGAAAAGTGCCCTATTCTGCATGAAATTCGGTGCAGTATATCTAATGAGAGGGATAGACGTATCTGTATACTCATTGGTCATTTAATTTAATTTTAACTGATAAAAAAGCCAGGTGGCTCACTTGCCCCTATGGCACATTTGCCCCAAATTCCGCTACATTAATTGTTCATATTTTTATTGCTAGTGTTTTGTCTGGAAAAAATCAATAAACTTATTCATAACCGTTACATGCGTGTTGGTAGAGCAAAAGACAGCAACGACCACTTTTTAATTTAGATAACGCCAGAATGCAAAGAGCTAGCAGAGGTATAGAAACATAAACCTACGAATAATCAAGATTCGGGCTATCGAACCACCTCATAATAAAGTAATATGGGGCAAAATGACCCCCTTTATAGCCTTATAAGACGATGGATTATATTTTCATTTGATTTTAAGATTTTCTGTTACTCATTTGATCTTTCTATGTTTAAAATCATCATCTAAATCCTTATTCTAAAAATATTAACAATACTCGCTCATGAAAACTAACCGAAAATTTTATAAAACTCGTTTTGACTTACTTGCTTACTTATACTCATACAATCGCATCCAAACTTGGTATTTAACTAGAATAAATCGAGACTAACACTTAAAACAAGGTAAGATCCCCGGTTGACAAAATCGTCATGCTTTCTCGTTGTGTCTAAGCGATAATTGCTAACGACAGAACGAAAAAGCATGCCGATTTTGTCAACGGGGTCTTATCTTGGCTCTTAGCACGGATTTCGATCGAATAATTCCATACATATTACGTCAAGGAAAGCGGACCTTGGACGAGATCAATAGACAGGTCGAATCGTCCCATAAACCCTTATTACACGATGGAATTTACTGTCATTTGATTTTTGGATTTTCTGTCAATTGTCCCTGTTTGACACAAAACTACCACCGGCTCGTGTAATAACGCAAGTTCGGCAGAACGGTTGTTTGCTCTCATTTGATCTATTCCATGTTTAAAATCATCTTCGAAATCCATACGGTCACAATATTTATAACACTCCCCGATGAAAACCAACCGAAAATTTAAAAAACCTCGCTTTGACATAAAAATGCCAGTCGAAACCAAATCGGAAACGGTCGTGCCCGATTCCGATTTTCTGACCAGCATAATTCTGTCACATGCGATTTGACAGTAATCGGATGGGCAATGATGACAGATAAATTCCTCGTGTAATAACCCTAATACAAAGAGCCAAAAACCGTGGGAAAATTATTGACAGGTGGTTTGAATTTTTGTTTACTTCTTACGAGCAGCAAGAAAACTGAAGTAAAACTGCAAATTTGGTATGTTTCATCAAATAAGGAAGTTGAGGCGTTCGGTAGCTTGATTTCGGCCATATCCAGGCGACCAACAGGATCAAAATTTCATGACTTCGCATCGAAAACCACTTTCCACCACTACTGGGTCACTGTGATCCAAAATTTCCGATGACTTATTTCGTTAAGTAGGGTAAGTGAGGTAGTTTTGGCCCACTTAGTGCAGGGTCACCACGAAAAAATTCGTTGCACTCATTGTATCGACCGTATAACGATAAACTTGGTATGATAATGTAGAGTAACTATCTAAGCATGCAATAAAAATCATATTGTTGAGTTTACTAGTTGTTTTCACTGAAAAATTATCAATTTGCGAACACACTTTTTGTCGCTATTTTGGCCCACTTTGTTGGTATTTTCGCCCACCTGTGTACCAGTTTTGGCCCACTTGAAAAATGCTTTTTTTATGTATTTTATGATTTAAATAGTCTTTACAATAATTAAGAAACTGCTATGTACCTCTATAATTGTCAAAAAAGTAAGATTAATTGCTTAATTTGCTATTTGAATATTCGCTTTTTAGCACGATGATTAAATTTCAATCAAGGAAATCTTTGACAGTCAGCTGTCACTGTCAGAATGCATAGAAATTTTCGTTTCTGTCCAAACCAGA